>OZ017740.1:215935861-216520861 GCA_963969285.1 Odontomyia ornata
AGCCATGTTTAACTTTCTTCACTTAAAACTGACAAGTAAATGACTGATATCAGAAAAACACATATCAACATATAATTAGGGGAATTCCCTTTTAAACTCGGAAATGAAAAGAAAAGAATTGCTCCAAACTTCAATGACTAATTTCACACTTTTCAAAATGTCCGATTACTTTTGTCCACTTGATGCAATGTGAATTTGAATTAGTTGTTAATTTTCTTGTGAAAATCTTTTTATTTCTGTTTTATTTTTTTGTGCAATTAATTGAGAATACAAGTAACTTTTATATAAGGGAAAAATTTTTATTTCATTTCAAAGCTTATGCTCGTAAAAGTATTTTATTGCTTGTTTCTTGTATTGTCCGATCACTTTTGGCCACCTCTGTATATATATATATATATATATATATATATATATATATATATATATATATATATATATATATATATATATAAAAATATATATATATATATATATATATATATATATATATATATATATATATATATATATATATATATATATATATATATATATATAAATATATATATATATATATATATATATATCTATATATATATATATATATATATATATATATATATATATATATATATATATATATATATATATATATATATATACTTGTGTGTGTTGGTGTGTGTGTGTATGTGTATACATGGTATATAATAAACTTTTGTGACTCGACACGAATATTCAAATGAACATATTTTTCTTATTCTAGACTGTTGCCAACTTACTTAAGGATCAGTCGGCTTTGGTGAAAGCGGTCATCAATATTATGCTTAATGACAAGGGAGGTTCAATAGCGATTAAAAAAACCGTTAAGGAGTTTTTATTCGATGGATATGATGATCCGCTATTGACATTTCTGAAAAAATTCAATTCAACTGCCATAGATATCCCATATGGTAAATTTGGATGGTTTGTTGATCGGAACAACTCCTATGCTCACGACGGTCGGTTCACAATGTATACTGGGCAAAATCAGCCTGAATCTTTAGGACTAATAACCCTGTGGAATTCGAAAAATGAAACTGGTTTTTATGATGGCGATTGTGGAAAAATTCATGGAACCAGTGGAGAGCTCTGGCCTCCAAAAATGGATCCTATGAGTCCAAAGACAATTTTTGTCCCTGACCTTTGTAGATCATTGACGTTGAAATTTAATGAACGTTTTGAAAAATTTGGCATTGAAGGATCGCAATGGATAGCCGATGCTGAGTTATTTGACAATGGTCATCTTTACCAAGAAAATCGATGCTTTTGTCTGGAGTCTAATTTTAGTCTATGTCCACCTACCGGTGTCTTAGATGTATCTAGGTGCCAATTCGGAGCCCCCGCGGCGATGTCATTTCCGCATTTTTACTTAGCAGATCCAAGCTACTTGGACTCCGTTAGTGGACTCAAGCCCAATAAATCTCTTCACAAATTCACAGTTGCTTTAGAAACCAAAACTGGCATACCGTTAGATTTAGCTGCGAGAGTTCAACTCAACATGCATTTAAGAGGCGACAAAAGTTTTGAGTAAGAATCTTTCTGTTTCTTTTTCATTCTCATAAAATTTTAAAATTTCAGCATTTACAATATCAACCGTAGTGTATTAATTCCTGTTATGTGGTTCGGCCAAATAGTAAATTTAAATTCTGATCTAGCAAGTGATGTTAAGGTAAATTGTTATGTACAGGTAAGAGACAATAAAATACCTTTCTAAATCTCTTTCCAGTTGGCTTTAATGATTCCTCACTTGGGTGTATACATTTCATATGGACTTTTTGGTGCTGCTAGTCTTATAATTACAGTGGGTATTATTTTAACTCTAACGAAATGGTCTCGACGAGCTATTGCATGCGATGAAAATATCAGCTCATGAAGCGTGTTGATTATAGATTCAGTTCAAATAAATGTTAGAAAACCAAATTAGTTTTCTTCTTTTCTAGCGCTTCTAAGTTTCGTTGCGAACAAATTGTTGTATATTTTTAAATTGTTATTAATTAGGTTGCATTTTTGATGGCAAGCAAACCAAAGCTACCTGATACCAAAGATTCATTTCAGTGTTACGATGGTTGCCGTCTCTATGGACTAATGCAACGGCCAAAGAACAAATTTTCAGCACCAGAGCGAATTGATTGTAAATATGTGGTGGATGTGTACCCGCAAAATATGATATCGCAAACTGTGAACATTCATACAAAACTTCGCATCAGAGCGAATTAATTGTGCATGCGCGGAGTGTGCACAGTATAAGAACATAGTCAGTAGTTAACGTAAAAATGTAAAGAAAAAAACTTTTCACATTTGACTTTTGTCAAAGGATCCTTAATTTCAACTTTTCTCTTCACACATATCAACGGTCCTGTTGGCGCCACGAGTAAGAGCTACCGGTACAGCGGGGGTATGAACAAGCTTTTGATATTTTGCCACGTGTATTTGAAGGATCGGGGTCAACACCAACGTAAGTGTAACAAGGCTTCCAGTAAAAATTTGCATTTGTAGTAGTCAGCCTACTTTTGGCGAGCTGGCGTGAGCTGTCAGCCTGATTCTGCAGAATGTAAATGCTTGTACGGCGTTATATATTCGATATTTCACATGAAAAAGGTAGAAATCACATTCCTTGCATGCTAAAAATTCACCTTGCACTGTCCCCTGTACACCTACACCATTAAGAATAACCAAATGAAACACACGTTCAACTCCTTCCATTGACATCAAGTTTGAGGAGGTAAACAAATTCCTATTCTGTTAACTTTGAACATCAATAAAACATGAACCGATGTATGAATTGAAAGAAATTTACTTCAGAAGGAACGCTACGATGTTCTCCGCGGACCGTCTGGATTTCACAGTTGAAATCCGTCTCGAAACCGTACAAAACCTCGAATTTTCGTCGCCATATCTTCATACAAACTAGCAAGCAAAGTCAGCCTGCATGTGATCATGTATGGGGTAGTAGGGCTTTCTGGTACATGGCTTGTTAAGCTATAGTAAGGCTTTGACCGGGGTCAAAATTAGATTCTGTCGGTGGGCATATATGAAACTTTGACTACGGATTTTTAGAGTTTTGTAAAATAATTTTACAAAATCCCTACTAAAATCGCGTCCTGTCTGTCTGTCTGTCCGTCCGTGTGTTACAGCAATTTTTCTTGTAAAATACTTAAGCTAGAAACGTCAAATTTTGTATGTAGGTGTATAGTGGTGCTCTTTTTAAAGTTCAACTATTAAAAAAAATTAATATGATATTTAAGGGGGATTTCCCCATAGAGGGTAGTGGCCCCGAAAAAAAAATCATCAAAGGTAGCCAGGGTATCAAATGTAAGGTCTTGATTAGAACTTTTCGAAACAGGTCTTAAACTGACATTCTTTGCTTCAGGGGACGCAGAAGGAGGGGAATTATACGAACAATTTGTGTCTCCTCCCCCCTCCCGATTGGAAACCTGTGATCCGAAAAATCTGAAATAAATTATGGAGGCAGGTGTTTATGAGTACAACAACAACAAATACCTTAGAAGTCAAAATTCGAGAAAATTTGTTAATAATAGTGTGATCTTCAAATTTCAGAATTTCCCCAATAAAATCGTGTAGGTACCCTCAAACTCAACGTTTGTGTCTTGGCTATTTGAGTGTTTATTTGGTTAGCATATGTGAACGCCTGCGATAAAAAGGTGTGAATCCCGGATAGATGAGCATGCCTTGGGTATTTGGTGGGGAGGGTGTATTTCTTGGATATGTATGTGTGCATAAGATTGGTATAGGTGCGTGCCTGGGGTTAAGTAGATGGCTCAATATCTAGAATAGGTTTAGCCATTAGGTGAATAGATGCGGGTCCAGGATTAGGCTACGGGTGAGCGAATGTTTATCCCCCCTATGAAATAGAAAATATGACTTTCTTCTAGAATAGGGTTACGAATTCCGGCGTACCAACTTCCTCCCATTCGCAACTTCAAATTGCCGCCGTAACATCTCCACTTTCCTTTGGGGACTCCTACCTTTTCCTTTGTGTATTTATTTTTTTTTCATTAACATTTTTCCAATTTCCCTATAATTTTTACTTTCCCATCATCACAATCCTACCCTCTTCCCTTATTTTCAACCAAAATAATATAATATATACTAATAATTTCGCTATAATTTTTACTTCCCCATCATCACAATCCTACCCTTTTCCCTTATTTCCAACCAAAATAATATAATATATACTAATAATTTCAATTTTCCCACTTACAACATTCCATTGATTAATTCCCACTAACAAAACTTCATTTAATACCTTTTCCGTAACAAAACCTAACTCCTTTCTTCATACTAACTAATTCTATTCACTAGTTCTCACTAACAAAGTTTTATTTTTTTTATACTTACAAAAATTAATTCACATTTCCCTACTAACAAAATTCAATCTCGTACCTAGATGCATTTTTGAAGTTGCTTATGAGATGAATGGGAGATCGACAAGACATGGCACCATTGGCTGCGTCACGAACTCTCGACCGGAGGGCCGCTGGAACCCTGGGTTCTTTTTGGGGTACCGGCAAAATAAACAGTTTCCGTATATGTATATGTGACACTTTGCATTCAATCAAGCACTTCTTTGATGATGCAAATTGCCATATATGCAAATCGAATCGAATAGACTTTTTGAAGTTTTAGTGACGGAAGAGGAGAGTGGAAGGATTGGAAAAGTGAAGTGAATTTTAATTTGGAGGATGGGATTTTTGTTTGGGAAGTGACTTCAGTGACGGAGGATCAGGGTAGAAAAAGTGGAAAAGTGAATTCTAAGTTGAAATTTGAGAATTATATTTCTAATTTGAAGTGCGGGACCGTCTCAATATTAACTATGTGGAAAAGATTAAATTAGTGCGAGTTTGAAGTTGAAGTAGTTGAAATAGAACGAAGTGCCGAGAGTGATTCTTCCCTTAAAAAAAAGCAAGACAAAAAAAAAACTGTTTTGTTGGGTTTCGAAGAGGGCCAGGTGCCGGAATTAAAATTTTCGTTTTTTGCGAGTAAGCCATATTGATGGATCGGAGAGTGCGATAAGTGGCCGTTGCGTGTTCCTTGGTTTTTTTTTCTATTATTGATTGAATTTTAAAATTAGTTTCAAATTAATTTAAAATTTGGTTTCCAGTGGCCCCACACTCTTTTTTTTGTCTTCGCCGAGCACTCGGAGATCAACGAGGAAAAGGAGTGAGTATTTATCTGGTTTATTTTCTTATCTATTGCTGTAAAATCGCATCATCAAGTTCTTTTTTTTCCTTTTGTTTTCCTTCATATGAAAGATTTTATTTGATTGTTTTTTTCCGTACATAAAATTTTAAAGGGGTCTTTTTTTCTTGTTTTATTATTGAAACTAATAATTTGTAGATTTTTTTTGTGGTACAAATTTGTGTTTTTTGTGTGAATAAAACGGCCATGTCAGATTAAACCCATCATCTTTCATTTCTCAAAATGACCTCTCCTTTTCCCGTACTTTTTCCACCGTGTTAGTATTTATATGTAAGGTGGCTCAGCACGAGCAGAGGGTGTCCCGGAAGTCCCACGACACGACTGAGCGCTAGCCGGCCTCAGTATGTCACCCTGGGCTACACATCTCTCTGCCAAAACTTAATGTCTGCAACTGCGGTGACTTCCGCAGCTACAACATATGGCGCCCAAACAGGTAGTTTTTGTTGTTTATTTCATTCTTTAGTAGCACCATTCGTTGCTTTGCAATACATGGCGCCCAAAAATTGGTTTTCTAATGGCTTTGATTGATTTGGTTAGTTTTTAGTTATAGTTTAAATTTTTCAATTTTAGATTTGTTGGGCTGAGTACCTGGAGTGCCTGACTTGAATAGTGGTTCGAGCATTTCAGGGAATTTATTTTCTTTTTATTAGAAGTTGTTGATGGTTTGTTTGAATGATGATAATTGTTTGAGTAATAGTTTGAAAAGTTTTAGTTTAGATTTTGATATTTAACTATGGAATCTTGATCACGGGGTTCGCCGCAGTTGCAGTGGCGCCCACCGTGCTGAATTTACCAGTCTTCACCGGCTATAATAGCAGTCTGCTGTGGTAGTGTGAATGTTGGTTGGGGTTCACCGAATTTTGAGTCGTTGGCTATATCTCCCTACATGGGGATAATTGGACTTGGATCCAATACTTGGAATTAGCCAACGCATTCGGCCCTTCCAACATCTATCTGGTGGTAGCTTTGGGATATGTGCGGCTCTTGTCCGAGCCATTATTAAGTCCGTAGTGTTTCATAATGCTCTCGTAGTCAGCATTTTGTGGTGACCATTAGAGCAGAGTCCGCCTATGAATTCCATGGCTATGCCAGGCACTGTGGCGGTTTGTCTGTTTTGTGTCTTGTTAAAATTTTAACCTTCATCCCATTCAATTACCTTTTCCTTTTCCTTTTAATGGGGAGGATCATTTCGAGAAATGATAACAAAATCAGTTTTTACAATTCCATTTACACTCGCCTGCACTCATTCCACTTACTTCTTAGCATATAATTTCTTTTATTTCGCCATCGCATTATTCATTGTTTAATAATTACCGTTAGGTTATGTGTTTGATTTTAAAGTCATTGAATGTAGGTCTCGCTTAGTTATAGATTTTTAGGGCTTAATTAGGGTTTATGATTGAGATTAGTTTTAGATAATTAGGTTTACGGTTGTTATTTTAGAGTAATTCCAGTTAGTTGTAATTTTAATGATTGAGTTTGGTTTAGTTAGTTTTGGGTTTGAGTAATTCTAGGTTGAGTTATATTATTGAGTTTAGTTTAGGTTTATCAGTTAGGTTTAATTTTCAAGTATTGTATATTATTGAGAATTTCAATTTTTATTTTAGCTAATAACTTTTTAAAATATTTAAATTTTATATATTTTTTTACTTAACTTATTTTTATAGACTCGTTTGTTTGTCCGTCTGTGATTTATTTAATATTTATTTTATACAAATTGTCGGTGTTGTCCGTCTGTTCATTGATTTTAACATTTTTAAATAATTTAGATGGTCTGTCGATTTTTATTGTTTTTAATTTTCACTATGTTTCCGCACACGCGATATGACATGATAATTTCACCCGCTGTTCACTACGCCCTTCCCAAGATTTGCCTGATCCTCAGTCGCAGCTCTCGTTCGAGGATGGTGATCAGACAGTTGAGACTCATCGAACGGTTATCCCAATTACCAAATGGGGTTTTAAGTTCAATGGTGGCTCCAATGGTTTGGATGCACGACAATTTTTGTTTCGTGCTAGCATTATGGCTAGAGGTTATGGTCGCACAGAGCGTGAACTCGTCCGAGACTTTCATGTTCTCCTGCAGGGATATGCCGGAAGCTGGTACTGGCAGATACGTGACCTTCATAGAGACTTGTGTTGGACGCAGCTTAAAGTGGAGTTCATGGAACAATTTGGATCTCGGCTTGATGACGCTCATATTTGGGAAAATATGTTCGCCCGCAGGCAGGAATCCAATGAACCATTCATCGAATTTTATGAATCCCTTGAGGCTATGGCTCTTCAACTCAGGACTCCGATTAGGGACACGGATCTGCGAGACCTAGTTTTCAAAAATATGAGTTTCAAGTTGCAGGATAACTTAGCTGGACATGAGTTCTCGACCACCCGTGAGCTTGTCTGGAGGTGTCGTCGAATTGAGGACACTTGGCGTGAGCTGGAGATCAAGTATGGTCGACCTCCAGTTCAGCCTTATGAGCTTAATTCGACGAGACCGCCTGATCGGTTACCGGCTGGTTTGGAATCTTGTCTGCCAATGAACCTCCATCCTAGTGGAACGAGAGATTTTTGTCATTATAATACCGACATGCGTCATCATGAATCCCCAGCATCATTTAGCATTGCTAATACCTCAAGCAGATTACCGGACTACGTCAAAAGTAATGGAAAGTCGGGCGATGATCGTGAATCACCCGCTCGTTTTAGAGCACGACCTTTTCGGGATCGCTTTCAGAGATCCTGGAGAGATTTGTTTGCCATGTGTCTCTTGAAGCGTGCCTGCGTGAAGTCAATTGTTGCAGCTCCTTGCTTGATAGCGGAGCCAGTGTCAGTATCCTCGGAGCCGAAGCCTTGGACCTGCTGTCAGATTTGGGCTTGCATATGCATTCCATGCATGCTCATGTCCAGACTGCATCAGGGCACAAGAATCCGGTTCTGGGATACGTCACCACATTGGTGCGATTTAACAACAATACCAAATTGATGAGATTCCTGGTTATTCCTTCCTTGACGCACGCAGTGTATCTTGGAATTGACTTCTGGGATCTCTTCAAAATAGCACCAATCCAGGTCAACGCTATCGAAGCAGCCTCGGAACCTCAAAGCCCTGAATTCCATCTGCTGTCCCCAAAAGATCAGCAACGACTGGACTTCGTCAAACAACAGTTTCCTTCGTATAATGAGAAAGGCTTGGGTAGGACCAGTCTTGTGATTCATCACATTGACACTGGTTCTACTCGACCCATTGAGCGGCGGCATTATGCTGTCTCGCCTGTTATACGGAAACTGTTGTATGACGGACTCGATCGTATGTTATCTTTGGGGGTAATAGAGGAAAGTCAGAGTTCGTGGAGTTCTCCTGTGACCCTTGTCAGGAAAGCCGGCAAGGTGCGTTTATGTCTTGACGCTAGACGCCTCAACGAGGTGACCGTTAAGGATGCCTGTCCGTTGCCACTGATTGAAGGTCTTTTGGCACGTTGCAGAGTACTAGGTTCATTACCAGCTTGGACCTGAAGGATGCCTTTTGGCAAATACCATTGGATGAGGCAAGTAAGGAGAAAACGGCCTTTACTGTCCCTGGCAGGCCCTTGTACCATTTCAAGGTCATGCCGTTCGGTTTGTGTAATGCTCCCCAAACGATGTCTCGGTTGATGCATAAAGTAATACCGCATGAGCTGCAGGACAAGGTATTTGTTTATCTAGATGACCTGCTTGTTCCAAGTTCAACATTTGATGAGCACTTGGAGCTCTTGAGTACACATGCGAAACTGCTCAGGGACGCCAACTTGACCATCAATGTTGAAAAAAGCAAGTTCGTCAAGAAGGAGATCAAATATCTTGGCTTTGTAGTGAGTGATGGTATCCTGCGCACCGACCCGGAGAAGGTTTCAGGTATAGTCTCCTATCCTGAACTCCGAACGGCCAAAGACGTGAGACGATTCATGGGCATGGCAGGATGGTACAGGCGTTTCATTCCAAACTTTGCCTCGGTTACGGCCCCTCTAACGGATTTGCTAAAGGGCAAACGTGCATTCAAGTGGTCTGCTTCGGCCAATAGTGCCTTCAATAAAGTGAAGAAATTGCTGATTTCTGCTCCAGTGCTGGTTAACCCCGACTTTACGAAGCACTTCTATATCCAATGTGACGCAAGTACAGTGGGTATTGGAAGTGTTTTGTTCCAGAAGGACGATGAGGGTGGAGAGCATCCAATCACATATATGTCGATGAAGCTCAACGCTGCGCAACGTCACTATAGCATTATTGAATTGGAATACTTAGCTGCGGTGCAGAGTGTAAAGAGATTCAGGGCATATATCGAAGGGTTGTCCTTCACCATCATAACTGACCATGCCAGTCTTAAATGGCTGATGCAGCAGTCGGACCTTTCTGGTCGATTGGCTCGCTGGAGTCTGAAATTACAAGGGTTCAATTTCCAAATTGAACACCGGAAAGGTTCCCGATGCGTTGTCAAAAACCTGCTCGCAGGACGAGCGGGTGGCCTCGTTCATTGCTTGCCTCCCGGAGCACAAACATATTGATGGTTTGATACCTCAGTTTGTGTTTCAGGAGCCCAAGTACGAACATCTCAAGGAGCAAATCCTGAAGCAACCCGATACGTTTCAGAATTTGCACCTTGCTGATGGCGGACTGTACATCAGTACCGGTTCTCCTGTAACGCTGACTTCAGATATTCCCCGAAGAAAATTATGGGTTCCTGAGGGTCACCAAAAGGCTCTTATAGTACGAGCTCATGATGATCCCCGGGGCTCATATTGTGGAATTCGTAAGACAACGGAAGTCTTACAAACGTATTACAATTGGCCTCGTTTGCGTCAAGATGTTATTCAGCACATCCAGGGCTGTTCAACATGCAAACAGGTCAAGCCTTCGAATTCAACTTTGAGACCTACTATAGGCGCATCACGAGACTCGGCGAAACCTATGCAGCGCCTGTTTGTGGACTTCATGGGTCCATACCCCGTTCAAATTCCGGGAATACTCAATTGTTTGTGGTCCTGGACCATTATAGCAAGTTCATATGGCTCAAGCCCATTGCTAAAGCCACTGCGGAATCAGTCGTGCGATATTTGGAGCGCGAAATCTTTTTGACCTTCGGAGTTCCCGAATGGCTTCACTCGGACAATGGTGTGCAGTTCGTCTCCAAGGTATTCGCTAAGCTTATGAGCGACTATGGGGTGCAGCACTGCTTCACTCCATATCATTCACCGCAAGCGAATGCCTCGGAGAGGTCAAACCAGTCGACATTGAACGCCATCAGAGCCTACATAGGGTCCGATCATAGCAGGTGGGACGAGAATCTTCCGGAATCGTGTTTTGCCTTCCGCAAGGTGATTCATGAGTCCACAGGATTTTCGCCCTACTTCCTCATGTTCGGGTACCACCCTATCCAGCATCGCTCTGAGTACGCCCTCCTTAGAAGCTTGAACGCTTTTGAGGATGGAGAAGTACAGCTGGGTGCAAACAGTGATCGTCTGCGAGCCGTACAAGACCGCATCCAAGTTGAGCTGAAAGAAGACTATCACAAGGGAGGTCAAAGTTACGACCTTCGGGCTCGCCCCCGTGAGCTACTCCAGGGTCAAAAAGTTTTTGTGAGAAATTTCGCCGTGAGCAACGCAGCTGATCGTTTCGCGGCTAAATTTGCTCCACGATTTGTTCCTCCAGTGGCTCACCGCCGTACTGGGCAAGTTACTTATGAACTAGAGGATGAGTCCGGTAAGCTGCTTGGGACCTTTCACGCTGAGGACATCCGATCTGATTCATAACTACCCCTGCTGACATTCTTTGTTTGCCCGGCTGAATGAGACACTCAGGGTCTGGGCCATCGCCACGATTGTTATGAATTCCGGCGTACCAACTTCCTCCCATTCGCAACTTCAAATTGCCGCCGTAACATCTCCACCTTCCTTTGGGCACTCCTACCTTTTCCTTTGTGTATTTATTTATTTTCATTAACATTTTTCCAATTTCCCTATAATTTTTACTTCGCCATCATCACAATCCTACCCTTTTCCCTCATTACCAACCAAAATAATATGATATATACTAATAATTTCAATTTTCCCACTAACAACATTCCATTGATTAATCCCCACTAACAAAACTTCATTCTATACCTTTTCCCTAACAAAACCTAATTCCTTCCTTCGTACTAACTAATTCTATTCACTAGTTCCCACTAACAAATTTTTATTTTTTTATACTTACAAAAATCAATTCACATTTCCCTACTAACAAATTTCAATCTCGTACCCAGATGGCTGCGTCACGAACTCTCGACCGGAGGGCCGCTGGAACCCTGGGTTCAAGTTCCCCCGGGCGCAGGGAAGCACTCTTTTTGGGGTACCGGCAAAATCAACAGTTTACGTATATGTATATGTGACACTTTGCATTCAATCAAGCACTTCTTCGATGATGCAAATTGCCATATATGCAAATCAATGGATACTATTGTGTTTGTCGATACGGGAAAAAATATGTGTGGGTAGCGGAGTCGAAGTGTAATGAACTTCGATTACGTTACCCAGATGCGGCAGCGGTAATTGAAAATGAAAAAGAGATTGCGGAATCGGATTGGATGGAAGTGAAAATGCGGGATTGAGTTGTTGGGACAGTGCCGAGAGTGATTCTTCCCTTAAAAAAAAGCAAGACAAAAAAAACTATTTCGTTGGGTTTTGAAGAGGGCCAGGTGCCGGAATTAAAGTTTTCGTTTTTTGCGAGTAAGCCATATTGATGGATCGGAGAGTGCGATAAGTGGCCGTTGCGTGTTCCTTGGTTTTTTTTTCTATTATTGATTGAATTTTAAAATGGAATTAAATTTTTCGTTTTTTGCGAGTAAGCCATATTGATGGATCGGAGAGTGCGATAAGTGGCCGTTGCGTGTTCCTTGGTTTTTTTTTCTATTATTGATTGAATTTTAAAATTAGTTTCAAATTAATTCAAAATTTGGTTTCCAGTGGCCGCCGTCTTCGCCGAGCACTCGGAGATCAACGAGGAAAAGGAGTGAGTATTTATCTGGTTTATTTTCTTATCTATTGCTGTAAAATCGCATCATCAAGTTCTTTTTTTCCTTTTGTTTTCCTTCATATGAAAGATTTTATTTGATTGTTTTTTTCCGTACATAAAATTTTAAAGGGGTTGTTAAGCGCGAACTCTTTATTAAAAAAAAATAAAAGACTGAAAGTTTTCACTATCACTACATACAAGTTTATTTCTATTATTTTTCTTATGCTAATTGACACACACTTTATACACTTCAGAGTTGTTTTAACTAATAGCAACGTTTTGCCACGGTTCAAGTTAATTTGTAATATCGCATTGCTTACGTTGCAATGCGATATAGAATTTGCAAATCTTGGGAAAACTTCATGAGAATGGAAATTTTCCCAAGCAGAATTACTACATAGACAAAATTCTTAGTTCATGGACACGGAGTCACATGGCAAAACGTTTCACATTCGAGTAATTGCATGCGCGTAACATCATATGGGAAAACGTGTCACATTCGAGTAATTGCATGCGCGTAACATATTTCCCCTTAGTTTGAGGTTGTCCTCAATCTTTTTTTAACAATTATCTAGTTCTATTGCGTCTATTTTCTGATTCAATTGATTGGCTTCTGTTATCTAAAATATTTTCATCATTTTCCGAATTTCTAAAAACGATTCTTGAATCTCTTAATTCATGTGAATTGGTCAATCTCATTCTATCAAAACATCATCTAAAAATCACTATTGATAATTTTCCATTAACACATTTATAGAGTAAGTCCACCGAAACTATTATGAACACTAATAAATGTATGATAGAAATAGACGAATTTTCTCGTATTAACTTTGGTACTGGTACAATTGCTTTATCCCAAAAGGTTGCTTGTTCTACTAAATCAGAAGTAAGGTCCTTTAAGGTCCTTTAACTCATGAACATTAGTACTTGTAAATGTACCAAAACGTAATTTATAGCTTTTAATTTCATTTGGTTCAAAATGATTACAACATTCTTCAATTTCTACTACTTTATCTTTTGGAACAAAACATTCAAGAAAATTCCTCTCGGGAAAATAATCATGAGTTGCACTGTGAATGCTACAGTCATTTGTCAAGTAAACAATATTACTTCCAATGATTCTCTCTTGTTTTGTTATATTACAATTAAATTCATATTTAGTTTCTACAGAGTTTATTATTAACAATTGAAGATTGTTTAGTTTATGCATAATATCTACTTCATTACTTAATTGTCGGAATTCACAATTTTTATCTGATTGTTTGAAATACAAACTTATTGCACATGATTGTGAATAGACGCTTTTGAGCGGTAAAGGTTTGCATACTCTCAATTTATTAATATCTTTACAATCAATTTCATTTGTCGTAATAAACTGTTCTTAATTTTTATTTACAACAAAATATTTCTTTAAATCACTTATCATAATAGCTATATTTTTCTTAATGTATGGAAATCCAATAACTTCGTATATTTCAAGATTATCGTTAGTTACTTTATCCAGTGAAATTATGATATTGTAAAAATATTCTTATTTTTGACGAAAGCAGTTAACTGTAAGTCTTTTGTTATATCCTTATAATTTTCAATCAAAGGATTTACTGCCAAATGTTCCTTATCTTTTATCTTATTTAATTCATTTACGAGTTGTCCCGGCTCTAGGATAAAAGGATGTAAAATTCCCGATTGAATAAACAACAAACTATCACGGAGTATTTCGATTTGCAAGTCAATAACTTCAATTTTATGGTAAATTTTCGAATAAAGCTCGTCATAATAAATTTGTAGGCTTAAATGTTTTTCATGCTCATTTGTAATATTATTAATTTTCATTAGCTCATCGACAATTTAATCAATCTTAACCCGTATCGAATTTTGTTGTGTGGAAAGGACTTTCGCCTGTTTGTTAATTTCATTCACTAAGTAAGTATTCTTCATCATACCCTTGCTGATATTAAATTCATTTCTTTCGATGGAATCAATAGCGTCTTTGATATTACCAAAGTCGTATGAATCCATAGTTCCAAACAACATTTTTAATGAGCTGCCAACCCAATCTGCTAAGCCTCGTCGCAATCTGGTGTTAGGGGTAAAACCTAAAAGCCCGTACACAGTATTCAGATTGTGATTTAATCGACTGGTTTGCAATCCTCCATTTAACTTTAAAATTTTACAAGCAGGAATGCTAGTTATACATAAATCATTTATACTACGGGTTAATAATTTCACGTTTTCTATTTTAGTTTAAATTTCCACTACGTCTATTACTTTAACTAACTGAATTTTCTTATCAATAAATTTAGCTTCAGATATAGCTTAAAATATGCCCCAGGATAATCTATTCCTCTTATAGGAACATCACTCATGGTTGTCCTGAGTCCTGTGGTAAGGAAAACGATGAATGTGACCCTGAAAAATTTGGTTTTGCATCACAAACATTGAACCAACTGTTGAGTTTATTATTTATTTGGATTGAATATTTTTTAACACTAAGGACTTCATATGGTCCCATCCATTGGTTCTCAGTATCTTTGTTTTTCTTTTGTCTTATTAATACCTTATCGCCTGATTTATAATTATATACAGCACCCCTTTTATCTAATTGACTGTCATATCTCTCTTATTGTTTCTTTTTGATATTCCAGATGAATTCTCTGGCACTTTCTCGCATCACTTGTAAGTCATTTAACCTTTTACTAAGTGTAGTATTTAGCTCAGATTCGTTTTGTTCTCTCTCAGCCGGTATTTCATTCGAAGGTAAAGTTATTTTACAAAATAAAAGTTCTTCTGCTGATTTTCCTGTTCCTTGACTTATGCATTGGTTAAAACAGAGACTTGCCATTCCAAGGGCTTCCTTTGGTGACAGATTCGTTTCTTTGGTCACGCTCCTTAAGAATTCTTTCATTCTTGCATATGATCTCTCCACTGCTCCATTGGACTGTGGATGACGAGAATTTATTGGAATTTGTTCTATTCCGAGTCGCTTACATAAGTCAGTTACATATTTGTCTGTTAAAACGACGCTATTATCTGAGGGGATCTCTTTTGGTATTCCAAAGTAAGCAATCCATTCGTTAATGATCGCATTGGATACGTTTTTAGCATTCTCACATTTTATTTATATGAATTTTATATACCTTGTTAAGTTATCCTGTATTGTAAGAGCTTTGTGCTCTCCGTCTTTCCATTTGAATGACACCACATCCATTGAAATTCTATCAAATGGCTGTTCTTTTAATTTTTCTATAGTCATAGGTGCTTTTAAGTTCCGACGTACTATCTTTTGCCTCTGACATTCGTCGCAGTTTTTGACATACTTTCGGATATCTTTTCGCATTCCCTTCCAGTGATAGCTACGTCTAAGGAACTCTTCCAAATTATTGACACCTCTATGACCTCCTATTACACCTTTATGATACTTTTCTAGAAGTTTCTATTTCTCATTCATGTCAGTTATTTCAATTTTATCTGAATTAACTGCATAATGTGTTTCGTTCTGTTGCTGGTCAGTCGAAGACTCACTTCTTTCTTTCTCCCCTTCTATAGTCTCAAGATCGTCCTCGATTTGATTTTGAAAGGAGTCATCCATTTCGTCTAGGGAAATTTCTTTAATCTGTCCATCTTTAAAAACTCTTACAATTTTATCTCCTTGTCTGACTATTATGTCGCCATGTTTGTTGAACGTTATGTCCTCAATTAACTTTGTATGTTTGTAACCCAGGATACTTTCAGAAACATCGTTCTCATGTTTCCCTATGGTTTCTTTATATTTGCCATTACCAGTAGGTACAATAGCATTGACAGGAAGATTTCGGCTTAGTTCGTCTGCTACTTTATTATTTTTTCCTGGAGTGTATTGCATTGTATATTGATATTCTTCTGGTTTCAATCTCCAATGTACCAATCTGCTACCCGGATCCTTAACACTGAAAAGCCATAGCAGTGGTCTGTGATCGGTTCGAATAATAAAATTTTTCCCATATAAATATGGTCTACATTGTTTCACTGACCAAACTATTGCTAAACATTCCTTTTCGGTCGTTGAATAGTTTCTTTCAGCATGATTCAATGTTCTGCTTAGGAACATTATCAAGTTTGTCATCATCTTCTTGGGATAATACAGCTCCAATGCCACTATTATCGGAGATGATATGTCCAAGGTATGTTACTTCCTTTCTGAGGAATTCGCACTTATCTGGTTGAACCCTTAAGTTGTTGCGCTTCAAACGTTCGAAAACTGCGCTTCGTTTTTCGTTATGATCCTGCAAGGAATCTCCGTAAACGACGATGTCGTCCAAATAAACAAAGCATTTTGACCCTTGTTAACCTGACAAAACCGTATTCATCATACGCTGGAAACAAGCTGGTGCATTTTTCAGGCCAAAGGGCATACGAGTATACTCATAATGCCCATATGGAGTAATAAAGGCTGTTTTGCACTGATCCTCTTGTTTTGCAGGGATCTGATGAAAACCACTCGTCAAATCGATCGTCGAAAAATATTTTGCTTTGCCTAGTTGATCCAAAATATCAGAAATGTTTGGTAATGGATAATTATCCGCAATACTTATTTAACTTACGGTAGTCTATTACTATGCGCCATTTTAGATTTCCACTTGCATCAACCTTTTTTGGTACCACCCACAGGGGTGAATTCCAAGGACTGCTACTTTCCCTTAAAGTACCATCCTGTAATAATTTTTGAATTGTGTCTTGACTTCCACTTCGTGTATTTTGGGAAACCTGTAGATTTTTGTGTAAATTGGCTTTGTTCCTGGTAACAAATCGATTGAATGTTCCGCTGCTTTTGTGAGATTTTGTGGATCTATTTCAGTAAACAAACATTTGTAGTTATTCAAAATATCCCATAAACTTTTTCTTTCTTCTGAACTCATGTGATCATTTCGGATGACTATTTTTTTTCGACTTTTATTCAGCTCCTCAATACCAACTTTGCACACGTTGTTAAGTTCTGAATTTATTTTTAATTCTTTTTCATCTTCATTCAATATAACAATTGGAATTTCTCCACTATCATTGACTTCAACAAGGGAATTTGCCACTTTCAATTTTCCCTCCTGGATTCCCATTAAAAAGAGATTTTCTCCTGGTTTTTCACTAACATGTAGAAAACGAATAGTTTCAGATCTTTGCCTTGTAGGAAGATTTTTCTTACATAAATGTATTTTGCTCTGGCCAATTTCTAAAACTTGATCCTTCAAATTTGGAGATCAAAGTATACCATCGAATTTATCAAACAATCTATTAGTTGCAACTTGAAATTGGATATCAAATTCATTACAACCGTAACTTAATTACAATGATGTAAGCCCAAATGTCTCTGCATCTATTGCATTGATGCAGCGATATTTAATTCCTTTGGACTTTTCAATATCTTTCTCGAAAACATATTTTGCTGCAATTAAGTTTAAGGAACTTCCTGTGTCTATCAAAAATTTTAAAAATTGATTTTCAAATTTTAGAAAAACATAATGACTTTCTTCAATATCTAAAGCATTTATTCTAAATTCATTTACATTTTCATCATTCTTAGAATATGTTTTTTTCGAAGGTTTAAACTTTGAACCTGATGAAGATCCTCCTTTCTTTGTGGAATTTCCCTCAGTTGGAGTGTTTTCCGTCGCCCGATTTTTATCGAAGCGTCTCGTCCTGCAATCTCGTTTAATATGTCCAAGTTTTCCGCATGCAAAACATTTTTTGTCCGAATGAACTTTGTGAATACGAGGTAGAACATTTCGATCTGTGAAGTCCTTTTTCGTTGAAACATTCACTAAGCCTTGTCTCTGTTCTTCTTCTTGTGCTAGACAACTTGCCTCCTCCAGAGTATTTGGTTTCTGTGTGATGACGTACATAGTTAAAACTTCCTTTAATCCACTAATGAACACTGTTTTAACCTGTTCCTCAATGAAAGCATTTTCACCAGCCGATGATTGACCTGATCGCGCTGTTAATATCCTTCGATGAAGACTGAGAAGCCTTTGGTGGTACTGCACAACAGTTTCTCCATTCTTTTGCTTAAATGAAAAAAGTTCCCTTTGAAGATGCAACATAGAATGTGGTTCCGCATAAACCTGTTTCAATTTCATTTCCAACGCATTCCAGTTTTCGAATTCCTCATTAAGTATAATTGTTTGTGCATTTCCTTGGAGTTGCATACAAATATACTTAAAAAGGATGGATTGAATCGGACCTTGAGCCAATTTCATTGCCTCTTCGCATGCGTATATAAAATTAAACGCATCCTCAGCTCGTCCTTCGAACACTGGAATGAAGCTCTTCAAGTCTGAAAAACTTATCGAGAATTGTGGTCTTGTGTTTGCATCTACGGCACTACTACTTGCACTTGCTTCACCGTTTTCCAAACTCATTTTTATTGAGTTAGACCCGCTTCTCTCGACACACTTGAAACAAACTCCGATGCTTCAAATAAACTGTGAAAACTTTCGGCCAAATTTTCACTTTCACTAAATGAGACACTTTCACCACCGGTAATTTTTAAACTCCTCTATCACTTTCACATTCACTTGACGACTCACAACGACTTTTTACTTGCCCGACGGAAAACGTTCCTAAATAATTCCAAAAAGACTTGAAATCGAGATACTTTTTCTTAACACGGATTTGGAAATTTTCGCGATATTTATTAATTAAAATTTCACTTATAGTCAACCGAACTTTCTTCTCCCCGATTTTTACGCGATATAAATCATTCATTTACTTAATCACTTTCAAACATAAATTTTTCGTAATTGGATTTCCACACTTACAATTTTTAAATTTCTGAACCTCACTTTTCCAATACTTGTAGTAATCTTACATATATCATCAACTTTTTATCATCTCTAAATCTATATTCCTTTCTACTTAGCCAGGGTAATTTTTAGGCTAAGGGCTATTCGGTTAAATTTAAATTTCACTCTGATAAACAAAACATAATCAAAAAGTATAACTTACAGATGCATCCTTCCTAGGTTCGATGCGATGTCTTGTTTATTCTTTCTGCGATGCCTCGTTCCTTCCTGAAGTTGACTCCAAACTGTAGCTCGAATTCCTTTGTAATTTCTGCTCGTTCTCCTCTTGATATTTACTGAAATTACCGGTTGAATGCTTCTGCTTCACGCAGACTAAAGCTGTACTACTCAACGTTGGTTGCACTCGTACTAAGAAAACAACGTATCCTTAAATCCTACGTTGAGGACTGTATCTCAAAGATACTATTTTTTCCGTCCTTTTTAACAACACAATTACACTTTTACAAATATTGTGGTGCCAGTTCCACACCTCGAGCACTGCAGTGATACAATTAATAACTTTCGCTATTTTCTTGTTCAGAGTCGCGTTAACTATGTATAAAATTAAGATAGCCACGATAATTAATCATAGATGGCTATCCCACCGCTGCCACCAGAAATTGTTAAGCGCGAACTCTTTATTAAAAAAAAATAAAAGACTGAAAGTTTTCACTATCACTACATACAAGTTTATTTCTATTATTTTTCTTATGCTAATTGACACACACTTTGTACACTTCAGAGTTGTTTTAACTAACAGCAAAGTTTTGCCACGGTTCAAGTTAATTTATAATATCGCATTGCTTACGTTGCAATGCGATATGGAATTTGCAAATCTTGGGAAAACTTCATGAGAATGGAAATTTTCCCAAGCAGAATTACTACATATACGAAATTCTTAGTTCAAATGGCAAAACGTGTCACATTCGACTAATTGCATGCGCGTAACAGGGTCCTTTTTTTCTCGTTTTATTATTGAAACTAATAATTTGTAGTTTTTTTTGTGGTAGAAATTTTTATTTTGGGAATAAAACGGCCATGTCAGATTAAACCCATCATCTTTCATTTCTCAAAATGACCTCTCCCTTTCCAGTCCTTTTCCCGCCGTGTTAGTATTTATATGTAAGGTGGCTCAGCACGAGCAGAGGGTGTCCTGGAAGTCCCACGACACGACTGAGCGCTAGCCGGCCTCAGTATGCCACCCCGGGCTACACATCCCTCTGCCAAAACTTAATGTCTGCAACTGTGGTTGCGCGGTTGCAACAATAGGCATATGTCTTAAGGCATCAGAAGTACATCCCGGATTTTAGTTGCCTCTAGCGTTAAATAGTGAAACTTGTTTCGATGGTTGTTTTATAGGATAGGTATACCTTTTGAAACACCAGGTGCGCGACTTATGTATAGAACAATTACTCGACTTTAAAAAAACAACTTTTTAAAAAGTTTAATTATTTGATTTTATTCATCACGGTTTGAGTTACATTATTTAACTGACTTAATTCTATCTTACTTATTAACGTTTCACTTCGACTTCTACAAAATGACCTACATTCAAAAATAATGCTTACTGCTATTGCTGAGCACTTTTGCAATTGATTGGCAATCGAAGAAATCTGATTGCAATGTTGTGTTCATTTTGCAAATGCAAGCATGCTTACCTTTGACGGAATTGGTTTTAATTGTACCAACGAACTAGGTCAACCAGTTTACTGGAAGTTAGTTGGCACTTGGGGTCAACTGAACATTGAATGTTTTGTTTGGAAATGACGGCGTCGATGTAGCAATGATTTCCTCATTTAGTGGAGGTAGTTGCATCGATGACGTCACCCCTCCCTCCTTTGAGTGAAAACACTCCTGAGTTTTTTGTTTAAGTAAATCATATTTTCCTTTCAAATACAAATATGCAATCATCAACAGAATGCTGATTAATAGAATTGATACCAAAGTTGATACAGCAAAATATTCGCTTTTCTTCTTATGGCACTTAAGTTCATTTATTTGTTCAATACTTTCTATTTGCCCCAAAACCAATTCGTCAAAAGTTAACTGATTTACACTTTGATTTAATTTAAAACTTGATTGAGTAACAAAATTTTGTTGAAAAGTTTCTAAGTTATTAGTATATATTTGACCACCAATATTAACACTACATCTATGAAAATGTAAAAGATAATTTCCTTCTAAGTATAATGCTCTGTCATCACAAGTAGGTACTATTGAAATAAGTTTTATTGAAATTTTTAATAATATTGATCCAGGGTCAATTTCTATAATTTCCATTTGATAATTTTTTGCTCTGATACAATTGTTTTGGAAAATACATAGGTCACATTTCTTTAGGCTTCTTCTATTAGCATTACTTATAGACATAACATACATTTTTAATTTTCAAAATTTCCTACGTATGAAATGAAAGCTGTTGATAATATTTATTAACAAGAGGAGTAACTAAGGATCTTTCAGCATTTATAGTATTTTTTGGAATTCGAATGGCAAACAATAGTTTATTTGCCTTAAAGTAAGCTGCACCTAGTCTTATGTTTTGTAATTCATACGGAGCGACATGGTATCGAACAATTTGATCGTTCGTTAGAATATTACTACTCATTATTTTCAATCTAGCGGACGCAATATTATTCTGTATGTGTTCGACGTTATCACCTAAAATCTTTATTTTCAACATCATATCTAAGTAAATAAGTTGTTTTTAAATTTTTTTATTTGTCGTTCTGATATCGTTAAATTTTTCTGAATGAAATGATTATTAATTGCAATGTTTTTGTTTGTCGTCTCAATCGTCCTGCGGGTATTTTCGTCAATTGTCCTTAAATGTTCCTCAATTTCATTTCAGTCGTTATCATCCATTGTCCCGTACAACCATTTAAGTCCTGTTCCTATAATGTTTACAAGTCCTCGTCTTTTCTGTGTGGTAAAATTGTTAAAATTTTTGCTTTAATATTTTCAGTTCATGTTGTAATAGTTGTTGGTTCTCAAGTTCGATTTGATCAAGATTTGATTCTAATGAATTTATGATGAATCGGATGTCTTCAGGATTTATAAAATGTAGTATCGTATAATAGTTTTCGACAATTGAAATATTATCTCTTTTGATTTGTACAAAACCGTTGTTACTGCTCAGTTGTTGGATCGTCAGAGTTCCGTTCGTTGGTGTCAGCGTTGTCATTATTATAAGCATTAGTATCCACTTGATTTGAAAAATGTTTGTCTCTTTTAATGTTGACAGGATGAATATTATGTAAGTTAAATTTTCTATATCTGGGTTCGTTTTTATGCCTTAACGCTTTATAATTTTTTACATACCCTTCGTCTTTAGTTTGTTTATAGCTTTCCCTGTTTTCGTTTAACTTATTAATTCTTTTTTCCTTAGTTATACGCAATAATTTTTCTATTTCCTCATGTTTTGCATTCCCATGCTCAACATCTAATGGTTATGATTTAATCGTTGAATGGGAAGATTTATTATACCATTCGACGCATTTAAAAACTCTCCTGAATAGACATTTCTGATTTTTCTACCTCTAAGACCTCTAAGCTTTTCACCTGATATATTATGGAAACTATTTATGTCTGCGTTGCCTGTATGACTGTTTGGTTTTGTAAAATATGTTTCGACTCCCTCAGCTTGTAAAAACTCTTTTACGTTTATTGAATTGAATTCATTGTCCATTATGAGACGATTTAGTTTATCTTTTATTGAGAAATATAACCGTATCTTTTCAGTTATTGTTATGCTATTCCTATCCTCTAAATATAAAGCGATGACATATTTTGAAAATTTATCGATAAATGTTATGAAGCTGTGTTTTTTATTAATATATATGTCTACGTGTATAATTTGGTTCACGTTGGTTGGAGTTTCAGTTAATGTATATTTGGGTTTCAATGGTTTTCGATCGTATTTGGACCTGTTGCAAACATCGCAGTTGTTTATACATTTTTGTATCAAGATCTTAAGATTTTTAAAATAAATAAGTTTTTTCAACCCCTCATAATTCTCGTTGATATCTACATGCCCCGTCTCTTTTTTATGATATTTGGCTATATGTCTGAATGTCTCATCTTCTGTTTTCATATCTTTGGCGTGATATGCACATCTATAAAATTTTATGCTTTTATTAAAAAGTTCAATTAGCTGCTGCTGAACTAAATTGTATTCGTGATCTGGAAGTTCTGAATAAATTCCTACTTTACCACCTGTAAGCAACCTTTTTAAAATATCCGACATACAATTGTTTTGAATATCATCAAGACTTATAAATATTTTACGTTTTTGATTAATAGTCTTAATTTCTTTGTTTTTCGGTCCGTGATGATGATCTGAGTATTGAAATGGCTTACAACTGTGTCTAGAATTGGAAAATGATCGTTGATTTCGTCTTGTTGTGAGTGAACTGTTGCCTTGGGGCTCATGTTATCGTCCTCCTCTCTATTCTTGTCTAATGTGTTAATTTCTCGAGTTTCTACATTTATTCTGCTCATGAAGTCCGCTGCTTTATTTTCCTTCCCTTTTATGTAGTTTATATTAATATCGTACTCCCCTAACCGTAATAACCACCTATAAAGCCTGGGGTTAATGTCCTTACTCTTATTTTTAGCTTGTAACCACTTGAGTGGCTGATGATCTGTCATTAAGTCGAAAGGTCTCCCATATATGTATGGTCTGAAATAATTAACAGCCCAAACGATCGCCAAGAGTTCCTTCTCCTATCGCGAAATCGCTTGCATCTATAACTAATTTGAATTTCTTATTGAAATCGGGGTATTTTAAAATTGGTGTATCCGTTGACATCCTTTTCAATTTTTCAAATACGTCAACATATTGGGGATCATTTTTTTAAATTTTGTAATTTTTCTTCAGGTATTTTGTCATTCCCTGGGCAACTTTTGCATAGTCCTTTACAAACTTCCTGTGATAACCTGTCATTCCTAAAAACGATTTGATTTGCTTTGCTGTTTCTGGAAGTTTTAACTTCTGAATATTCTCAATTTCGTCCATGTTCGGTTTTACTCCTTCCGTTGTGAGAATATGTCCCAAATACTCTATGGTTCTTGCGAAAAAAACGGCATTTATCAATTTGGATTTTTAAATTATGCGATCGTAATCGATTGAAAACCTTCTGAATACTTAACATATACTCTTCGATAGAAGTGCTAAAGATCAAAATATCATCTAAATACACAACGCATATTTGATAAATATAGTCTCTCAATACGGAGTTAATTAATCATTTTTCAACCCAAACGGCATTCTTACGAATTCGTAATGCCCTAGAGGTGTTGAGAATGCTGCTTTCCTTCTATCCTCCTCCCTGATCAACACCTGATGAAAACCTTTGGCAAGATCCTACGTTGTAAAGTACTGAGCCCTACCTCACTTTTCTAGTATTATTTCAATATTAGGGATTGAAAATTTATCACTTATGGCTTCTTCATCTTCTTTCCAGAGTTATCGATCTTTTTCGGCACTATCCATAAACGTGAGTTAAAGGGTGAATTCATTTGTCTGTTAATTTCTTGCTCATGAATTTGTGGGTACCTGTAAATTTTCGTATAAATGGGTCTGTTGGTTTTTCTAATAATATCATGTTGAATTTCATGAGGATGGGTCAATTTTTGACCTTCTTGGAAAAACAAATCTTTGTAATTTCTATCAATACACTTAATTTGTTTTTTTCCTCAGAATTCATATCCTCTCTCATAAGTTTATTGAGGATGTTCTCGTCAGCTGGATATTCTTCCGAAAAATTAATATCCCCAGAATTGTAAGGACAAGAGCTTACAAATTTTGTCTTGACATTGTGAATCTCGATAAAACCTTCCTCTAAATTTATGATTGTTGCATTGGTTTCAGTAAATTCTGACCAATGATACCATCATAATTCTTGTTTTTATATGATGTAAGTCTCCAACTTATGAGGTTATCCTCATTAAACTCAGTTGGAAGCTCTGTAATAATTTCTTGTGTAACATTCGTTATACCATTGAGCGTATTAAAGCGTGATATTTGCACTTGCTTCACCGTTTTCCAAACTCATTTTTATTGAGTTAGACCTGCTTCTCTCGACACACTTGAAACAAACTCCGATGCTTCAAATAAACTGTGAAAACTTTCGGCCAAATTTTCACTTTCACTAAATGAGACATTTTCACCACCGGTAATTTTTAAACTCCTCTATCACTTTCACATTCACTTGACGACTCACAACGACTTTTTACTTGCCCGACGGAAAACGTTCCTAAATAATTCCAAAAAGACTTGATCTCGAGTTACTTTTTCTTAACACGGATTTGGAAATTTTCGCGATATTTATTAATTAAAATTTCACTTATAGTCAACCGAACTTCTTCTCCCCGATTTTTACGCGATATAAATCATTCATTTACTTAATCACTTTCAAACATAAATTTTTCGTAATTGGATTTCCACACTTACAATTTTTAAATTTCTGAACTTCACTTTTCCAATACTTGTAGTAATCTTACATATATCATCAACTTTTTCTCATCTCTAAATCTATATTCCTTTCTACTTAGCCAGGGTAATTTTTAGGCTAAGGGCTATTCGGTTAAATTTAAATTTCACTCTGATAAACAAAACATAATCAAAAAGTATAACTTACAGATGCATCCTTCCTAGGTTCGATGCGATGTCTTGTTTATTCTTTCTGCGATGCCTCGTTCCTTCCTGAAGTTGACTCCAAACTGTAGCTCGAATTCCTTTGTAATTTCTGCTCGTTCTCCTCTTGATATCAACTGAAAATTACCGGTTGAATGCTTCTGCTTCACGCAGACTAAAGCTGTACTACTCAACGTTGGTTGCACTCGTACTAAGAAAACAACGTATCCTTAAATCCTACGTTGAGGACTGTATCTCAAAGATACTATTTTTTCCGTCCTTTTTAACAACACAATTACACTTTTACAAATATTCTGGTGCCAGTTCCACACCTCGAGCACTGCAGTGATACAATTAATAACTTTCGCTATTTTCTTGTTCAGAGTCGCGTTAACTATGTATAAAATTAAGATAGCCACGATAATTAATCATAGATGGCTATCCCACCGCTGCCACCAGAAATTGTTAAGCGCGAACTCTTTATTAAAAAAAAATAAAAGACTGAAAGTTTTCACTATCACTACATACAAGCTTATTTCTATTATTTTTCTTATGCTAATTGACACACACTTTGTACACTTCAGAGTTGTTTTAACTAATAGCAACGTTTTGCCACGGTTCAAGTTAATTTATAATATCGCATTGCTTACGTTGCAATGCGATATGGAATTTGCAAATCTTGGTAAAACTTCATGAGAATAGTCCTTTATAAACTTCCTGTGATAACCTGTCATTCCTAAAACCGATTTGATTTGCTTTGCTGTTTCTGGAAGTTTTAACTTCTGAATATTCTCAATTTCGTCCATGTTCGGTTTTACTCCTTCCGTTGTGAGAATATGTCCCAAATACTCTATGGTTCTTGCGAAAAAAACGGCATTTATCAATTTGGATTTTTAAATTATGCGATCGTAATCGATTGAAAACCTTCTGAATACTTAACATATGCTCTTCGATAGAAGTGCTAAAGATCAAAATATCATCTAAATACACAACGCATATTTGATTAATATAGTCTCTCAATACGGAGTTAATTAATCAATTTTCATTTTTTAACCCAAACGGCATTCTAACGAATTCGTAATGCCCTAGAGGTGTTGAGAATGCTGCTTTCCTTCTATCCTCCTCCCTGATCAACACCTGATGAAAGCCTTTGGCAAGATCCTACGTTGTAAAGTACTGAGCCCTACCTCACTTTTCTAGTATTATTTCAATATTAGGGATTGGAGATTTATCACTTATGGCTTCTTCATTGAGTTGCCTGTAATCGATAACGATTCGCCATTTCTTCTTTCCAGAGTTATCGATCTTTTTCGGCACTATCCATAGACGTGAGTTAAAGGGTGAATTACTCTCCTGAATAATACCCGGCTCCAGCATTTCCTTCATTTGTCTGTTAATTTCTTACTCATGAATTTGTGTGTACCTGTAAATTTTCGTATAAATGGGTCTGTTGATTTTTCTAATAATATCATGTTGAATTTCATGAGTATGGGTCAATTTTTGACCTTCTTGGAAAAACAAATCTTTGTAATTTCTATCAATACACTTAATTTATTTTTTTCCTCAGAATTCTTGTCCTCTCTCATAAGTTTATTGAGGATGTTCTCGTCAGCTGGATATTCTTCCAAAAAATTAATATCCCCAAAATTGTAGGGACAAGAGCTTACAAATTTTGTCTTGACGTTGTGAATCTCGATAAAACCTTCTTCTAAATTTATGATTGTTGCATTGGTTTCAGTAAATTCTGACCAATGATACCATCATAATTCTTGTTTTTATATGATGTAAGTCTCCAACTTATGAGGTTATCCTCATTAAACTCAGTTGGAAGCTCTGTAATAATTTCTTGTGTAACATTCGTTATACCATTGAGCGTATTAAAGCATAATATTTCCTTTTCAAGTCTGAAAAACTTATCGAGAATTGTGGTCTTGTGTTTGCAGCTACGGCACTACTACTTGCACTTGCTTCACCGTTTTCCAAACTCATTTTTATTGAGTTAGACCCGCTTCTCTCGACACACTTGAAACAAACTCCGATGCTTCAAATAAACTGTGAAAACTTTCGGCCAAATTTTCACTTTCACTAAATGAGACACTTTCACCACCGGTAATTTTTAAACTCTCTCTATCAGTTTCACATTCACTTGACGACTCACAACGGAAAACGTTCCTAAATAATTCCAAAAAGACTTGAAATCGAGATACTTTTTCTTAACACGGATTTGGAAATTTTCGCGATATTTATTAATTAAAATTTCACTTATAGTCAACCAAAATTTCTTCTCCCCAATTTTTACGTAATATAAATCATTCATTTACTTAATCACTTTCAAACATAAATTTTTCGTAATTGGATTTCCACACTTACAATTTTTAAATTTCTGAACTTCACTTTTCCAATACCTGTAGTAATCTTACATATATCATCAACTTTTCCTCATCTCTAAATCTATATT
This sequence comes from Odontomyia ornata, assembly GCA_963969285.1. Taxonomy (NCBI): domain Eukaryota; kingdom Metazoa; phylum Arthropoda; class Insecta; order Diptera; family Stratiomyidae; genus Odontomyia; species Odontomyia ornata. Next base: position 215,964,030 of record OZ017740.1, read on the forward strand.
CCTTTCTACTTAGCCAGGGTAATTTTTAGGCTAAGGGCTATTCGGTTAAATTTAAATTTCACTCTGATAAACAAAACATAATCAAAAAGTATAACTTACAGATGCATCCTTCCTAGGTTCGATGCGATGTCTTGTTTATTCTTTCTGCGATGCCTCGTTCCTTCCTGAAGTTGACTCCAAACTGTAGCTCGAATTCCTTTGTAATTTCTGCTCGTTCTCCTCTTGATATCAACTGAAAATTACCGGTTGAATGCTTCTGCTTCACGCAGTTCCACACCTCGAGCACTGCAGTGATACAATTAATAACTTTCGCTATTTTCTTGTTCAGAGTCGCGTTAACTATGTATAAAATTAAGATAGCCACGATAATTAATCATAGATGGCTATCCCACCGCTGCCACCAGAAATTGTTAAGCGCGAACTCTTTATTAAAAAAAAATAAAAGACTGAAAGTTTTCACTATCACTACATACAAGTTTATTTCTATTATTTTTCTTATGCTAATTGACACACACTTTGTACACTTCAGAGTTGTTTTAACTAACAGCAAAGTTTTGCCACGGTTCAAGTTAATTTATAATATCGCATTGCTTACGTTGCAATGCGATATGGAATTTGCAAATCTTGGGGAAACTTCATGAGAATGGAAATTTTCCCAAGCAGAAGTACTACATATACGAAATTCTTAGTTCAAATGGCAAAACGTGTCACATTCGAATAATTGCATGCGCGTAACAGGGTCCTTTTTTTCTCGTTTTATTATTGAAACTAATAATTTGTAGTTTTTTTTGTGGTAGAAATTTTTATTTTGGGAATAAAACGGCCATGTCAGATTAAACCCATCATCTTTCATTTCTCAAAATGACCTCTCCCTTTCCAGTCCTTTTCCCGCCGTGTTAGTATTTATATGTAAGGTGGCTCAGCACGAGCAGAGGGTGTCCTGGAAGTCCCACGACACGACTGAGCGCTAGCCGGCCTCAGTATGCCACCCCGGGCTACACATCCCTCTGCCAAAACTTAATGTCTGCAACTGTGGTTGCGCGGTTGCAACAATAGGCATATGTCTTAAGGCATCAGAAGTACATCCCGGATTTTAGTTGCCTCTAGCGTTAAATAGTGAAACTTGTTTCGATGGTTGTTTTATAGGATAGGTATACCTTTTGAAACACCAGGTGCGCGACTTATGTATAGAACAATTACTCGACTTTAAAAAAACAACTTTTTAAAAAGTTTAATTATTTGATTTTATTCATCACGGTTTGAGTTACATTATTTAACTGACTTAATTCTATCTTACTTATTAACGTTTCACTTCGACTTCTACAAAATGACCTACATTCAAAAATAATGCTTACTGCTATTGCTGAGCACTTTTGCAATTGATTGGCAATCGAAGAAATCTGATTGCAATGTTGTGTTCATTTTGCAAATGCAAGCATGCTTACCTTTGACGGAATTGGTTTTAATTGTACCAACGAACTAGGTCAACCAGTTTACTGGAAGTTAGTTGGCACTTGGGGTCAACTGAACATTGAATGTTTTGTTTGGAAATGACGGCGTCGATGTAGCAATGATTTCCTCATTTAGTGGAGGTAGTTGCATCGATGACGTCACCCCTCCCTCCTTTGAGTGAAAACACTCCTGAGTTTTTTGTTTAAGTAAATCATATTTTCCTTTCAAATACAAATATGCAATCATCAACAGAATGCTGATTAATAGAATTGATACCAAAGTTGATACAGCAAAATATTCGCTTTTCTTCTTATGGCACTTAAGTTCATTTATTTGTTCAATACTTTCTATTTGCCCCAAAACCAATTCGTCAAAAGTTAACTGATTTACACTTTGATTTAATTTAAAACTTGATTGAGTAACAAAATTTTGTTGAAAAGTTTCTAAGTTATTAGTATATATTTGACCACCAATATTAACACTACATCTATGAAAATGTAAAAGACAATTTCCTTCTAAGTATAATGCTCTGTCATCACAAGTAGGTACTATTGAAATAAGTTTTATTGAGATTTTTTAATAATATTGATCCAGGGTCAATTTCTATAATTTCCATTTGATAATTTTTTGCTCTGATACAATTGTTTTCGAAAATACATAGGTCACATTTCTTTAGGCTTCTTCTATTAGCATTACTTATAGACATAACATACATTTTTAATTTTCAAAATTTCCTACGTATGAAATGAAAGCTGTTGATAATATTTATTAACAAGAGGAGTAACTAAGGATCTTTCAGCATTTATAGTATTTTTTGGAATTCGAATGGCAAACAATAGTTTATTTGCCTTAAAGTAAGCTGCACCTAGTCTTATGTTTTGTAATTCATACGGAGCGACATGGTATCGAACAATTTGATCGTTCGTTAGAATATTACTACTCATTATTTTCAATCTAGCGGACGCAATATTATTCTGTATGTGTTCGACGTTATCACCTAAAATCTTTATTTTCAACATCATATCTAAGTAAATAAGTTGTTTTTAAATTTTTTTATTTGTCGTTCTGATATCGTTAAATTTTTCTGAATGAAATGATTATTAATTGCAATGTTTTTGTTTGTCGTCTCAATCGTCCTGCGGGTATTTTCGTCAATTGTCCTTAAATGTTCCTCAATTTCATTTCAGTCGTTATCATCCATTGTCCCGTACAACCATTTAAGTCCTGTTCCTATAATGTTTACAAGTCCTCGTCTTTTCTGTGTGGTAAAATTGTTAAAATTTTTGCTTTAATATTTTCAGTTCATGTTGTAATAGTTGTTGGTTCTCAAGTTCGATTTGATCAAGATTTGATTCTAATGAATTTATGATGAATCGGATGTCTTCAGGATTTATAAAATGTAGTATCGTATAATAGTTTTCGACAATTGCAATATTATCTCTTTTGATTTGTACAAAACCGTTGTTACTGCTCAGTTGTTGGATCGTCAGAGTTCCGTTCGTTGGTGTCAGCGTTGTCATTATTATAAGCATTAGTATCCACTTGATTTGAAAAATGTTTGTCTCTTTTAATGTTGACAGGATGAATATTATGTAAGTTAAATTTTCTATATCTGGGTTCGTTTTTATGCCTTAACGCTTTATAATTTTTTACATACCCTTCGTCTTTAGTTTGTTTATAGCTTTCCCTGTTTTCGTTTAACTTATTAATTCTTTTTTCCTTAGTTATACGCAATAATTTTTCTATTTCCTCATGTTTTGCATTCCCATGCTCAACATCTAATGGTTATGATTTAATCGTTGAATGGGAAGATTTATTATACCATTCGACGCATTTAAAAACTCTCCTGAATAGACATTTCTGATTTTTCTACCTCTAAGACCTCTAAGCTTTTCACCTGATATATTATGGAAACTATTTATGTCTGCGTTGCCTGTATGACTGTTTGGTTTTGTAAAATATGTTTCGACTCCCTCAGCTTGTAAAAACTCTTTTACGTTTATTGAATTGAATTCATTGTCCATTATGAGACGATTTAGTTTATCTTTTATTGAGAAATATAACCGTATCTTTTCAGTTATTGTTATGCTATTCCTATCCTCTAAATATAAAGCGATGACATATTTTGAAAATTTATCGATAAATGTTATGAAGCTGTGTTTTTTATTAATATATATGTCTACGTGTATAATTTGGTTCACGTTGGTTGGAGTTTCAGTTAATGTATATTTGGGTTTCAATGGTTTTCGATCGTATTTGGACCTGTTGCAAACATCGCAGTTGTTTATACATTTTTGTATCAAGATCTTAAGATTTTTAAAATAAATAAGTTTTTTCAACCCCTCGTAATTCTCGTTGATATCTACATGCCCCGTCTCTTTTTTATGATATTTGGCTATATGTCTGAATGTCTCATCTTCTGTTTTCATATCTTTGACGTGATATGCACATCTATAAAATTTTATGCTTTTATTAAAAAGTTCAATTAGCTGCTGCTGAACTAAATTGTATTCGTGATCTGGAAGTTCTGAATAAATTCCTACTTTACCACCTGTAAGCAACCTTTTTAAAATATCCGACATACAATTGTTTTGAATATCATCAAGACTTATAAATATTTTACGTTTTTGATTAAAAGTCTTAATTTCTTTGTTTTTCGGTCCGTGATGATGATCTGAGTATTGAAATGGCTTACAACTGTGTCTAGAATTGGAAAATGATCGTTGATTTCGTCTTGTTGTGAGTGAACTGTTGCCTTGGGGCTCATGTTATCGTCCTCCTCTCTATTCTTGTCTAATGTGTTAATTTCTCGAGTTTCTACATTTATTCTGCTCATGAAGTCCGCTGCTTTATTTTCCTTCCCTTTTATGTAGTTTATATTAATATCGTACTCCCCTAACCGTAATAACCACCTATAAAGCCTGGGGTTAATGTCCTTACCCTTATTTTTAGCTTGTAACCACTTGAGTGGCTGATGATCTGTCATTAAGTCGAAAGGTCTCCCATATATGTATGGTCTGAAATAATTAACAGCCCAAACGATCGCCAAGAGTTCCTTCTCCTATCGCGAAATCGCTTGCATCTATAACTAATTTGAATTTCTTATTGAAATCGGGGTATTTTAAAATTGGTGTATCCGTTGACATCCTTTTCAATTTTTCAAATACGTCAACATATTGGGGATCATTTTTTTAAATTTTGTAATTTTTCTTCAGGTATTTTGTCATTCCCTGGGCAACTTTCGCATAGTCCTTTACAAACTTCCTGTGATAACCTGTCATTCCTAAAAACGATTTGATTTGCTTTGCTGTTTCTGGAAGTTTTAACTTCTGAATATTCTCAATTTCGTCCATGTTCGGTTTTACTCCTTCCGTTGTGAGAATATGTCCCAAATACTCTATGGTTCTTGCGAAAAAAACGGCATTTATCAATTTGGATTTTTAAATTATGCGATCGTAATCGATTGAAAACCTTCTGAATACTTAACATATACTCTTCGATAGAAGTGCTAAAGATCAAAATATCATCTAAATACACAACGCATATTTGATAAATATAGTCTCTCAATACGGAGTTAATTAATCATTTTTCAACCCAAACGGCATTCTTACGAATTCGTAATGCCCTAGAGGTGTTGAGAATGCTGCTTTCCTTCTATCCTCCTCCCTGATCAACACCTGATGAAAACCTTTGGCAAGATCCTACGTTGTAAAGTACTGAGCCCTACCTCACTTTTCTAGTATTATTTCAATATTAGGGATTGGAAATTTATCACTTATGGCTTCTTCATCTTCTTTCCAGAGTTATCGATCTTTTTCGGCACTATCCATAAACGTGAGTTAAAGGGTGAATTACTCTCCAGCATTTCCTTCATTTGTCTGTTAATTTCTTGCTCATGAATTTGTGGGTACCTGTAAATTTTCGTATAAATGGGTCTGTTGGTTTTTCTAATAATATCATGTTGAATTTCATGAGGATGGGTCAATTTTTGACCTTCTTGGAAAAACAAATCTTTGTAATTTCTATCAATACACTTAATTTGTTTTTTTCCTCAGAATTCATATCCTCTCTCATAAGTTTATTGAGGATGTTCTCGTCAGCTGGATATTCTTCCGAAAAATTAATATCCCCAGAATTGTAAGGACAAGAGCTTACAAATTTTGTCTTGACATTGTGAATCTCGATAAAACCTTCCTCTAAATTTATGATTGTTGCATTGGTTTCAGTAAATTCTGACCAATGATACCATCATAATTCTTGTTTTTATATGATGTAAGCCTCCAACTTATGAGGTTATCCTCATTAAACTCAGTTGGAAGCTCTGTAATAATTTCTTGTGTAACATTCGTTATACCATTGAGCGTATTAAAGCGTGATATTTGCACTTGCTTCACCGTTTTCCAAACTCATTTTTATTGAGTTAGACCTGCTTCTCTCGACACACTTGAAACAAACTCCGATGCTTCAAATAAACTGTGAAAACTTTCGGCCAAATTTTCACTTTCACTAAATGAGACATTTTCACCACCGGTAATTTTTAAACTCCTCTATCACTTTCACATTCACTTGACGACTCACAACGACTTTTTACTTGCCCGACGGAAAACGTTCCTAAATAATTCCAAAAAGACTTGATCTCGAGATACTTTTTCTTAACACGGATTTGGAAATTTTCGCGATATTTATTAATTAAAATTTCACTTATAGTCAACCGAACTTCTTCTCCCCGATTTTTACGCGATATAAATCATTCATTTACTTAATCACTTTCAAACATAAATTTTTCGTAATTGGATTTCCACACTTACAATTTTTAAATTTCTGAACTTCACTTTTCCAATACTTGTAGTAATCTTACATATATCATCAACTTTTTCTCATCTCTAAATCTATATTCCTTTCTACTTAGCCAGGGTAATTTTTAGGCTAAGGGCTATTCGGTTAAATTTAAATTTCACTCTGATAAACAAAACATAATCAAAAAGTATAACTTACAGATGCATCCTTCCTAGGTTCGATGCGATGTCTTGTTTATTCTTTCTGCGATGCCTCGTTCCTTCCTGAAGTTGACTCCAAACTGTAGCTCGAATTCCTTTGTAATTTCTGCTCGTTCTCCTCTTGATATCAACTGAAAATTACCGGTTGAATGCTTCTGCTTCACGCAGACTAAAGCTGTACTACTCAACGTTGGTTGCACTCGTACTAAGAAAACAACGTATCCTTAAATCCTACGTTGAGGACTGTATCTCAAAGATACTATTTTTTCCGTCCTTTTTAACAACACAATTACACTTTTACAAATATTCTGGTGCCAGTTCCACACCTCGAGCACTGCAGTGATACAATTAATAACTTTCGCTATTTTCTTGTTCAGAGTCGCGTTAACTATGTATAAAATTAAGATAGCCACGATAATTAATCATAGATGGCTATCCCACCGCTGCCACCAGAAATTGTTAAGCGCGAACTCTTTATTAAAAAAAAAATAAAAGACTGAAAGTTTTCACTATCACTACATACAAGCTTATTTCTATTATTTTTCTTATGCTAATTGACACACACTTTGTACACTTCAGAGTTGTTTTAACTAATAGCAACGTTTTGCCACGGTTCAAGTTAATTTATAATATCGCATTGCTTACGTTGCAATGCGATATGGAATTTGCAAATCTTGGGAAAACTTCATGAGAATAGTCCTTTATAAACTTCCTGTGATAACCTGTCATTCCTAAAACCGATTTGATTTGCTTTGCTGTTTCTGGAAGTTTTAACTTCTGAATATTCTCAATTTCGTCCATGTTCGGTTTTACTCCTTCCGTTGTGAGAATATGTCCCAAATACTCTATGGTTCTTGCGAAAAAAACGGCATTTATCAATTTGGATTTTTAAATTATGCGATCGTAATCGATTGAAAACCTTCTGAATACTTAACATATGCTCTTCGATAGAAGTGCTAAAGATCAAAATATCATCTAAATACACAACGCATATTTGATTAATATAGTCTCTCAATACGGAGTTAATTAATCAATTTTCATTTTTTAACCCAAACGGCATTCTAACGAATTCGTAATGCCCTAGAGGTGTTGAGAATGCTGCTTTCCTTCTATCCTCCTCCCTGATCAACACCTGATGAAAACCTTTGGCAAGATCCTACGTTGTAAAGTACTGAGCCCTACCTCACTTTTCTAGTATTATTTCAATATTAGGGATTGGAGATTTATCACTTATGGCTTCTTCATTGAGTTGCCTGTAATCGATAACGATTCGCCATTTCTTCTTTCCAGAGTTATCGATCTTTTTCGGCACTATCCATAGACGTGAGTTAAAGGGTGAATTACTCTCCTGAATAATACCCGGCTCCAGCATTTCCTTCATTTGTCTGTTAATTTCTTACTCATGAATTTGTGTGTACCTGTAAATTTTCGTATAAATGGGTCTGTTGATTTTTCTAATAATATCATGTTGAATTTCATGAGTATGGGTCAATTTTTGACCTTCTTGGAAAAACAAATCTTTGTAATTTCTATCAATACACTTAATTTATTTTTTTCCTCAGAATTCTTGTCCTCTCTCATAAGTTTATTGAGGATGTTCTCGTCAGCTGGATATTCTTCCAAAAAATTAATATCCCCAAAATTGTAGGGACAAGAGCTTACAAATTTTGTCTTGACGTTGTGAATCTCGATAAAACCTTCCTCTAAATTTATGATTGTTGCATTGGTTTCAGTAAATTCTGACCAATGATACCATCATAATTCTTGTTTTTATATGATGTAAGTCTCCAACTTATGAGGTTATCCTCATTAAACTCAGTTGGAAGCTCTGTAATAATTTCTTGTGTAACATTCGTTATACCATTGAGCGTATTAAAGCATAATATTTCCTTTTCAAGTCTGAAAAACTTATAGAGAATTGTGGTCCTCTCCCTTCCAGTCCTTTTCCCGCCGTGTTAGTATTTATATGTAAGGTGGCTCAGCACGAGCAGAGGGTGTCCTGGAAGTCCCACGACACGACTGAGCGCTAGCCGGCCTCAGTATGCCACCCCGGGCTACACATCCCTCTGCCAAAACTTAATGTCTGCAACTGTGGTTGCGCGGTTGCAACAATAGGCATATGTCTTAAGGCATCAGAAGTACATCCCGGATTTTAGTTGCCTCTAGCGTTAAATAGTGAAACTTGTTTCGATGGTTGTTTTATAGGATAGGTATACCTTTTGAAACACCAGGTGCGCGACTTATGTATAGAACAATTACTCGACTTTAAAAAAACAACTTTTTAAAAAGTTTAATTATTTGATTTTATTCATCACGGTTTGAGTTACATTATTTAACTGACTTAATTCTATCTTACTTATTAACGTTTCACTTCGACTTCTACAAAATGACCTACATTCAAAAATAATGCTTACTGCTATTGCTGAGCACTTTTGCAATTGATTGGCAATCGAAGAAATCTGATTGCAATGTTGTGTTCATTTTGCAAATGCAAGCATGCTTACCTTTGACGGAATTGGTTTTAATTGTACCAACGAACTAGGTCAACCAGTTTACTGGAAGTTAGTTGGCACTTGGGGTCAACTGAACATTGAATGTTTTGTTTGGAAATGACGGCGTCGATGTAGCAATGATTTCCTCATTTAGTGGAGGTAGTTGCATCGATGACGTCACCCCTCCCTCCTTTGAGTGAAAACACTCCTGAGTTTTTTGTTTAAGTAAATCATATTTTCCTTTCAAATACAAATATGCAATCATCAACAGAATGCTGATTAATAGAATTGATACCAAAGTTGATACAGCAAAATATTCGCTTTTCTTCTTATGGCACTTAAGTTCATTTATTTGTTCAATACTTTCTATTTGCCCCAAAACCAATTCGTCAAAAGTTAACTGATTTACACTTTGATTTAATTTAAAACTTGATTGAGTAACAAAATTTTGTTGAAAAGTTTCTAAGTTATTAGTATATATTTGACCACCAATATTAACACTACATCTATGAAAATGTAAAAGATAATTTCCTTCTAAGTATAATGCTCTGTCATCACAAGTAGGTACTATTGAAATAAGTTTTATTGAGATTTTTTAATAATATTGATCCAGGGTCAATTTCTATAATTTCCATTTGATAATTTTTTGCTCTGATACAATTGTTTTGGAAAATACATAGGTCACATTTCTTTAGGCTTCTTCTATTAGCATTACTTATAGACATAACATACATTTTTAATTTTCAAAATTTCCTACGTATGAAATGAAAGCTGTTGATAATATTTATTAACAAGAGGAGTAACTAAGGATCTTTCAGCATTTATAGTATTTTTTGGAATTCGAATGGCAAACAATAGTTTATTTGCCTTAAAGTAAGCTGCACCTAGTCTTATGTTTTGTAATTCATACGGAGCGACATGGTATCGAACAATTTGATCGTTCGTTAGAATATTACTACTCATTATTTTCAATCTAGCGGACGCAATATTATTCTGTATGTGTTCGACGTTATCACCTAAAATCTTTATTTTCAACATCATATCTAAGTAAATAAGTTGTTTTTAAATTTTTTTATTTGTCGTTCTGATATCGTTAAATTTTTCTGAATGAAATGATTATTAATTGCAATGTTTTTGTTTGTCGTCTCAATCGTCCTGCGGGTATTTTCGTCAATTGTCCTTAAATGTTCCTCAATTTCATTTCAGTCGTTATCATCCATTGTCCCGTACAACCATTTAAGTCCTGTTCCTATAATGTTTACAAGTCCTCGTCTTTTCTGTGTGGTAAAATTATTAAAATTTTTGCTTTAATATTTTCAGTTCATGTTGTAATAGTTGTTGGTTCTCAAGTTCGATTTGATCAAGATTTGATTCTAATGAATTTATGATGAATCGGATGTCTTCAGGATTTATAAAATGTAGTATCGTATAATAGTTTTCGACAATTGCAATATTATCTCTTTTGATTTGTACAAAACCGTTGTTACTGCTCAGTTGTTGGATCGTCAGAGTTCCGTTCGTTGGTGTCAGCGTTGTCATTATTATAAGCATTAGTATCCACTTGATTTGAAAAATGTTTGTCTCTTTTAATGTTGACAGGATGAATATTATGTAAGTTAAATTTTCTATATCTGGGTTCGTTTTTATGCCTTAACGCTTTATAATTTTTTACATACCCTTCGTCTTTAGTTTGTTTATAGCTTTCCCTGTTTTCGTTTAACTTATTAATTCTTTTTTCCTTAGTTATACGCAATAATTTTTCTATTTCCTCATGTTTTGCATTCCCATGCTCAACATCTAATGGTTATGATTTAATCGTTGAATGGGAAGATTTATTATACCATTCGACGCATTTAAAAACTCTCCTGAATAGACATTTCTGATTTTTCTACCTCTAAGACCTCTAAGCTTTTCACCTGATATATTATGGAAACTATTTATGTCTGCGTTGCCTGTATGACTGTTTGGTTTTGTAAAATGTGTTTCGACTCCCTCAGCTTGTAAAAACTCTTTTACGTTTATTGAGTTGAATTCATTGTCCATTATGAGACGATTTAGTTTATCTTTTATTGAGAAATATAACCGTATCTTTTCAGTTATTGTTATGCTATTCCTATCCTCTAAATATAAAGCGATGACATATTTTGAAAATTTATCGATAAATGTTATGAAGCTGTGTTTTTTATTAATATATGTATATGTCTACGTGTATAATTTGGTCCACGTTGGTTGGAGTTTCAGTTAATGTATATTTGGATTTCAATGGTTTTCGATCGTATTTGGACCTGTTGCAAACATCGCAGTTGTTTATACATTTTTGTATTAAGATCTTAAGATTTTTAAAATAAATAAGTTTTTTCAACTCCTCATAATTCTCGTTGATATCTGCATGCCCCGTCTCTTTTTTATGATATTTGGCTATATGTCTGAATGTCTCATCTTCTGTTTTCATATCTTTGGCGTGATATGCACATCTATAAAATTTGCTTATATTTGGAGCGAGTATTTTCACCACATATATGTTCTTATATGTTCATCTCTGGTATTTCTTCTTATTACTACAAATAAGAAAATATGTTATTCTCCTTTTTTTAATAATTATTTATTTTAAGTTAACAATGAATAAAGTCTTATATGACAAACCTTAATTAATTGTACACAGTTTTGAATTCTATCTACTAATGCATTTCATTTCCAACTAAATTTTTATTTTATAAAAATTTGAATGTCAAGAAAAATATTTCCTAAGGTTACTCCTTTATGCAATAAAAAATATTCAACTGAATTAATGCTGTTTTTAAATTCAACAATACTAAACTAGATTAATTAAAATTTATATTAAATTTATATAATATTAAAAATGAGAAAGTTCCACCGCATTACTTCCCCCTCAGTTAATGCTGGTCATTAACGATTTACCTTAGTATTTTCTAAAAGAGTTAGTTTAACTCCCATGTCATGTTATATATTTAATTTTGTTGTTCTTCTCGTCGAAAGATACTTTTATTATCATTTTTAACCGTGTCATGGTTTGGAATGCAGGAGAAAAAAGGTTTCAATCTATCTATTGAAATATTACATGATTTGTTTTGATTTGAATGCTATAATATTTTTCATATTTTTTTAAAACTTTATAAGGTCCATGATAAGGTGGTTGTAAAGATTTGCGCACTGCATTTGTTCTAATCAGCACTTGATTGTAACTATTTAGATTTTTAATTTCTCTTGGTTTTACGTTACTATGATTTGAAGCTGGAATATGTTTAATGTTTAACATAACTGCCTTTAAATCTTGAACGAAATCTGATTGAGGTTTCTGATCGAGACAAATCTTGTGTAAATCATTCGGCAAACGTATGTTCTCTCCGTAAACTAATTGAGCCGGAGATGCTTACAGTTCTTCTTAAATGCTGTCCTCAAACCCAAAAGAATCAATGGTAATGTTTTTGACCATGATGGATTTTTATTAGCCATTACAGAAGCCTTCAATGTACGATGCCAATTCTCTATCATTCCGTTTGCTTGCGGATGATAGGCTGTAGTACGATTTCTTTTGAATCCAAGGATTTTTCCCAGCTCACTGAACAATTGGGATTCGAACTGTCTACCCTGATCTGTTACTATAACTTCTGGAACTCCGAAACGTGCAATCCAAAAAGTACATAATGCTTCTGCACAATTTGCAGCCGTAATATTAGTTAAAGGTATTGCTTCAGACCATCTCGAAAATCTATCTATTATTGTTAAGCAATACGTGAAACCTTGTGAGTAAGGCAATGGCCCGACTATATCCATATGTATTATTTTAAAACGTTTTGATGTAAGGGGGAATGTTTTATGTTCACTTCTATTGTATCTCGTAATTTTTGAACGTTGACAATCCAAACAAGTGCAAGACCAATCAGCAACGTTTTTGTTGAGAAATGGCCAAAAGTATTTATCTGATACAAGGCGTCTTGAAGTTCGGATGCTTGGATGAGCTAAATTATGTACTGAAGTGAAAATTTGCTTCCGAAATGCTTCCGGAATATATGGCCTAATATTTTCATTTGTAATTTCACAAAAAATTTTGAAATTTGTGTTTGGAAAAGTTATTTGTTTAAATGAAAATTTTGGATTTGATTTTAATTTCTCGAAAGATTTGTCTATAAGTTGAGCTTCAGCAATTGCTTTAAAATCTATAGAGCTAGGAATGTCAATTTAAGAAATTCTAGATAGAGAATCTGCAACAATATTCTCTTTTCCAGAAATGTGTTTAAAATCTGTGGTAAATTCACTGATGAAGTTAAGTTGACGAAGTTGTCTTGGAGAAGCTTTTGTAGGGTTCTGACGAAATGAAAATATTAAAGGTTTATGATCTGTAAACAATGTGAATGTGCGACCTTCAATGTAATATCTAAAATGTTTTACTGCTTGATAGGCCGCTAGTGATTCACGATCATATGTACTATAATTTCTTTGAGCTTCGTTCAATTTTTTCGAAAAGAACCCCAAAGGTTTCCAACAATTGTTTACCCATTGTTGAAGCGCTGCTCCAATGGCAATATCAGAAGCATCTACAAAAATTGCTAATGGAGCATTTAGTTCTGGAAAAGCCAGAAAAGTTGCATCGAAGAGTTGTTGTTTGGAAGTTTCAAAAGATTTAATAGCCTCCGGTGTCCAATTTATTTTTCTCTTGTCTGACTTCTTAGAACCCGCCAAGAAACTATTAAGTAAAGCGTGGTGTTTAGCGGCATTTGGTAAGAAGCGATGATAAAAATTTATCATTCCCAGAAATCGCCTCAATTCTACAATTGTTTCTGGTAATTTGAAACTTAAAATATCCTTACATTTATCTGGTGAAGGTTTAATTCCTTCAGATGAAATAAAATGACCTAAAAATTTAATTTCTTTTTGTAAGAATTCACATTTATCCAGATTAATGATTAGTCCGTTATTATTTAACCTTTCGAAAATTATTGATAAATGCGTTAAATGATCTGAGGCAGATTTTGAAGCAATAAGAATATCGTCTAAATATACAAAACAAAAATTTAGATCTTTTAGTATTGAATTAATGAAGCGTTGAAAAGTTTGCGCAGCATTGCATAAACCGAAAGTCATGCGAGTGAACTCAAAGAGTCCGAACGGTGTGCAAATTGCAGTTTTCGGAATATCTTCTGGTTCTTCTGGAATTTGATGATACGCTTTAACAAGATCTAAAGTTGAGAAGGTTTTGCAATCAGTTAAAAAATGTGTGATATCCTGAATGTTAGGAATAGGATAGCGATCTGGTGTTGTAATGGCATTAAGACGTCTGTAGTCACCACAAGGACGCAAATCACCATTGCTTTTTAGTACCATGTGTAATGGTGAAGACCATTGACTATCAGAGAAACGACAGATTCCTTGTTCGAGAAGGAAATTAAATTCTTTCTTAGCTCCAGTTAATTTATCTGGCGCTAAACGTCTGGGTTTCAAAACTATTGGTGATCCAGAAGTTGTAATTTTATGTTTCATACTATGTGTAGGATGTTTTGTAAAGTCGGACTCTAAGGTAATTGATTTAAATTTATTTAATGTCTTTTACTTGTGGATCAATTTCTGGTTTAATTAAAATGGACAAGTTTGAAGAATTTTCCGATGTAATAGTTGCTATTGAACGAAGGTTTGTAGCTTGGTCAATTATTGCTTTGTTAGCGACATCAACTAAAATTCCAAAATGACCCAAAAAATCTGCACCTATAATAGGTCGCAAAATATCTGCAATAGTAAAATGCCATGAAAATTCTTTTCTTAGACCCAGATCTAATTTTAGTAGTTTTCTGCCGTATGTATCAATAGAAGATGCATTAGCAGCAGAAAGTTTAAAACCTGAAGCAATTAGATGACGATATTTTGGTTTTGGAATAACTGAAATTTCTGCACCAGTACCGATTAAAAATTTCTTTTTTGTGGAATGATCATAAAGTAAAAGACGGCTTGAAGCAATACTACTTAAATTTACCGTCGGAAATTTAAGTTTATCTAGTTTTTTGAATTTTCCTTAAAATCGAATGAATTTTTCTTTTTGAAAGTGCATGGTTCAATGCACTTGTATGCTCTAGTACCAAATTTAAAATGATGCCAGCAAAATCTCTGTTCTTCAAGTCGTTTACTTGATGGAGAACGAGAGTGAAATCCTCTAAATCTGTTTGGGCTTCTACTAAATCTATTCATATTATTGAATGCTCGTGACAATTCAGCAACTTGGAGAGTTAGTTCAGAAACCTGCTTCTGTAATGTTGACTCTTCACTTGTGTTGCTTGACAGAGAAAGCAATGCTGGTTTATTTGATACTTCGTAAATTTTATCTGCACACGCAACCAGATCCGGTAGGGAACTTGAAAGATTACATGTTAAAATTGCTTGCATATTTTCTGGCAATCGTTGTAACCAGGTGTTTCTGAGCAAGTCTTTTCCTACTTTTTCCCCTCCAAGCTGTTGCATTTCCCTGAGCAGTTGTGATGGAAAACGATCTCCCAATGTAAGATTCGTTAATAAATTATTAAATTTTGAACTCTCACTTGCAGATAACCTAGAAATTAATGCTTCCTTTAAGGCTGTATAAGGGTTTGTGCTAGGAGGGTTACTGACAATATCTGACACGTTACGGATTGCATCTGCATCAAGAGCTACTAATATATGATAAAATTTTGTTTGCTCTGAGGTAATACCCGCCAGAGCAAATTGAGCCTCGGTTTTCTTAAACCAAATGTCAGGGAACTCCTTCCAAAAAGGAGGTAATTTAATTGCAACTGCGCTTAAATTAGGGATAGCATCCAAAAATTCCTCATTATTGACCGACATTGTGAAGAACAACAAAATTATGTATTTAAAATTCACTCACGCTATTATCAATTGATATCAATATAAATTTCAATTAATCCCTATGGGTTTGAGGTGCCTTCTGGAGGATATATCCCCCCTGTCGCAGGATATATCCTTCCTCTTTAGCGAACTAGAATAACTCACAAATTGAATAAGGAGTAACTCTTACAATTTGCTTGATAAATTTTCTTAAAAAATGTTCATTTTAAATTAAATATAGATATAATATATAATATTTGAATTAAGAATAAATGGTCCACCAATAATTGGGGTTCCGTTAAAATTACCTCAAAAAGGTTGCTTTGAATGAATATTAGAACATAAACGATATGTATTTTGATTCGTATTTTGTAAGCTTGGTGCAGTTGGAAGTGACGGTAATTCCGTAGGCGAATAAAACTTTGGTGGTTCTAGTGGCTGCTCCGGTAATGCAGGTGTGCTGCAGCTCTCGTGTTGTTCCGGGGCATAAAAATGATCGAATGTCGCATTCACTTGGGGATCGGCGTTCAAAACATTACTATCTTCAAGATGCTGGCTGGTTGGTGATAATCTTTAATCACCTTTGAAAAAGTTGACAGAACCGTTGAAGCCACAGATGGTAGCTGGGAGAATGATGATGGTGTTCCAGGTCGCAATTGAGTTCACTGTAAGTTCTACTCACTTAATTACTTCTCGATTCTTTGTTTGCTGTAGAATGATGATGGTGTTCTAAACCAAAGTTAAGTTCACTGTAGGTTCTAGTCACTTAATTGCTCCTCGATTCCTTTTGTCAATTGTCGATCTTCTTGATTTTCAGTGGTAGCACACGGAATAACTTCTTGGTCAGCTTCAAACTCGCAAGACTGTCTTCGCATGGATCGTGTTCGGTTGTGTTCAGTTGAATCTCCTCGTCAAGGAATTGCTTCGATAACGTAGCCAGCTTATCAATTATAGTTGCGGCGTGGTGAATCGATTTCGAATGTCGGGGGTCACCAGATGTGGCGAGTATTTTCACCACATATATGTTCTTATATGTTCATCTCTGGTATTTCTTCTTATTACTACAAATAAGAAAATATGTTATTCTCCTTTTTTTAATAATTATTTATTTTAAGTTAACAATGAATAAAGTCTTATATGACAAATCTTAACTAATTGTACACAGTTTTGAATTCTATCTACTAATGCATTTCATTTCCAACTAAATTTTTATTTTATAAAAATTTGAATGTCAAGAAAAATATTTCCTAAGGTTACTCCTTTTTGCAATAAAAAATATTCAACTGAATTAATGCTGTTTTTAAATTCAACAATACTAAACTAGATTAATTAAAATTTATATTAAATTTATATAATATTAAAAATGAGAAAGTTCCACCGCATATTAAAAAGTTCAATTAGCTTCTGCTGAACTAAATTGTATTCGTGATCTGGAAGTTCTGAATAAATTCCTACTTAATCACCTGTAAGCAACCTTCTAAAAATATCCGACATACAATTGTTTTGAATATCATCAAGACTTTTAAATATTTTACGTTTTTGATTAAAAGTCTTAATTTCTTTGTTTTTCGGTCCGTGATGATGATCTGAGTATTGAAATGGCTTACAACTGTGTCTAGAATTGGAAAATGATCGTTGATTTCGTCTTGTTGTGAGTGAACTGTTGCCTTGGGGCTCATATTATCGTCCTCCTCTCTATTCTTGTCTAATGTGTTAATTTCTCGAGTTTCCACATTTATTCTGCTCATGAAGTCTGCTGCTTTATTTTCCTTCCCTTTTATGTAGTTTGTATTAATATCGTACACCCCTAACTTTAATAACCACCTATAAAGCCTGGGGTTAATGTCCTTACCCTTATTTTTAGCTTATAACCACTTGAGTGGCTGATGATCTGTCATTAAGTCGAAAGATCTCCCATATATGTATGGTCTGAAATAATTAACAGCCCAAACAATCGCCAAGAGTTCCTTCTCCTATCGCGAAATCGCTTGCATCTATAACTAATTTGAATTTCTTATTGAAATCGGGGTATTTTAAAATTGGTGCATCCGTTGACATCCTTTTCAATTTTTCAAATACGTCAACATATTGGGGATCATTTTTTTTTAATTTTGCAATTTTTCTTCAGGTATTTTGTCATTCCCTGGGCAACTTTCGCGTAGTCCTTTACAAACTTCCTGTGATAACCTGTCATTCCTAAAAACGATTTGATTTGCTTTGCTGTTTCTGGAAGTTTTAACTTCTGAATATTCTCAATTTCGTCCATGTTCGGTTTTACTCCTTCCGTTGTGAGAATATGTCCCAAATACTCTATGGTTCTTGCGAAAAAAAACGGCATTTATCAATTTGGATTTTTAAATAATGCGATCGTAATCGATTGAAAACCTTCTGAATACTTAACATATGCTCTTCGATAGAAGTGCTAAAGATCAAAATATCAGCTAAATACACAACGCATATTTGGTAAATATAGTCTCTCAATACGGAGTTAATTAATTATTTTTTATTTTTCAACCCAAACGGCATTCTTACGAATTCGTAATGCCCTAAAGTCAAAGTCAAAAGCGCTTTATTTAATACTAATCGTTATAAATTTTTAAAAGAACATAAAGCAAATTCCAAACAATAAAACTATCAAAATCTTAATGGCCCGAATGGCTCTCTAAATTTATACGTTATCAGTTAAACACATTTAGTGAAAAAAATACACTTGCAAATTTAAATTAATTAAGATTATTTCATATTTTTTGATTCAATTGGAAAAAGGAGAAAAAACCAACCAGCATTATTCAAAAATTACTTATATTACTAACACAACAATGAACTTATATCCTATACCTAATATGTTACACCCTAATTCTAAATAAGTTCAATCAAAAAAAAAAAAAAACAAAAAAAACGTTACCTTATATTGAAACCTATACCTAAATTATAATACAAATAAACAACAACACTAGATGTAGCAATAATGAGATGAATCTTAAAAACTAAGTAACGAGAAAAAGCACAAAAACAGAAAATAAACACGAATAATTTAGACATTGTCATTCAGCCACCAATACCTAGATTGCTCCATCTCAGCTCGACCAGCCTCAACGAATCTAGTAAATGAGTATCTCCATTGGAATTGTTGGTCTCGTGAACTCAGATTCGGAGGATATTTTATCTTCTTATCGGTGGCCCGTCGGTATATGTGATATATGATTGGGACGCCGTCAGAATCAAAAATATATCGATTCATGTCCAAATACACGAATGCTTCTGGAGGAACGAAGCCAGTAGTGAGGCAAGTCACAATATACCCGTCTGTAGGGTGGAACGGCTGTGAAATCCAAGGGTTTTCACTCACAGTTACAGATCTTGCGATATGATTCCGAAGAAGTTTCAATATGAAGATATCGACTCTTGTCACTTGAGCGGTTTGATAAATTTTTCTATTCGATATATAGTGCTTCCAATCCGTCTCAGGCTTTCTGTACAAACCAGTACATGCACGAAGACATTTCCTTTCGAAAACTCTTAATCTTTCCATTGTACTAGCACTCTGGTTGTACCAGATCTGGCATCCGTATGTCAAAACTGGCCTAACCAGGGTCTTGTAACAAATAATTTTGACTTTTTGATCAATGTATCTGGAATGAAAGAGTCGCCGAAGGGCCATGACTACTTTGTGTGCCTTACTGAGCATGATTTTGACATGTTCAGTGTAGTACAGATACTGATCGAGATGAACACCGAGGTATCGAACACAGGATTTATGTGGAACCCGTTCTGAACTACCCTCACCAGCCATAATGTGGAAATCCTTCCAATTACGTTTCAGGTCTTGACTGGCCCCCTGCAGCGTTGTCCGAAACAAGATTGTTTCGCACTTCTGCGCATTGATTTTCATTCGCCAATTGTCGGTGTAGAGCTGCACATCAGTAAACATTTTTTGAAGATTGCTCTGAACTATTGTAGCTTTTCGGTCTGCCGTATAGATGATCAGATCATCAGCAAACGCTACCAATGATCGCGTTGGCGAGACATTAAAATCAAAGCTGTTCAATAGCTTGCGAATGAATATTGAGAAAAGCAGGGGCGCAGTAACTGTTCCCTGCTGCAGACCATTCAAGACCTTGAATTCGCGCATTGTTGTCAGATTTCCATCAGTTACAACAAACGATTTCCCGTATAACATATTACACATCATGGCGACAAGGTGTCTGGGGAACCTGTCCTGAAGAAGTTTGAAAACTAGTCCATCTAACCACACCGTATCGAAGGCTTTCTCCATATCAATGAGACATGCTCCAACACATTCTTTGTTGTTTAGTTTCCAACAGATGTCTGAGGTTACTTTCGTTATTGCATGTATGGTCGAATGCCTGGCACGAAAACCAAATTGGCAATTCGGCATCAACTCATATTTCTCAATGTGGGCGTTTAATGGTCTGTTGAGTATCACATCAAACACCTTGCTGATTGGGCGATAGCTTTTAGGGCAAGAAGATTCTTTTCCTTTCTTCAAGATCGGAAATACCTTAGCCTTTTTCCACTCATTTGGGAAATATGAATTGTTCAACATGTTGTTGAACAATATGCAATAATTCCTAATAGCAACCTCAGGCAAATGTCGGAGAACTATATTTGGAATACCGTCAGTACCACATGATTTCTTGTTGTTTATTCTGCAAAATATGAAACACAAGTCTTCATAGCTGACAAAATAATAATCAATAAGATTCAAGCTTGGTATGAGGTCAGATGTGAATGTTTCATCGAAATGAAGAATTGATTGGCCGTTCAGGTTTGATTTGAAGTCGGAAACTTTTGCTTCAACGACCTCCGAAAATATTTCATTCCTTCTCTCTGTGTTTGGCAGGTGAACCAATTCTAAATGTGTTCCAATCAGGGCAAGTTTCTGCAATCCATCACATACAATCCTGTTTCCATTTCTATCCGGAGTCGTACTATCAATTTCGATACCAGCTCTATCGAGAAGATTTATCTCATCACTAGTGACTTCAAGATTCGATACCTTCACTCGAGACTTCCTGCGGAATAAGCTATTCACTTTCGCGAAAACGCCATCTGGGTCCTTTGGGCTAATACCCCTCAGTTTTTCCGCCCATTGATTGCTGACCTCACTCCTGAAGTATGAACGGATTAAGTTCCGGACATTCTTCAGGTGTAATTTCAACAAAGCCAACGAGGGATGGTTGTAGTCCAAAAATCGTCGATAAATATTGTTGACGCGTGTGAGAAGAAGGCTTTTCAATCTTTTCAACCTTGCGATGGTTGGTGTTTCATATCCTTCCATATTGTTTCGATGTTTAATCTTGGGAACTACTTTCTCAATCGTTTCCAACGTCAGCTTCTCTAACTTCGACAAATAGAGATCTATTTCATCGTCAGTTAGATTTCTGTTATTAGGAACCATTGAGCAAGCGTTGCCATCATCAGAAGGAGGACATTGCTTCTGGTACTCCCGATTAAACTTCTTTTGAAACTTTCCCCAGTCTGTTCTTTTTAAATTCAACCGATGGTTTTCATGTTGAACTGGAATGAGGAAGAAATCATCCCTTTGATGATTGATTTCCATTACGATTGCGTTATGGTCGCTATCGTAAGGAAGCACCTGCAGTCTCGTTGAGGACTATTAAAGCTGAATTCAAGTCTTGCGTCAGCAATGCAGAGGTCCAAATATGAATTTGTCCTAGGGTATGTTGGGAACTCCGACCCATATAGGTTGCACCTGTATTCAATTTGGTTCTCTGTTATCCATGATTTCAGGAATACACCTCTTGGATTATTGGTGGCGTTTAGCCATGATGTATGCTTGGCATTCACGTCACCGGCAAAAATATAATAAGTATGCAGCCTGTTCAATTCGAGTATTTCAAACAAGGAATTGAGTTCCTCCTTGAACTTGAGAACATTTTGACCAGTTGCATAGGCAGAGATAACGAAGAGGTTATCCCCACCTGGCAGTGAAATTTTGATGACGGACACTTCAAGAAATTCAAAGTTTTTAAATTCGACTTTTTCAATATTTTGGAAACAATAGGGTCTTCTAACCAATATCCCGGTGCCACCTCCCCCATCACCTATTACCCTATCGTTTCTTACGAATGCAAAATCTTTGAATTCCATGGAATGCCATGAATTGAGGTGGGTTTCAGTGAGAAGTATGATGTCAGGCTTTTGCTTAACAAAAAATTCAAGGAGATAATCACGTCGATGTATAGCAACGATAGAGTTGACGTTGATCGATATGAGGCGAAGCCTATCCATGGGAGTATGACTGGATCACAAGTTATTATTAGGCATTTGAAAGACCTAAACGCTGAAAAGCAAAGTTAATTTTTGAATCTTGTTTGTCGATTCTCTCCGATAAAGAATTAAGTTGCAGGTAAATTTTGAGAAGCAGCTCATTATTGCCACTTACATTATTTACATTATTTCGAGCATTTTCTGCTGGTCCTCTAGCGGCGAGTGCAAATGATACTCCGGGCTTGACGAAGTTGGAAGGTATGATATTACGGTGTACTTGTGTTTGCTTTGGAGCAAATTTAACTTTTGCATCTTGATATCGGGAGCATCCTCGATATGATGCTGGGTGACCAAAAACACCGCAGTTAACGCAGTATAATTTTTCTTTAGGCTCCGTCTGAGCCAATTTGCACTCACCGGGAGCATGAACGTCTTTGCATTTAACGCAACGATAGTGCATGGCACAATTAGCAGCCGAATGTCAAAATCTTTGACACCGGTAACACTGGTTGACTTCTCTTTTCTGGAGGCGTTCCCACCTCACCACTCTGAAATTTAAGTACCTTATTTGTTGAAGGGCACTTGGACTGCTCTTATTTGCAATTTGTACCAGGTAAAGTGGTAAATTCTTCCTTTCTATGGTCGACCTTCTTGTCGCAAAGGCTTTGACTGAAACAAAATCAATATCTGGTGCAGCCTCTTCGTAATGCCCTAGAGGTGTCGAGAATGCTGTTTTCCTTCAATCCTCCTCCCTGATGAAAACCTTTGGCAAGATCCTACGTTGTAAAGTACTGAGCCCTACCTCACTTTTCTAGTATTATTTCAATATTAGGGATTGGAAATTTATCACTTATGGTTTCGTCATTGAGTTGCCTGTAATCGATAACGATTCGCCATTTCTTCTTTCCAGAGTTATCGATCTTTTTCGGCACTATCCATAAACGTGAGTTAAAGGGTGAATTACTCTCCTGAATAATACCCAGCTCCAGCATTTCCTTCATTTGTCTGTTAATTTCTTGCTCATGAATTTGTGGGTACCTGTAAATTTTCGTATAAATGGGTCTGTTGGTTTTTCTAATAATATCATGTTGAATTTCATGAGGATGGGTCAATTTTTGAACTTCTTGGAAAAACAAATCTTTATAATTTCTATCAATACACTTAATTTGTTTTTTTCCTCAGAATTCATATCCTCTCTCATAAGTTTATTGAGGATGTTCTCGTCAGCTGGATATTCTTCCAAAAAATTAATATCCCCAAAATTGTGAGGACAAGAGCTTACAAATTTTGTGTTGACATTGTGAATCTCGATAAAACCTTCCTCTAAATTTATGATTGTTGCATTGGTTTCAGTAAATTCTGACCAATGATACCATCATAATTCTTGTTTTTAAATGATGTAAGTCTCCAACTTATGAGGTTATCCTCATTAAACTCAGTTGGAAGCTCTGTAATAATTTCTTGTGTAACATTCGTTATACCATTGAGCGTATTAAAGCGCAATATTTCCTGTAAATTTTCACGTTTATATTTTTTTTAGTTTGTTTCTATCTGGTAAGGTTGTAGTAGATCCGGTGTCGATGAGACATTTAATCTTGTCGCCACCTACAGTCAGTTCTACTATCGGTAAATTCTGTTACGAGGCGGTAATTGAAAATTTACCTTGCCTTCTAAATGGTCCACTTCCATTGGTTCCATATGCCTAGTTTGCCTGTGATTGTCATGGTACTGATTTTGCCTAAACTGTCCTGAATTCGTTTAATTATGATTGGTATATCTTCGTGATTTCCCTGAATTAGGGTAATTTGTATTGCCCCTAAATATTCCACTATTTTGGCAGTCCCTAAAGTCTTTTCCATAACTAGCCCTGAACTCGTTATGGCTATTATTTTCAAACTGATAATTGCGTCTTTGTCTACTGTTAAGTTGTCTTAGAAGTCCGGTCTCCTCTAGTAAATAAAATGCTGCTCTCAGAGTTGTAATATTCCTACTGTAAATTACGCTAGCCATATGTTGGTGATTACCATCCAAAAACATCTTTAGAATAATTGACTCATTCAATGAAGGAGAAAATTCAACAGGCTTACTACTATCAAATTCGCACTTAGTGTTAAGTTTATCTAAGATATTTTTTAATATGCGATAAAATTCACTTACATTACTTGTATAATTTTTCGTGTTGATTGCTTGGTGATGCAGATTGTGATATGATTCCTTGACTCCAAAATTTTTGATGAGTTCTGTTTTCACCTGCTCCCAGTTTGGATTCGCTCCCAACGCTCTCATAACTTGCAAAGCCGGTCCTTGAATTTTGTTGAGAATCTACCTGCTGTACACATAATCCTGTAAAGGTGCATTTTCCCGGAACATGGGAAGTATTAGCTCCACTTCCCGGATGAAAGAAGATAAATCGTAATTTTTGTTGTCACAAAACTCCTTTATTGCTGCTGCTTCTTTAACCAGCTCATTAGCAGAAATGCTGAATTGTTGATTCACTGAATTGGCCATTTTTGATTTATTTATTTTTTTTCTTTTAGCACTGTTTTGGTTTTTGGTACCAAGGGACCCTTGTTAGCTACCTCTTTTACTAAAGGGTAGGAGCGAATTCTCGGAAAATTCAGCTCGACGCAATGCTAGCCTTCTATTATGCACTTTTTTAAAAGCACTGGTTTATTTTATGGTACCAAGGACCTTTGTTAACTACCTCCTTCTATAGAAAGGGTAGGAGCGAATTCTTGGAAAATTCTGCTTTAGGCAATGCTAGCTTTTTTGATTAGAACCGTATCACTTTTATTCGAGTTTTATTTTTTTTCACTAAGTCAATCTTTTGATTGACTGCGGACCGACTGCGCCACTTACGAGTATGTATAGAACAATTACTCGACTTAAAAAAAAAAAACAACTTTTTAAAAAGTTTTATTATTTGATTTTATTCGTCACGGTTTGGTTGGTTTCGACGGGTGTTCTAAGAAATGGGAATTTAATTCATGGGTGCTTACTCGAGGTGCGTGTTGCTCCTCGATTGATGTATGTAGTTAAGGATGGACGACGTTGTAGGCGAGAAAACGTCTTGCGTGTTGCTTGTTGGAGGATTTAATTTGAGGTGTAGATTTTCGCGGCAGTGGATACTGTGAGCCAAAGAAATTAACCTTGTGAGTGTGTGATTAAGTTTCCGCATTGCTCATCGAAGGGTGTTTATTCTTAAGAACGGGTGGCCTTACCGGCGGTTAGGAATGATATGTGTCGCTTGTTGGAAGATGGTGTCGATTTGCTTGGCAGAGGCGCGTGGAGCTACCTGTTAGGCATATAATTTGGCGTCAGAGACGTGTGGAATTACCTATTGGTGGGAGTCCGAATCTACATTGTGGAAGGAAAGTATCATGTATGCGTTGTATATGCAAGGTGACTTTGCTTGATAGAGACGGGTATGTGCTATATTCACGGGGGTGATAGCATGTGCATTGCGCGTTGCTTGGCAATGAAAATTGTTAGGAGTGCTAGAATTTTTGTGGTGCCTGTGGGCGGCGGGCAGGGTAATGCGTGATTTTGAGACGTCTCTTCAGAAATGTTCATTCATAGATGCTCCTGCTATAGGTTGTCATTTGTTGTTTACATTGATCGTTTTTGGACTCTCCTTGCTCAAAAACGTTGTTTTTTTTGTTTTAAGATATTTTGCTTTAACTCTTGTTTTGCTTTTTCGGTTAAATATCAGTAGTACTTCAAGAATTGTCTGCAATGCAATTTTTTCAGCTAGACTACTAAACTGACCTGTGGATATAGTGAAAGAGATCTTAGTGCTTGTAATGCGTTCTTGGTATTTAGTCTAGTATTAAATTTTAGTTTGCTTATAGCTACATGTTGTGTGACGTGATCATTATCATGACTTATTTCTTAGAGTAGTTTCTTTACTTCGTTTTCCGTTATGTGGAAGTGTGACTTTACATTCATGCGTATGATATTTTTTTAATACTATATTAAAATTCTAATGATTCTACCTCCAGGACGAGTTAAATTGCAAATGAATGATCTTGTAATACATGGGATGGTGATAACTCTGTTCGCACATCACTTATGATTTTTCCCTTTGATAAGCACATGGTGAGGTGCTCTTTTTACCATCGCCATGTTGACATGTATGCTTCCCAATTTGAGATTATTTATAGATGCCGCCTTTTAAAGATTTCACGATTTATGGCGTCTGGGATGCTACTTTTTTATGCAGTTTATGTTAATGGATTTGGGAGTCACCGTAGTGAATCTAATGAGTAGGGATGTTTACGCATTTTCATTGGTAATTTTTTGGTTTTTACGTAAAGGATGAAGCTCATATAGAAAAAAGTGAATGCGGTCGGTCATTGACATTAACATTTGTTAGTATTATGTTATTACTCCTTCTTTATGCCCAGAATACATGTATGTTAAAAATATATGGTAGCATTATATGCAAGCACAAGATTGAATAGATTTTTATACAATATTTACGTTGAATTAGGCCTGTATTATTTAGTTTAGCTAGTATCAAGAGCGTCAATGTAATATAGAGTAAACGTGTTATTTTATGCTTGTCTCATATTCTTCACATCATGGATTCTAGTACTGAAACATTTTTTTATGTATGGATTGCTCTAGTATGATTTTTAATCAGTTCCGAATTTCGCTTTAGCCATATTTTCAATAGGAACTTGTTGATGTTTTGAGCATGAGAATTTCGAATTTATCCCTTGAGGAAAATTATGCATGCTTGAAGGTTGTTATTATCTAATGCATTATGAGTACATGTAATAACTTGCAGTTCGAAGGTATTTGAATCATACATGGGAATTTACAAACTTCATTCTTTTTATGCTTATATTAAGCGTGAAATCATTCCTGCTATATTCTTATCCATTTTCAATACATGAGTATTAAGTAAAATACGCTTTTATCACATTTTAAATATGTTAAATTGATCATCATAAGGATTTTTGGGTATGTTATTTGACATGGTTAAGTATTATATTTACATAAACCAAGTGTGTTCTTGGTAAGTTGATTCTTATCAGATTTTTTTTTTTCTAGATGTTTGTTTGTTATTTTATAGGTTTGAAGAAGCTCTAATCAGTTTTCAACACATGGGGTATGTCTTTGGCTAGCACACATAAGCTAATGATTATTATTTAAGATATTTCGGTATTGATAACTATGTGTAGTGACGTATGAGTATATGATAGGCTAGTTTTAGATCAAGAAGTAGCATCTGTTATGGGTGTTCTTGATAAGGATTGTCGGAAATTGTTGTAGGATGTTAAGATATGATTCTTACCTTGAAGAAGTTATTCTTTCTTTAGTTAATTTGTTTTTTTGTGGAGATGAACAGATGTATACTTGAGTTGAATGAAATCATGCGGGGTTTTTTGTCCATTGTTGCATATTTATGAATGGTAGTATAAAGTGTTTGATCTTTGAGAATTTCGAATGTGCTAGGAATGTTTAAATTATTATTTTCGGTTGTTTTATGTATGTTTTTGCTTGAACAGTGATATAATGTTTGATAAAATAAAAAGACTGAATTTCTTTCTGATAAAAATAATTTATTGAGTAATAACATTTTTTTGACATATATAAATAAATGTTATAGTTTTTAACAGCTCATCTGATAGATGGCTTCTATAGCATATTGAACAATTTCTAAGTTCACTTAACTCTGATTTATTCAGCTACACTATTTCTGCCGTAGGCCAGTGCTGATGTATAATCAGTCTACTTTAATCTATATTGTACAATTTGTAAAGCAACTCAATTTCCTTAGCATATCATTGTAGCTTATATGTCCTTCACTCTATTGCAAACTGTTGAAGTTTTCCCTTCCAAAATCGTTTTCGTGGTATGCTTTCGACGTGGATCTTGGTATGATAGAGCGCTGCTATACAGATCCAAATGGAAGACTTACTGATGAACATTTCTCGATACGAATTGAATATCGATGATAACCCTTTTTATTCTAATAACGCTGACCACCGGTTGGTTTTATTTTTTTGACTGTTTATAAAGGGTGGTCCACTCGAAACGCACGATGTTAATTGTAAATAAAACAAAAAGGTTTTTGGGAATTATGCTAATCGTTTTTATTATAATAGAAGCATCTATGACAACTATATGTAAAACAAAATATCGCCCAAATACTCGCCATGACTACGGTGGCATAGTTTTATCCGATGATCCGTATTTTGAATGACTCTGAGACATAATTGAGGTTCAATGTTAATTATCTCATCCTTTAGGTCTTGAATTGTTTTTGGCTTATTGACGTACACTTTTGCTTTTAAATATCCCCAGAGAAAGAAGTCCAACGGTATCAAATCATATGATCGTGGCGGCCAATTAACATAGCCCCAGCGTGGAATAACACGGCCATTGAATTTCTCGCGCAAAAGAGTCATTGTTTTGTTGGCTGTGTGGCAAGTGGCACCATCCTGTTGGAACCACATATCGTCCAGGTCCATAACCTCAATTTCTTGCCTCAAGAAGTCCGTTATCGTCTCGCAATAGCGAACACCATTCACGGTA
The DNA here is from genome assembly GCA_963969285.1 of Odontomyia ornata. Classification (NCBI taxonomy): domain Eukaryota; kingdom Metazoa; phylum Arthropoda; class Insecta; order Diptera; family Stratiomyidae; genus Odontomyia; species Odontomyia ornata. The sequence goes on from OZ017740.1 coordinate 215,992,600, forward strand.
ACTGCTTGGCGATGACGCCGCCGAACCAAATAGTCACTCTTTGTGGATGCATCGGCTTTTCAACAATCATTTGTGGATTCTCATTTGCTCAAATGCGGCACTTCTGCTTGTTAACGAATCCACTGAGGTGAAAGTGTGCCTCGTCGCTGAAGATGATTTTCTTTGTAAACTCACCATTTCCTTTTGTCTGTTCAATCAACCATTCGGCTTATTGCTGACGTTTGAAATGGTCAGTAGCCTTCAGCTCTTGAGTCAATTGCACCTTGTAAGCGTGTAAATTCAAATCTTTATTCAAAATTCACATCAGTGATGTTCGTGAGATGTTCAATTGTTGGGCACGACGACGAGTCGAGGTTGACGGCGCTTCTGCCACACTATCGCGAACAACAGAAATGTTTTCCGCAGAACGAACTGGGCGAGCACGCACAGGTGATTTCACATTTCGTACAGACCCCAGTTTGCTGAAATTCGCGCACAATTCTCCCGATAGTGGACACATTTGGTAAATTATGCTGACTAAAAAGATCACAAGGTGCACGAAACGCATTTTGATTTAAACGGCCATTTTTGTAAAAGGCTTCAACAACCTTAACCCACTGCTCAATTGTATCCGTCTCCACAGTTGAATTTGTCAAACACTGGAACAAAGAAATGTCAAATTAAGTTAACTTGACGTTAAGGTGTGACTCACAATTAACATCGTGCATTATGGTTGGCCCACCCTTTACTACGCTGCGTGAAGAACTATCACTTTGCGAACATATTGAAGACAGCGGGATTATGTACTGTTTTATTGGTGTGAAAATACATATTGTCTCTCTATCATATGAATGACAAATGCATGTATCAGTGCCTGATGTCATATCGGAGTTGGACCATTCACATATTTGATAGTGTCTTCCATGTTTATTGGATTCTTCCTCATCCATATTTCCGTATTTAAACATATAATTCACGGTACACATTTGATGTTCAGGAAAACTAACACGGTACTTTTCTAGAAAGCATAGGATTACCATTGTGATAGATTTTATTGCTTTGAAAGTTGATTGACTTCTGTCTTATTAGTTTTGTTTACATTATTCACCCGGTTTTTTAAATGGATGCACTTAGAGCGCCTATTGTATTGAATTTTAAAAACTTCATTACAGGCCGCAGAGTAATAAGGAGTCCAATGATAGAAAAAAAACGACATGCTGACACACCTTAAAAGGCTCTTTGCGTTTAAGTGAACGCACGTCCATGTTCTAGTTTAGCCAATGCAGCTTAGAAGAAGATCTGTTCTCAATAACCTTCAGTATTATATACATTAAAGAGATTGCGTTTGGTTACCTAGCCTTTCACAATAGTAGGTATTTCACCAAATCTCATTGTACATAACTAATAAGTTATTCCTTGTAGTAAAGTAAAACATTGTTTATAGCGTTCGTAGTATTTTTTCATCTTATGGTACATAAGATTATTGCAAAGTACTGGTATTTCATAAATAAATCTAGAATAGTTTACGTTGGAGTGCAAAAGAAGTTGATGTCCAGTTTCTTCTTCTGCGTAGTAGTAACACTACAGCCCCTCTCGGACCTTCGCTTCCTGTAAATAGCGTCTCCAATTGTCTTTGTCCATTGACCCCGTTCTGCGATTCTGAAATCCGAGCAGCGATGAACTGGTTTCGTCGACGGAGTAAGACCAGCATTTTCTACTGGTCTCCGCCCTTTGATTCTCCCAACGAGCACCTTTTTACGATTCAAGTGGCCAGCCCGTTTCAGCTTCCACTGTCTTAGAATCGTTGAGACCTTCAGCTCGTCAAAAATTTTATACAGCTCATCATTGTATCAAATTCGCCATTGGTCCCCGCCTAGTTTCGCTCCGCTTTTTGCCTCAGGACCCGCCTTTCGAAGGCGTTCAATATGTTTGTGGATGCTTGGGGGTTTTCTTTTTTTGTGGTAGGGAGGTGAATGCCATTGATGCACAGAGTGTGGGACTCCCATAAACACCTCCCCTGTCAACCTGAGAAACCGTTTGACACATTCCTTCGGGCCAGGTCTCGTTTTGTTACTCCGTGAGGCGCCTTCAAACTGGGGGATCCCTTTCCTAGGGAGAGGGGAGGGGGAAGAGGAAGTGCCAGAAAAGATGCTTGGGTTAGGGTCCATGTTTCACACCAATAGCATAGAACGGGTTTTATCACAGATTTGTATACATGGAGCTTTTTTGTTGGTGTGTATGCAGTTGTTTTTTTAAGATTGTCAAAACTGAATAATAATTTTTATTTGTGAGCTGTACTATTTGATGTATTTAGTCTCATTCGTCAGTGGTTCTTATTATTTTGGCACATAAATACACAAATTCACTCAAATTTTTAATACTGTATTCGCAAATTGTTAATATTGTATAATTGAGGTATTCTTTCTCGACTGCGTTATGAGTTTCGCATTATTCTCATTGATTTGTAGCCCTACTAGTTCTGCTTTGCTGTGAGTTTCAGGAAGAGTTCTTTGGCAGTTGCTAATAACCATGACAAAATGTTGATATCGTCCGCATAGGCTACTACTTGGCTTGATTTGTATAGTCACGTACCTCGTGTATCGATAGGTAGGTCTTTTGACGTACTCTAGAGCCAAATTGAATAGAATCGGGGCCAGCCCATCTCCCAGCTTTAGTCCGATGTTTGTGTCAAAGGCATCGTTGAGTTGGTTATTGATGCGGACTCGGGAGGTCGGCACCATCATAGTCATTTTGGTAGGACTTGCTTATTTGTCTGTGATGCCAAAGCAAAGAATGATTTGATACAGTATGTTATGATCAATACTGTCGTATGCTTGCTTAAAGTCAACGAAAATTTGGTGTACGTCTATGTTGAACTCCCAGCATTTTTCAAGTACCTGCCTGATGGTGAACAATTAGTCTACGTCGATCTATTTGCTCTAAAATCACCTTGATACTCCCCAAAAAATACTGTTGGCATATGATCCAATTTAATTTTTGAAGATCTTTGAAAATATCTTGTACGCCATACTTAGCAGTGATATGCCTCTATAATTTTCGCACTGTAGCTTATCGCCTTTTTTGTCTGAACTGGTCGTCATAGTATTTTCTTTTCTTAGTTCTAATAATCTTGCTCGCTACTCTTCTGAAATTTTCATACTGTCCTCTCTTTGTCCTGGTTTTCCCACCTACGTACTCCTTGTATGCCTGATTCTTCATTCACCATCGAACCTATCATTTCTTTTGCGTCGGGCTTGATGTTCGATTGTGTACTCAAGGTCTTAATGGTCGATTTCACTCGTTACTTGGCGATGCGTCTAATAAAATGTAAGCCAGCTGTTTATCAAGGGTCTCCGTGAAATTTTGTGCAACCGACGCCACTTGGAGCCTTCTGATATCAATTTTTTGTAGCGGGCTGGTCTTTGATCGATCAATAAGTTAATTTGATCAAGTAATGACCTGAGTTACAATTGGCTCCTCGGCATGTACGGACGTCAAGTATGCTCGATAACCAACGTTGTTGGATCAGAAAATGGTCGATCTGGTTTTGTGTGTTGCCATCCAGTGATACCCAGGGGGTTTTATGAATGCGTCAATGAGGGAAGCAAACCGAATTTATGACTAGACTTCCGCTACATGCAAAGTCAATTTGGTACTGGCCGTTGTCATTTGTTTGATCGTGAGGGCTATATCCTCCAGTTGTTAAATGTACGACCTCGAAAACATTAGCTACCATTTAATCGAGGCGTTTAGGATCAGGAATCATGGAAGCTGTGGGTAGAGAAAACAAGGGGCTCCCTCCTCCTTTCTCAAACGGGCTTGCGACCGTCTACGGTAGAGTTGATATCCAGTTTAAGTATGCTCTTTCCCCTGCATCTTGTACAGTATTGGTCATAATATTCCTCTACACAATCAGTATGCAAATTATTCTATCGCATGACAATGCTGAAAGGATCCATCAAGATGAATAGTTTGAAGGGCTCGGTATGCTTAAGTATTTATTAGCCTCTCGCCTCCAACAGTTATGTAGAAGAGTTCAAGAAGTCCGAGCTGATTTGCAGGGAATTCATTTACTCTATCCTTGAGATCAGGTGTTGATTGAAATCTATTGCCTGTTATTTCACTCCAACTGATTTTGTCCACTGCATCCGAAGATTCAAGTATAACTTTACTTTTGTGGAAATCTTCATCAAGGTAGTATGCACTCGTTTAGTTCATCAAGAGGTTTTTCTCATAGATTTGATGTTTTTCTCGATTCCTTTTAGGGTTGTTGATTGGAATCTATTAACTCTAACTGGTTTTGTCCACTGCACCGGAAGATCCAAGTATAACTTTGCTTTTGTGGAAATCTTCATCAAGGTAGTATGTACTCGTTTAGTTTACCAAGAGGTTTATCTCATAGATTCGCTGTTTTTCTCAATTCTTTTTACGGTTTTGTAAAATAATTTTACAAACCCCTACTAAAATCACGCCCTGTCTGTCCGTCTGTCCATCCGTCTGTGTGTCACAGCAATTTTTCTCGTAAACTACTTAAGCTAGAAACGTCAAATTTTGTATATGTATAAAGTGTATAGTGGTGCTCTCTTTAAAGATCAACTATTCAAAAATGTTATATGGTATTTAAGGGGGGTCTCCCCATAGAAGCGAGTAGCCCCCGAAAAAAAAATTTCATCAAAGATAGCCAATATGGGTACCAAATGAAAGGTTTTGATTTGAACTTTTCAAAGCAGGGTTTCAACTGATATTTTTTGTTTCAGGGGGTGCACAGGGACGGGAAATATACAAAAAATGTGTGTCCTGTGTGTCCCTCCTCGCGACTGGACACCTGTGATCCGAAAAATATGAAATAAATAATGGAGGCAGTTTTTTATGAGTACAACAACAACAAATACCTTAGAAGTCAAAATTCGCTCAGTTTTGTTAATAATAGTATGATCATCAAATTTCACATTTTCCACAATAAAATCGTATAGGGACCCTCAAACTCAACGAAAACCATTTGAAATTTCCCCAATTACAACTACAATAACACATGATTTTGGTATTTTATGGTCCTTCCATCGAATCAGACACGGTAGTTTTGATTTGATCTTCTTAAAATTTTCAAATAAGATCAATGATATAAATATTATTGGGAATTCATGATTTGAGTGATTTCTGTTAGTTTGCAATAAAATGGCGACCGCTGAAAAAAAAGAAACAATGAATTTTCTTGTAAACGTGCACATGTCGTTGACATGTTTCTTGACTTTATTGGGTGCTGGTGACTGCATTTCAGAAACGTTCGGTATAAAACCCTTCTTACATGGGCGTTAGTCTGTCTACCCAACTTGTTTTCTTATGCTGTGGGAGTCAGTGCATATCCGTGAAACAACTGTAGACTTGAGCTTTGTGTTTTAATTAGTCACCGAGAGGCGGCAATAGAAGACCTGTCACAATATTTCTTAGGAGCTTCGGGCTCATTATCTCCTTAATGTATAGTATAAATAATTTTGCTTGGCAATCAATAATTGATAATTTATGTAAACTAAATTAAGACTATTAAATAATTTAATTGAACGAAGAGAGAGGAGGCGGTTTTATTTTTTCATTTCGTTCTTCCAGCAGTGAAAGATGTACTCACAAGTGGCGATGTCTAAGCAACACGAACCAGCGTTTTTGATTGTTGCCTTTTCTGGAGTTTTATGTCATGTATCATTGGAGTAGATAATCTGGCATGCCTGATTAGCGTAGCATTTTTACCTTTATATGTTCATACTCTTTTCCTAATTGCCCTAGACGCTGCAGCTCCCTACAGTAATCACTCATGATTTCCATTTATTTAGACGTTTTTCCGCTGTTTTTAGTTTGTGTTCTGATGTGTGATGTGTCGGTGTTTTTTTCCGAAATCGTTTTCTGTGAATTTTCGATCAAATTATCTATACAGGTGAGTACTCTGGAAATTATTTATAAATTGGTGTTAAATGAAATAAGATTTCGTTCTACCACATGTTTCATAATAAACATAATATACTCTTCTGAATCCTAATCCCTGGCCACCTGGAGTTTTCATTAAACCGTTTATTGCAAAAATGAGCAAGACGTTTTGTGCACCTGACGATAAGACGACAATTCGCAAACTAAATTTGACGTTTCTAACGTAACTTCTTGCATTTCTTTATTTTATCAAAATGAATGAGGTTTCAGGACCAAGCTTGATAAGCTGATTTTATCAGCACAGCTTAGCGATGACTCCTTTATATGTCTAACTGAAACATGGCTACGTGAAATTTTACTTGATTATATTTTTGGCTGTGATCGAGATCCAACCTTCACTGACAAAGAAGATGGTGGTGGAATCATGATTGCTGTTAAAAGTGCTGTACAAAACAGTCTTTGTAGTTATTTCTGCTTTTTCCATGCTGTAGATTGTGTTATCGTAAGGGTGTCCCTTCCTCACAATGCCCCTTTATTAATATCTTCCATATTCTCTCTTACATTTTTTGATGAGTTTTCCTCAGATATTCTTTCGCGCCATCCATACTCTTCAATATTAATATGTGGCAATTTCAACCTACGTTCAGTACAATGGTTATTAGACCTTCCTTTTTCTATACTATAAGCAGATGCTTCTTTTTTGTGCATCTCCTCGTTCCTATCGTTCTATTCACATTCTCAATTCAACAATGTTCCTAAGCCCAATGGCCAGGTAATTAACCTGGTGCTCTTCAAACTCCGACTTAATAGTTTCCTGAGCCTTGGATCCTCTAGTCCCACTTAACAGTCACCATTCACCTCTATCTCCTAACCTCTCAGTGGTTCCTGAGAGAAATTGTAATATATAACCTATTTCTAAATTTAACTTCTTTTGATCAAACTATGAAGCTCTTGCCTCTGAATTCTCCTTAGTTGTTTGGCAGGTGATTTTTGCTAACCTGGAGTGTGAAGAGCGGTGAGTGAATTTTACACACAGCTTCATAGCTTGATAAAACATTTTACATCAGTTCAGCTTTCTCAAACTGAGCAAGTAATTTTCGCACTGAAAGCTAAAAGCAAAGCTCATCGTTATCATAAGCTTTTTGATACTGATGACACTAGCTCATTTTTGTGCCTTGCGTGCTGCAGCTAAGAAAGAAATTAAAGCAGCGATGAAAAAAATTTCAGCTGCATGGAGAATTCGCTAAGAGAGAACAACTCGAAACCCTTCTGGTCTTACATCAGGTCCTTTAAGGTCTCGTCTTCTGTTCCTTCCTCTGTCCACTAGAATAATACCTTTTCTCTGAATATTTTTCTTCCACTGCTCTTTCGTCCTGCATCTCCTATACTGTTAATACGAGTATACCAAAACTAAACTGCATTGACGTTTCCTTATTTTAAACAGATTTCATTGAAGTCGAAACCATCATTAAGTCCCTTAACCCCAACCTTTCCCCTGTTTCAGATGGATTACCAAATATTTTTGTAAAATCTTTAATGTCTTCTTTATCCAGCCATCTGGTTTTCTTGTTCAACCTCAGTTTAAGTAGGGGCATTTTTCTTGCTTACTGGAAAAGAACCTACTCGTACATCGTCCCTAATGGTAATCCTTCTTTCGTACCCAACTGTTGTCCGATATCGTTAGTTTTCTGTTCTCCTAAATTATTTGATCGTCTCATGAATAACCGGCTTTCAATGCCTCTTAGTCCTATTTTGGCAAAGGAAAAACACGGATTTCATAAAGGTTGTTCTAATTCTTCGAACTTGATCAAGTTCACTGATTTCATTACAAAAGCATTGGATATTCGCTTGCAAGTTGACGTAATCTTTACCGATTTTTCAAAGGTGTTTGATGCCGTCAACTATCAGCTTCTTTGCTATAAATTGAGTGCTTTTATTATGGATAAAATTATACCTGTCTCCTCTTCTCTTCTTATGTATTGTGTTAGTTACTGTGGTATATCTTCCAATCCATTCTATACTTCCTCTGGTGCTCCTCAAGATTTTTTCTTGGCCCGATTTTGTTCCTCTTATTTACAGTCTGTTCAGTAAGAGCGTGTCCAGCTTAGCTTGCGACCGGTAAGTGATATCGACTTCAAGTTTTTTTGATCGGTAGAAAAAACCTCTGTCTTTGGCGCTTTGAAAAAAAATTTCAGTCGAAGCCAATCTTCCGTCGGGAAAACACTAAAATCGTGATGAGTGCCATTTACGCAAAGCGCAAAGGCCGTGTAACTTTGCACACACCTAAAAGGACCGAGAATGAACTATGCAGTGGGGGCTAAATGCATTAAAAAGTCTGTATCGTTTGTCAAGAAGTGAGTTCAACGATTTAAAGAGGCAAAAACCGTGGATGACCTTCCAAATCGCGGTTCGGTAGGAAAAGTGACCAAAAAGGACGAAAAGCGAATCGTGGCTTTGTTATCGCGCAATCCTGGCTTGTCATTACGTTACGGACAAGCAAAATTGAAGCAGAAAGGTCTCGAGTTATCACACGTCGCCATTCGGAAACATCTGTGCGCAAACAATGTAAAATGGCGGAGTACCGATAATGATCCCAAACACCGGAGCCGGCTGTGTATTGAATGGAAACGGGAAAAAAGCATTGTGACACTTGATTGGCCTTCACAATCGCCTGAGGCAAATCCGATCGAAATCGTCTGGGCCAACATCAAGCAGAAGCTCAGTGGAAAACGTGTTTACACTTAAAAGCAGCTCTCCCAACAAATTCGACTCATTTGGAAGGCATTTCTCCTCGAATACGCCGAAAATTTAGTGGAAGGTATGCCTTGGAGATGCCAAGCAATAATTGATGCTGGTGGTGATGAGTCCAATCACTATTAAACTGAAAGCGCGTTACCTCAGAATGTATTTAATGTATGTAGAAGTCAAAAACTGTTGTTAAATAAATTATTTCAAAATTATGGTGGACACCCTCTTACTTAACAGACTGTATAAATGATCTTCCATAGGAAATCACCTCCCTTCCTTATTATACGCAGATGATTTCAAAACATTTCACACAGTTAGATTACAGGATCGACAGCATTTATAGGAAGATTTGAATACCTAACATAATTGGTGTGTGGTGTGTTGGTGTTACCCTTAAGTTCTCTCAATTTTTTTTTGTGGTAGGGAGGTGAATGTCATTTATGCACAGAATGTGGGACTTCCATGCTCAACAGAAGGCGACTGGACTACCCACTAAACACCTCCCCTGTCAGCCTGAGAACCAAGCCTGGAACCGTTTCACATATTACTTCGGGCCAGGTCTCGTTTCGTTACGCCGTGAGGTGCCATCAGGCTGGGTAGTCCCTTTCCTAGCAGGAGGGGAGAGGGGAAGAGGAAGAGCAAGACAAGTGATCCCTCAGCCCCAACGCCCCCGGCCGCTGTGAGTCCCTTTTATCTTTTAGGACTGCCCGAGCATAATGTGCCACCTGGTTCCATTTGTCAACCGATTTGAGCATCACCGCGACTATATTATCCGGGGTGAGCTCTCCCGTCTCCACGTAGAGGTTACTTTACGCCTGACCCATTTTTTGCACGCAAAAAATGTGTGGCAGGCATTGTCCTCCCCTCGTGGGCAATACCGATAATCGGGGGACCGTGACTTACCAATCTTGTGCAGGTAAGACTGAAAACACCCATGCCCGCTCAAAAGTTGGGTCGGATAGAAGTTAGTCGCACCATGCCTTCGATTTAGCCTGAGACCGTGGGATGAGGCGCAGTCCACCTTCCCTCTGTGCAATTCACCCAAGACTGCTACCAATCGTTGAGCAAGCGTTGTCTCTCCTCGCGTACAACCGTCTCCCTCGCATCCTCGATTCGGCGTAGGTAAATAGCGTGGTGCTCTCTAGCAAGGAGGGCAACAGGTTTTACGCCTGCAATAACTCTCATCGCCGAATCAGAGACTGTCGTATACGAAGATGCAATTCTCAGTGCTCCTCTTCCCTGTACTTGTGCCAAACGCTTTCGGTATACCTTCTTGCTAAGAGCGTCGCCCCATACCTCTGCTCCGTACAGTAGCACTGACCCTACAACACTCATCAAGAGGCGTCTTCTATGGCTTCTTCCACCTTGTCCAGATTCGTGACGCAGTCAATGTCTCTTATTTCGATCGTTGCCATCGGCTCGAGCAAGGCTATAGCTGTTCTTTTGCTGAGGACTTCCTTTTATGCATCGCAGAATGCTTCCCTATTCTCAGCCTCTGCTACCAATTCGACTAGTATGTGGCCCAACCGCGTTGGTTGTACTGCTTCAATAGCAGTGTTTGTGTCTTTGGGCAGCACCTCCGCGTAGGATCGACCATCTTGGGGCTTTACGAGCAGTGCCTGCTGCTGGGGTCTTCGTCGGGGCTTCTTTCTCTCCTGTTTTGCATCAGGTCCCTTTTCTGGTTGGGCGTCCGTGCGAACTTAAATTTATGGCACTTTTTAAGGAGTTTCTTTGCGGCTTTCTTCGCTCCTTTTGTAAGCACTTTCAGGAACCCCTGATCTGGTGTTCCGCGCCTATCAAGTGCCTCTTCCTTCCTTCTTTTATCCCGATCTCCTTCGATTGGGCTAGACGCCATTCTTTTATTGGTTTTTGATGGTGGAGATATCTGGATGTTGCCTTTAGATTTCACCCCAGCGCTTCTTTAGCCTTCTGCTCGTCTTCGGCATTTAATCAGATCCTCCGATAATGCCCTTTGCGGTCTAGGAGCTCCTCTAGTTTAAGGAGCCCAATGTTTACTGCCTTGCTGATTTTTGGGGAGTCGCATGCAGATTGTATTCTTTTCAGAACATCTCCTGCTTTTCGGTATAGCCTTTCTTCTTCGTGCCGCTGGGCGCAATTGTACTTTGCGATATCCTTGGGAAAGGTTATAGCTTTCCAAATGCAGTACTTCCGCCACATTTTCGACGTTGGCGATGCAATCACACAACGTCGTTTTAGTTTTTTTCCTGCCGTAATCTCCTCGTTAGCTTCAGGGTGATTCTTATTTATATCGGGGTTTACGACCCTTGCATCTGTCACTTCGTTAATGTTTGCAGCAGTGACCATCGAATTCTCGATGTTCTTTATATAATCTTCCACCGCTCGAACACCTGAAGCGTCCTGCAGAGTTTTCCGCTTTTCCTTAATAGGACGCTCTGGCGTTCGCATCATTTTCTTGCTGCGCCCGAATGCCGCAGGAATCTCAGTCTGGACCAGACTGTCTGCTTATCTCCGTTTTTCGTCCGTCTTTACTGTCATCGTTAGTACCGCTCTCGATGTACTGTTAACGTCATGGCTACGACCGCTGGTTGCGTCATCGTTATTATTTTTAATTCTTTTTTTGGTTTTTTTGAATGTTTTTAAGGGTTCACGGTTGCTCCAGTTTTATTGGGTCCCCCCTCGGAGCCGCTATCTCCGTTCGTGTGTGCAGTCGCCTTTTTGGTCCCATGGTTATTTTTGCAAAGTAGGGAGGCCATGCGAGGGTTGGCACAAGCCCTTATGGGGACAAGTGCTCAGAGCCAGACCAGCACTAACCGGGAGTCCGTCTCAACCTGCACCACCATCCCCATGGGGCGAACTTCGAACGTACTCCGAGGCCTACCAAGGTTTTACCGGGACGGAGACGGTATGATAGTTGAGTTGGAGCCATTCACACACGAGTTTCATCTCGGCGCTTCTGTGCAAAGCAACTACGTCCAAACCATCATATCCGCCTGCCCAAAGCATCAATTCCAGTTCGTTGTCCAAAGCGTGGTCCATATCCAATCAGGGTCGTTACCTGTCATCCCAGGAGGGAACCTCACAGTGCCCCCCATACCCTCGAGTCCATGAGGGCGGCGCTCTCCAAAGAATGCTAGCCTCCAAGAGTGCTCTTGTCGACTGGCGTTGCCCCTGCGTTTAGCTATACGTTAAATGATGTTCCTCTCAATGTTGTCAATTCTGCTAAAGATCTTTGATTGTCTGCTCAGTTTTGATGCTCACATTCTTAAAGTTGCCTCTAGGGCATAAGAACTATTGGGACTCATTTTCAGATATGCTCACAATTCCAATAAAATTTCTACTCCTCTCTACCTTTTCTTGTCTCTTGGGCGTCCTATTCTTGAATACTTCTCCTTCGTTTGGCCTCCTTGGTACTCATATCTCGTCAACTCATTAGAGAATGTTCAGCGTGAATTTACTCGTGTCTTGTTCTATAAGTTCAAACTCCCATATACAGGGTCTGTATAATAAGTAACCTGCCTGCCCCGCGTTGTCAAAGCGTCTGCTAACCGGTATCTGGTGCTGTAGTGGTGGTGGGGGTCTAGGTAAAGGGAACCGGGCTGCAACAGTTGCCTCCAAGCGCTTGGAGAGATAGCATCGAGCGAGAGCGGAGTGCGTGTTCAGTTACGTCGTCGGAGTGAAAATGGAGCGTACGATCGAGCAACCGAACCAGAGTTTTTTAACCACGTTATTACAGGAGACGAGACGTGGGTTTTCGAATACGATCCTGAGACGAAGCGGCAGAGTTCGGAGTGGCACACACCGGCGTCACCACGACCGAAAAAAGCGCGCATGAGCAAATCGAAGGTGAAGTCGATGCTCATTGCTTTCTTTGACATGAAAGGCATTGTTCACAAAGAGTTTGTGCCACCCGGCCAAACTGTAAATGGCCAGTACTACAGAGAGGTGCTCCGTCGACTAACCGCCCGGGTTCGCCGAGCCCGGCCGGAGATTGCCGATTCATGGATCCTCCATCACGATAATGCTCCGTCGCACACCTGCCTGCTCGTCATCGAGCAGTTGGCCAAACAGTCGAGGGCAACGTTGCCACAGCCTCCTTACAGCCCGGATATGGCACCAGCGGACTTCTTTCTGTTCCCCAAGATCAAGAGACACCTTAAGGGGACGCGGTTCGGGATTCTGGAAAACGTTCAACGTGCTACGACGAGGGCTCTAGACAGCATCGAGGTAGCCGACTTCCAAGGAGCGTTCAGGGATTGGCAAATCCGGTATCAGCGTATGATCGACTCCAATGGGGACTACTTTGAAGATTTCTAAAGAAAAATTGTACATATTTTGCCAATAAAAAATTTCCTGAGGTCAGTCCGGTTACTTATTATTCAGACCCTGTAGAACCTATGAAACTCGTTTAGCATTCGTTTGCCTCCTAACCTTGTTGTCCCGTCGTATCTATCTGGATCAGCACGTTTTGTATCGACTTTACAACCATCAAATATTTTTAACACTGTCTCCGAAGTTAACTTTCCGTTTAGATACATGCCATCCGCAGGCAAATAACGGGTTTGTAGTTCCGTTTACTCGTACAAATATATATTTTCATACCTCCATTTTGCGAATGATTAAGAAGCATGAATAACTAGAGCTTGGTGCTATCTCTGATTCATATTTTGTTTTCAAACTAAAATTGAGACTCCTAGTTCTTACTAATACATTTAATTCATTTTCATATACCGTGCTTAGTCTATTTTCTTACTTTTGTTTTATCTGTAAATAGTATTATTCATAGTTTTAAATGCATATCATGAATAATTGCCTTTGTAATTCATTGTTTAACTTGATTTGTTCCGTTTGTAATTGGATTGTATTTTAATCTGTTAAATGGAATTTGATAAATAAATAAATATAAATATAATGGAGCAGGGAAAGAGGAAGGATATACAATCTGTCCCAGGAGAGTTTTTTTTGTGGTTGGGAGATGAATGTCATTTACGCACAGAGTGTGGGGCTCCCATGCTCGCAAGATGGTATGGGAATCCCTGTTTGTTTAGTGGGTAGTCCACTAAAAACATCCCCTGTTAACCGGAGAACCCAGCCTGGGACAGTTCGACACATTACTTCGGGGCAGTGTTGCGAGTGAACACATAAAACATGCTCGGATATATTCCCGCTTCATAACTGCAATAGTAGCGAGCAAACAACACCTATGTACTCGCACTTCGCCAATGAAAATTAGCCATAGAAACACATGTGCAAGTAAATAAGCGAGCAGTTAAGTAAACGAGAAAGTTCAACCCGCAATTATATTTACATCATGAACGAACGGGGTGCTTCGAAGAGAGGTAAGCGGAAAGGAAAACCGAAAGTTCCGGCATAAACACTCTTTCGCTCAATGTCCCCAGTTTCGCATATTCACCAGCCGAGCATGTGGGATGAAACGGGGAGCAAAAACTTTCGTGGAACAAAAGCGCACGTGTTCGGCTACTCAGCACCTTTAAAGAGAATTTAGGTTGAAAGCCCACGAAAGAACAGTATTTAAAGATCTTGGGCAAAGTATTCGAGTCAGTCGGTTTTTCAAGTCCAAAAGGGAGCGCGCTGCTACCCACTCTTCAACTACCATAGGTAATAACGCGAGCAAAATATTCAGACGGAGGTATTGCGAAAGTGTTCAATGAAATGGTAAGGGGTGAGGTGTTGGCTTGCTCCGCGATCCTCAATCGGCCCTTTGGCGTTCCACGCCGTGTGGCCACCCCAAACCATTAGCTCGTCTAGCTGATACCCTGTACAGGCTGGCGCTCACGTATGAAGCGTGACCAGCCAAATGAAAAGCGCTTCACTCAATATTAATATAGGTTTTCTATAATTTAATACGTGTAATTTATAAATGTTTCGAGTGAAGTGAACCGAGAAATAAAATTAAACGCTTTAAAATAAACTCTCGCATTTTGTTGTTCTAGTTCAAATGGATAGAGTAGCAGGTAAGTGGTGTTAACAGCGAGTGCTTTCCCCGGGAGCATTGATGATGTATATAGGATACACATCAAATGAGCTCCCAGTTTATACCAGTATACATAGGGTATACTGGTTTGTAACAAAATTGGCGGAGCCGGTAGGATATCGGTTTTGCATAGACCACAGTGTAGTGCACTGTGTAGCAAATTTAAATGGGCTGAAAATCGATCTTCCCAGCCGATATCCGAAACCATTCAACTCCTGTAAGACACCATTGCTACTCATACTGTCCATCAAACTGGATCAACCAACTTAAAAAAATCAAATAACAATGTTAAGTATTTAAATAAAAAGAAATTATAATATCTATACCTAACTATCATATCAATGCTATTCAAACAGTCCATAAAACTAGAACAATCTTCTTAAGTAATTAGTTCAATCATTTAACTAACAAAAAGAAAGTATGAATATCCAATTATAATATTATTGATCAAAATAAACCAGTCTTCTTAAAAAAAATATATAATCATGTTAATCGTATAAACAACAAAAATATAATATCAGTTTAACGCTACCCATACTGATCAACTACCCAGATCAGCTTTTAAATGAAACAAATAACTATATTGATCATTTTAATAATTCAAACAAGATATCAACATTCAAATATCAGGCCCAAAATCAAATCGTCATAATGAACATTTAATTCTTCACTCATTTACTTCCTCATTCATATATCTTAAATCTCATCTTTCTTATCTGAAGGTCTAACTGCTAACTCATTCAAACCCAACGTACAATTTATAGAAGATATAAAGTTTTAATAAACTAATATGTAAAACACAAAACATTACAAGTAAATACTAAACACAAATAAGCAAAACGAAAACTTAATAGCGAGCAAACAAACGCGTGCCTAATGTTATCGAAATATGATACCATTTATCACTCCAACCACTTAAACAATAATGATAGCAATAACGCGTACCTAACTTACATGCATATTTTTTATTTTTTTTGTGGTAGGGAGGTGAAGGCATTTACGCCCGCCGAGTCTGGCAGTGTGGGAAACTTACATGCATATTACAGTCTTATCTTTTGAATTGAATAAGCATGCGGATTACCTGAGATGTAATTAGAAGAGCAAAGAAAAGCAAAAATTTAATTAAATAATTGAATACATAGACATCTGGCCAATAATTTTTAAACGCAATAACATTAAAGGGCAAACGGAATAAACAAACTGCGCTAAACAAGTATAAAAAATAATTCACATGAGAACGGCAATTTTCCAACGCAAATAAACATGAAACTTATTTAATTTCCAGCTACACTGAAACAATTAAAGTATGGAAAATTTGAACCAACAGAATTTTAGTTATTAGAACAATACAACAATGCAAACGATTTTACTCCAAAACCAATTGTCTCTTTCAAGTTCCACTGCAATTCACTGTCAAACCAAATTTACATCCAGCACTAAATGTACCATTTTATAATGTTAAGGAAACGAGAAAAGTGGCAGTCAAGTCGGCAAAACCCCGCCAAAACTATCAGCAGATACGCTTTGTCGATGTCTACATTGCACGATCACTGGAATGAAAACCAGTTGATTACACAACAGCCTCTGAGCCGTCGACGTAAACTGTCGGCGGACACGTTATTTTTAGTTATAAGTCCTCAAAGAAACAAATAATAGCCTCTGAGCTGCCCGACTTCAACTTCCGGCAGCCACGCTACATTTAGTATTAAGTCATATGCAAAAGAGACATCTATTTACCATCGGTCATAGCCTCTGAGCTGTTGATCGAAAATGGTTTGCAAATACGCTATTAACAAAGTATCTTTTAAAAAAGCCACTTCGTTTCCTTGCACAATAAATACATTATAACAGCCAACTACCAAAAAAGTCACTAATAAAACTGCTGTGGAAAGTGCAAGACAATTCAAACCCCACCCATTTCCCACCCTTTTACTTTACATATGGCAACGATATCAAATTGCGTCTTAGAATGCTATAATATATACTTTAAGATTCTTTAAACAATCGTTTTCTCAAAATCGATATCAAAAATTTTATAAACGGTTTATGAAATGACCTCGCACGGCACTGTACTGTCTTCCAGCAAGGCCTAAGACAGCATTATGCCAATGTAAGCAGACACGCACTAGGGAAAATTAGACGGAACACATGTAGGGTCTTGAATGAAGACCGAAACTATATGTTCCCAAGCCCATATAGTGATAGTGTCGCTTCGATCATCTTTTACAATAATTTCTCGCAAGATATTTTCAATGCAGTATATCTGTTTAACAGTTCACTAAAATCAATAAGAGTATATACCAGAACTTTTAAGCTTACAATCTCTCCTTTTAATTTTAATTTAATGAGACAGATCATCATAATTCACAACTCATACAATATTTCTATACTTAACAAAAAACCTTCATAATAAATAGTAGATTCTGATTTATAAATAATCCACAACTATTTACACATACTGCTGAATTAATTTCTAATAACCCTCCCTTTTTACCACCACAAACGGATAAAAAGTAT
The DNA here is from genome assembly GCA_963969285.1 of Odontomyia ornata. Classification (NCBI taxonomy): domain Eukaryota; kingdom Metazoa; phylum Arthropoda; class Insecta; order Diptera; family Stratiomyidae; genus Odontomyia; species Odontomyia ornata. The sequence goes on from OZ017740.1 coordinate 216,009,734, forward strand.
GTAATAGACAACTTAAGCCAATTAAACGACAATTAAATGCATATACCAGGAAAGCTCTTCCTCCTACACAATCCCACAATCTCGCAAGATATTTTCAATGCAGTATATCTGTTTAACAGTTCACTAAAATCAATAAAAGTATATACCAGAACTTTTAAGCTTACAATCTCTCCTTTTAATTTTAATTTAATGAGACAGATCATCATCATTCACAACTCATACAATATTTCTATACTTAACAAAAAACCTTCATAATAAATAGTAGATTCTGATTTATAAATAATCCACAACTATTTGCACATGCTGCTGAATAAATTTCTAATAACCCTCCCTTTTTACCACCACAAACGGATAAAAAGTATGTAATAGACAACTTAAGCCAATTAAACGACAATTAAATGCATATACCAGGAAAGCTCTTCCTCCTACACAATCCCACAGTATAGATAGATTAAAAGCCCTGCCCACTACGAAATGCATTAAGCCGACTTAATTAAAAACAAATGCTCTTCAAGGCAATTACCAGCCAACCAAGAATTAGTACATACATATCATACACTTCATGTACTTCCTAACATTTAGCGCATGTGAAAGCTACAATATATCGCTTCATTCAATTTGCTCATGCGTCATTGCAGAAATAATGCTAATCATACCTTCAAAGCTCATTAGCAGCGAGAAAAAACAATCACATAAACCTTCAATCTATGACTCCCACTCCCATTAACAACATTAACCATACATATTCAGGGGAAAGTTGACTTATCACACTCATTATATCGCATCTTATAAAGCCAAGATAGCTTACACTAAAGTCTTGGGAATACAACAACAACGTCTCCCAAGCTACATCAATGGGAAGCTATTCTCTCGGCAAAACTCTTTCCTAAGCGAATCAATTTACGAACGTAACGATCGTGTGAAATATTCATTCCCCTTTTACATATTAACTCATTCCCAATAAAAAGCCGCTAAAGCTTTAGCAATATTTCCTATTGAAACTTCCCTACTAACCTATTCGCACAATACATAATTTAGGAAAAGAGCTTTTGTTAAAGCATTAAAGAAAGTAATTTAATAGAATATTAATAAAAAATGAATGGAATAAAAAACGAATTTCTTTGCACATTTAAACTATTTTGAAAGCCGTTCACATTAAATCCTCACTAACGCTAACTATTTATAATTTACTAAAACCTGCACTAATCGAACAGTAACACACTAATAATAACCACTAACTAAACAAAATGTAAAATTCTATCTTTGGCAATTACAGTTAATAATTACAATTACAGTATTCAAAAAGAAAATAAAAAAAAAGAGAAATGCAGAATGTGTAACAATTAAATATTAAAATCTATTTTGAGATGAAAAATGCTAAAATAAAAGAAAATCATTAACTTCCAAAAAGAAAAATCGGCATTGAATGTGGATGTTAAAAGAAAGTGTATTGTATTACCAAGTAAAGCCGATTATACACCTATTGCTAAGAAATAATTGAATTCCGGTATTCTTTAGTTGTAAAAAAAAATAATAATAGTATATTCTTCAACATTATATATTAGTAAAACGAAATAATTTATAATCCTGTAGTTTACGGCAGAGATGAAATATTAACATCTTAATTTATAATTGTATCAAATGAAACACAGATTATTTACTGTACAGAATCAAACCGAACACGAGCTTGTTGACTTAAAATTTTATCAAACAAAAAAAATAGTGAATAATTATACTGATTAATGATTGAAGCAAACAAAATTTTAATCCACGATTATATAGAACCAAACTAGATCTTAGTTCATTGTATCCAAAGAAATACTAGAGTTTCATTACAGTAACTTATGATTAAATCAAGCAAAACATTGTATGAAATCAAACTTCAACTTATTAATTTATAATTGTAGTAGTTTATGAAAGCAACATGGATATGTAATACATATTGATTAACATTAACTTAAGGTACCAAACAAAATAGGAAAATATGATACATAATTGTATAAAATCAAATCTTAACTTAGTAATTTTGATTGTAGTAATTTGCAAATACAACACTGACATGTAATACATATTAATTAGCATCAACTTATAGTACTAAACGAAATATTATTATATTAATTTATGATTGAATCAAACAAAACATTGTACAGTATCAAACCAAACATTAACTCATTAATTCATAAATGTGGAAATTTACAATTCTAAGGTTGATTTGTAACAACAAATTAAGTAACTTCAATTGGATAAAATTATAACATTGGCGCGTTAGCATCTAGTAAATTACGCATAAACCAGCAGCAAAACAACGGTTAATAATAAGTTGCGAGAAGTACAGTGGACAACACCAATGGCGATAACAGCGCGAGATATAAGTACGAGTGATTTGCACAAAAGGGAATGTAGCGAGAATCAACCAACAACAAAAATTGCGAAAAAACCAAGAGTGAGCGTAATCTATTGGGGTACATTAAGTAATCCAGATCACCGGAGTAGAGCGACGATTTATTGTACTCTCCAAGTACACTAAATCCATTTTTCAACTGCCGGAGGAAAATGCTCGGATATATTCCCGCTTCATAACTGCAATAGTAGCGAGCAAACAACACCTATGTACTCTCACTTCGCCAATGAAAATTAGCCATAGAAACACATGTGCAAGTAAATAAGCGAGCAGTTAAGTAAACGAGAAAGTTCAACCCGCAATGATATTTACATCATGAACGAACGGGGTGCTTCGAAGAGAGGTAAGCGGAAAGGAAAACCGAAAGTTCCGGCATAAACACTCTTTCGCTCAATGTCCCCAGTTTCGCATATTCACCAGCCGAGCAAGTGAGACGAAACGGGGAGGAAAAACTTTCGTGGAACGAAAGCGCACGTGTTCGGCTACTCAGCACCTTTAAAGAGAATTTAGGTTGAAAGCCCACGAAAGAACAGTATTTAAAGGTTTTGGGCAAAGTATTCGAGTCAGTCGGTTTTTCAAGTCCAAAAGGGAGCGCGCTGCTACCCACTCTTCAACTACCATAGGTAATAACGCGAGCAAAATATTCAGACGGAGGTATAGCGAAAGTGTTCAACGAAATGGTAAGGGGTGAGGTTTTGGCTTACGCCACGATCATCAATCGGCCCTTTGGCGTTCCACGCCGTGTGGCCACCCCAAACCATTAGCTCGTCTAGCTGATACCCTGTACAGGCTGGCACTCACGTGTGAAGCGTGACCAGCTAAATGGAAAGCGCTTCACTCAATATTGATATAGGTTTTCTATAATTTAATACGTGTAATGTTTCGAGAAAAGTGAACCGAGAAATAAAGTTTACCGCTTTAAAATAAACTCTCGCATTTTGTTGTTCTAGTTCAAATGGATAGAGTAGCAGGTAAGTGGTGTTAACAGCGAGTTCTTTCCCCGGGAGCATTGATGATGTATATAGGATACACATCAAATGAGCTCCCAGTTTATACCAGTATACATAGGGTATACTGGTTTGTAACAGCAGGTCTCGGTTTGTTATGTCGTGAGTCGCATTCAAGCTGGGGATCCCTCTACCCAGGAGAGTTTAAAAATGTAACGACGGCAACTGTAAATCAACTAGATAATGTAGTGATTGAAAATGAAAAAAAAGGAGAGCAATGGTAAGTCATCAGCGTATCGCTAGCGGAAGTGAAAAGAAAGACTTTGATGCCATCCTGAAAAAGACTAACTCTGCTTCACACATCATACCGACTGCGACGAATATCATGCATATAAAATCAATAAGCAACATATAAAACGACAATCAGAATAAAAATTTAAAGCACACAATACATGGTAAAAATAACTGTTATGATCTTGTTTCTGAGGCGAATCTATTTTCAGTTATCATTGAAAGGAAATTCAACGGTGGTTGACTCCACCCAGATTATATATGACTAAAAAAGGAGCAAATTGTGGATGTAAAACAAAACGGCTTAAGACTCAGTCTTTTTTAACAACCCTTAAGCAAACGAAGCGGTAGAAAAAGAAATGTTCAAGATACATAATATAAATGCAAGTACGAAGTAAGATAAAAGCCATATGGCGCCACTACCTGCGTTGAAGAAGCTCTCGTGAGCTGTTAGTTTAGTTCGGTAAAATCAAATGCTTGCAGGGTGTAATATACTATTGAGTATACGAAGTATCAAAAGTATGAGCTCTCGTTTGCATATCTAAAAATAAACTTTATTTAACTGACTATAAAGGTAAATTCAAGATTTCTGGTGCCATTTATATTAATTGATTACGGAGGACGTTCGGTACGTCCGGACTCAACTAGATGTAGAAGAAGAGTGAGTTGACTTTGACATCGATCTTCTAACAGCGATTCTGCAATGCCGCTGCTTTGGTCAGTTATATCTACTTGTCGTTTACGTTGTGACCGCCACAATACCTATACTATTTTTTGCATATAAAGGTACAAAACACATTCCTTGCATGTTTAAAAATCACCTTGCGCTGTCTAATGTCATTGATATTGAAGCACTATAACCCCTGTTGTGTCTTCGCTTGAGGATAGTTAAAAGTATCTGATTATCATAATCAAGTTTGTCGGCACTCCACAAGATGATATGGTCAGTATCACGCTTTCGCCGTTTGTCCGTCCACCCAGCTGCAAAACGTTTTGTAAACCAACACGTATCATATCTGAACGGGCTTATAGTCCATCCGGAGAAAAACTCGAACTTAATCTCGCCACCAACGAGAAAGTAACTTTGGAGCGGCTAGTAGGAACCGATGCGACTTTGAACCGTGACGGAACTTAAAAAACTGGGTGCGATTTCGATTAGTTAATGTTAATGTTATTCACTTTTCACAATACTTTGCCATTTTTTTTTCATCCTCGTCAAAAACTTGTTGTGACAAGGGGCCGAATAATATACTGCATTTAATATAAGCTACACATAATACTCTTCATTGTGACAATAATGATATGCAATTTACATAGAGACGTGACCAAAGCACATGCGGCTCGGCACTCAATACTCAAATGACTGAACGAGACAGTTCATCGCTATAGGTTAGCTTGAACACGTTTGCAATCTATGCAATAATACAGTCTAGATTGAATATGCTCACACGCTTCACTATGATTTCCGATATCCTGCGAAGATTGCGGGAACGTAAAACTCTTTTGAAGCGCATATATGATTCTTTCGAAATCGTTGGATCTACTGAGATTGTTGGTAATAGGTCAAGTCGGAAGTTGAACACTTTCCATGGTCGGGTAAATATTTTGTTTCTCTTGATAACTATTCTTGTCGGTTTTATCCCTCGACGTTTCTACTTGAGCATAGGTATATTTCATGAAAACTTTCCTGACATCAGCAATTGGGCTCCTTTTGTTGGTGAATTCGTCTCCTCTAGGTTGTTGAAACTGTATTTGAGCATGTCTCCTAGGTCTAGGCCTTCATATCTATTTTTATTTATGATCGAACGTGCCTCACGATTTTTGATATTCAGAATAGAGCTTGCTTCGATTTTATGCCTGTACTTGACCTACTTAGGACAGTTTTGATTAGTGGCTATAAGACCATTGCTATTACACAAAAGGCACTTTATACAGCTGCATGTACCCTCGCACTTGGTCTCGCCACATTTTAAACATCTCGCTACAGATGATTGTAGAGTGACCTAACCTACTGCAGTTCCTACATGGTTGGGGGAGGAATCTAACGTATTCCGCTTTCGTATAAAGTATTAAATTTTAAGGTTATCCAGTAGGGTATTTCCCGTCATTGTTAGCTTAAAGAATATCATTGGAATATAGTTGCCTAAATTAATCGGGTCTCCTCTGTAAAGTCAGCTGAGATGTGGAGGTGTCAACGAAAACTCAAGGTTGTTTACTTTTCAGTGTAATGTGCGAAGCATGTGCTATATTAAACCGTCTTAAAAAGTGTATGAATACATTAGACAGTGCAGTAGTCCGTGTGGTGCAGCGGTTAAAGCACTCATCTCGTAAGCTGCAGGTCTAGTTGTTGGCAACAAGATTTAGTTCAAGTGATTCCCCGGATGGACTATAAGCCCGTTCAGTTATGATACGTGTTGGTTTGGAAAATCAGAACGTTTCGCAGCTAGGTGAATGGACAAACGGCCAAGGCGTGATACTGACCATATCCCCGTATGGAGTGTCGACACACTTGATCATGATAATGAGATGCTTTTAACTTTCTTTGGGTGAAGACTCAAAAGGGGCTGTAGTGTCTCAATGTCAATGACATTCGATAGTGCAAGGTGAATTTTAAGCATGCAAGGAATGTGTTGTACGTTTTTATGCTAAACATAGAATCTTCTTCTTTGTAGCCTTCGCTTAGAGATAGTTAGAGTATCTTATTTTCATGACCGTATTGATTTTTTCGGAAGTTGGTTTGGTCAGTACCATGCTCCCGTATGCTTGCTCAGCTATGATATGATCTGATTAAATCAGTACATATCACCACTGAGTGTACATTCTGTCCGAAAAATCCCCTGAAGTAAATCACGTTGCTCCCAACGAGATTTGAACCTGGGACCTTCGGCTTATGGGTTCATGCTCTAATCACTAGACCACACAGACTCGAAACATAGAATACGACATCTGTAAATGAGATAGCGCGTTGAAAAGTTACATTGCTCCCTGACTTTCAGTGAACGTTTGGTGACATTCGGTTCAGTGGAAGCGAAGTTATTGCATCTAAAGTACAGTATGTTTGTGTCATCGGTACAAAAATGAGTTTCGAACAAAGAGCTAATATCAATTTTTTTTTGTTTTAAAATCGGCAAAACGTTTACCGAAACATTTGAATTGATGAAAAAAGTTTACGGCATTATCTCATGACAGAGTTCATGAGTGGTTTACCCGTTTCAGAGATGGTCGTGAGGACATAAATGACGATGAACATACGGGCCGCCCAAAATCCGTGATCACCGAAAACTCCATCGAAATCGTGCGTGAATTTATCAAAAATGAGCCGAAACGATCGTTGAAATTCATGGAATCCAAAATATTGATTTATCGCATTTTAACAGATCATTTGGGCTTACGAGAGGTCTGTGCACGTTTTGTCCCACACAAGTTAACTGATGACGAAAAATTGCTCAGAATTCAACATTCGAAAGACATCATTAAAGAGGCGAGAAAAGACGAGAAATTCCTTTACAACATTGTAACTGGTGATGAAACGTGGTGTTTCTAATACAAATCCGAAACCAAGCGTCACAGTGCCAAATGTAAGGCCCCAGAGGAGCCACCACCCAAAAAATCACGATTAGAGAAGTCCAAAATCAAGTCGATGCTCATTCAAGGGAGTTTTCCACAAGGAGCTCATGCCAACGGGCCAAATCGTCAATGCAATTTTCTATCTTGGCATTTTGCAGCATTTTTTGGATCGCTTTCGTTGAATTCGGCCTGAATACCCCGAAAGAGGAAGCTGGCGCTTATTGCATGATAATGAACCATCTCATCGATCCATTCTTGTGACTGATTTTTTGACTAGAAATCCCGTTTTAACCATCAATCACTCACCGTATTCGTCTGATATTGCTCCCTGTGACTTCTAACTATTCGAAAAACTGTATTTGACCATGAAAGGAAAACACTTTGCGTCCGTGGAATGCGTCCATAAGGCTTGTACCAACATCCTGAAGGACATTCCGGCCAATGACTTGAAACACTCTTTCGAAAAGCTTTTGGATCGCGCAAAACAATGTATCAAGGCTGGAGGAGGCTATTTTGAATAAATAAACTCGAATTTATCTGAACAAAGCTCCTGTCGTTCCTATTTCAGCTCAGTCTCATTTATTTTGGAAAGCACCTTGTAGGTATATTACGCCATGCAATCATTTGGTTTTGCCAAACTAGGCTGGCAGCTCACGGGAGCTTCTCCAAAGAAGGCAGTGCTGCCATACGGTTTTTATCTTACATCGGTTTTGCATTAACACTATGTTTCTTGAACATTTCCTTTCCACCGCTTCGTTTGCTTTAGGGTTGTTGTTTTTTTTTGAGCAATAAATAATCTGGATGGAGTGAACTACTGTTGAATTTCTTTTCGATGATAACTGGAAATTTTGTTGTCTTAGAAATAATATCATAACAGTTGTTTTAACCATGTACTGTGCGCTTTAAATTTTAAATCTGCTTGTCTTTTTATATGTTGCTTATTGATTTTATATGCATGATATCAACGCGGTCGGTATCATTTTTGAAGCGGAGTTAGTCTTTTTCAGGATGGCATCAAGTCTTTTCTTCACTTCCGCTAGCGATACGCCGATGAGTTGCCATTGCTCTCCTTCTTTTTTCTCATTTTCAGTCATTTCATTGTCTAGTTGATTTATAGTTGCAGTTGTTACATTTTGAAACTCTTAGGTCAGGTTGAATATCTTTCCTCTTTCCCTTTCCATTGCTCTCCTTCTTTTTTCTCATTTTCAGTCATTTCATTGTCTAGTTGATTTATAGTTGCAGTTGTTACATTTTGAAACGTTGAATATCTTTCCTCTTTCCCTGCCCCATTATATATGTGTTTATTTATTAAATTACATTTAACAGATTAAAATACAATCCATCCAATTACAAAACAGAATAAATCAAGTTAAGCAATGAATAACAAAGACAATAATTCATGATATAAATTTAGAACTATGAATAATACTATTTACAGATAAAACAAAAGTAAGAAAATAGAATCAGCACAGGTATATCAAAATGAATTAAATGTATAAATAAGAGCCTGGAGTCTCAATTTTAGTTTGAAAATAAAATATGAATCAGAGAAAACACCAAGCTCTAGTTATTCATGCTTCCTAATCATTCGTACGAGTAAACGGAACTACAAACTTGTTATTTACCTGGTTGCAAAGTCGATACAACAAGTACTGATCCAGATAGATACAACGGGACAACAAGGTTGAGAGGCAAACGAAGGCTAAACGAGTGTCATTGGGTTTATATGGGAGTTTGAACTTATAGAACAAGAGACGAGTAAATTTACGCTGAACATTCTCTAATGAGTTGACGAGATATGAGTACCGATGAGGCTAAATGACGAGAAGTATTCAAGAATAGGACGGGCAAGGGAAAAGAAAAGGTAGACAGGAGTAGAAATTTTATTGAATTTGGGAGCATATCTGAAAATGAGTCCCAATAGTTTTTATGCCCTAGAGGCAACATTAAAACTGGGCAGAAAATCAAAAGCAAAACCAAGATCCTTAGCGGAATTGAGAACAGTGAGAGGAACATCATTTAGCGTTTAGCAAAACGCTAATGGAGAGAACTTAAGGGTAAAAGACATTTTACCGCACTCGCCAACACTAAGGTAAAGATAATTAGATGCACGCCGATTATGTATGGCATTCACATTGTCCTATAAATGCTGACAATCCAGTAATCTAACCGTGTGAAATATTTTGAAATCATCTGCATATAAAGGGGAGGTAATTACCTATGGAAGATCATTTACAAACAAGAGGAATGATCATATATCACCTATATAGACGGGTCACTGATAAGAAGATAATGTTACGGGAACCGCAGTCCAAATATTGCTCGGTTCGTGTTCCGTCGTTCCTCTCTGTGTACTGTAAATGACAACATACATACGAAAAGCTGCGAATTGTAATCAATGCATCTGTGGGCACGGTGTCGTATCATGGATTAGCAGAAGTGGGTGTGTATCCATACTCGTATTAAGTATCAAACATATACACACAAGACTTCGCAATCGAACGTACCGCCCAGCGGAACGAATTGGTTACATGCATTGCAAATCGAGTGAAAGCTTTGGCTTTGTGGTTGCACCAGTCACAGAGAGATGGCACTAAATACGTTAAACTGTTTTGTTGTTGAACTTTGATCTTTTTTGAAATGGTAAATTTTCTTCATTGTTTTAGTTGGTAAGCAATAAAGTCAGCATAATTATAGTATAAAAGAAACTTAAAGACACAAGACAATCGAGAAGTATTTCTCCATTCACTGGCTCAAGGCGTGCGCCCGAGCTTATTCTATCCCAAGGCACTTAGCCCGGGATAAGTGAATTTAGGATACATTCAACTGCGTACTCAAGGCATCAGCCCGAGTATCAGCGCCCCAAGGCAGTTATGCCCGGGGCCTGCAGTTGAACTAGTAATTGACTGATTTATCAATCTGACTGCGTACTCAAGGCATCAGCCCGAGTATTAGCGTCCCAAGGCTTCGTGCCCGGGGCTAGCAGTTGGATTGTAATCAATCGATTCGTAAATATAACTGCGTGCTCAAGGCATCAGCCCGAGCAACAGTTAAAGCCTAAATAAATTAATTGGTTTATTCAAACTCTATTTTTCCTCTCCAAAACTTAAAAATTCAATTGAAATGGACGTAAATCGTGCGAATTATCTGCTCCATTAACACTCTAAATTCATAAATATGTAAATATAAAACCTCATTAACTAGTTCTTTAATAAATTAATCACTTCAGAAAATTTCATTCATTGATCGCTCCATAAATGCCCAACTTTATACGTCTCTGCAATAAATTAATTATTGAAAGAATTCCCTAGTAAATATGTTATTGAAATTAATATAGCAAACTGAACTTGTTATTATATGACCAAACAAAGAATAAAATAAAACTTAAAACATTAAACAAAAACACTCTTTTACTGATCTAGTTGGCGAGTATAAAGTAGCAGATAAGTATCATACAGGAATATCTCTCTCTCCCCGGGAGCCTTGATGTGTATATAGGATACACATCATATCAAGCTCCCAGCGCATGCCAGTATACATAGGGTGTACTGGTGTTGTGCAACAATTTGGCGCAGCCGGTGAAGTGTGTAACAATTTGGCGCAGCCGGTAGGATATCGGTTTTGCAAACACCACAATGTAGCGCATTGTGTAGTAAAATTAAATGGGATGTAAGTCTTTCCTCCCAGCCGATATCCGAAACCACTCAATTCCTGTATGTTATCATTGCTACTAACATTGTCAATGAAACTAGATCAGTTTTCTCAAATTTAAAAAAGTAATCTCATTGATCATCTAAATAACAAGCATATAATTTTCATATCCAATATTTTATATTCCAAAATCTAATCTAGTCTATTTTAAAATCAATCAAATAAACTTCCAAATGATTCAAACTTAATTTAACGTACAACTTATCAAAGAGATAAAGTTTCAGTTGACTTACATGCAAAACAATCAACAGTACAAGTAAACAGCAAACATAAGCAAGCATAATGAAAACATCCATAACGAGTAAACAAACTCGTGTCCATCGTTATATCAACATAACATCTTTTATCGCTCAAACAACTGAAACAATAATAATAACAATAACGCGCACCCACATGAATATTCAAGTCTTATCTTTAAAATTGATCTAGCATTCGAATAATTTCTTGAGAGCCTTTAATGAAGATGAAATTAATGAATAGACGTTTGAACAATAATTTTTAATGCAGTTAAATCAAAGTGCAAATAAGTAGACCAACCGCGTGAAATGAATATCAAATTTAGATACAAGAGACAATTTTTCAATACAAATGCTAAACAAGAAACTATAATATTTTCAAGTTTCAATGAAATAATCCAAGTGTAGGAACTGTGAAACAAATGAGTTTTAATTATTATAGCTCAATACAATATAGGCCAACTCAATACAAACAAATTTACCCTTAAACCAATTACCTCTTTCAATTCCCATTTTTTCTCCCCCCCCCCCCCACGAATGACAAAATATGAATTCAGCACTCAATTTGCAATTTCATAGTATTAGCAGTAATAAATGGAAACTAGTGGCAGTCAAGCCGATAAATCCCGGCAAGCTTTCATAAATAAATAAAATAAGTTGAGTGGTTCCCCGAAAACCCACTGTCGACAGCCAAAATGTGGTCCCTTCAAAACAAAACTGTCGGCAGCCACTCAGCCTTTAGTCTAAGTAAAAAAAAGATAGCCTCTGAGCCGTCGACCGAAGCTGTCGGTGGACACGCTATTTTTAGTTACAAGTCGATAAGGAAACCGACAATAGCCTCTGAGCCGTTACCCCTAGTTGTCAGCGGACACGCTATTTTTAGTTATAAGGCACAACAGAAACGCATAATAGCCTCTGAGCCATCGGCCGAAGCTGTCGGTGGACACGCTAATCTTAACTACAAGTCGGTAAGGAAACCGACAATAGCCGCTGAGCCGTGGATCCTAGCTGTCAGCGGACACGCTATTTTTAGTTGTAAGTCACTATAGAAACAAACAAAAGCCTCTGAGCTGCCCGTCGGCAGACACGCTACATTCATTTAATATTAAGACAATATACCAACCAATCGGAGCCTCTGTGCTGTTGAACTGAAATGGTTTGTAGACACGCTTTCACTAGTCACTACGTTTCCCTGCTCAATACAACATTCTAACTTTTAACTAGTAAATAACTCACCATTTAAACCCCTGTGGAGAACGCGAAAAGTTTAAAACCCGCCCATTTCCCACCCTTCCATATTACACGTATCTTCGAGATCGACGATTTGAACGAACGGCTAATGAAGTGACCTCGCACGGCACTGTACTGTCCTCCAGCAAAGTCGGGGACAGCGTTACGCCAAACCGAACATATACTCACTAGGGAGAAATTCGACGGAACATATAGGGTCTTTAAATGAAGGCCGAAACTATATGTTCCTTTGCCCAACATATAGTTATAGTTTTGTTGCGACTCTTTCTCGCAAGATATTTTTAACGTAATATTTCTGCTTAACAGCCCACCCATTTCCAACGCTTCCACTTTACACGTATCTTCGAGATCGGGATCAACAATTTTAACGTACGGCTAATGAAGTGACCTCGCACGGCACTGTTCTGTCTTCCAGCAAAGTCTGGGACAGCGTTACGCTAAATCAAACAGACACTCACTAGGGAGATTTGACGGAACATATAGGGTCTTAAATGAAGGCCGAAACTATATGCTCCCATGCCCAACATATAGTGAAAGTTTTGTTTCGAATACGTTTTAGAATACTCCATCTCGCAAGATATTTTTAACTTAACAGTTTGCTGAAATTTTTCAAAGTTTATATCATAACTTTCAAGCTTAAGATCTTTCCTTCTAATTTTATTTCCTCAATAAAATTTATTATAACATACCCAACGTTTCTTTATTTAATAAAAATACTTCAAAAAAACACGTTGTCTTCGATTTATCAATAATCTCCAGCTTTACATATAATTAAAAGAAAGAGTGGTATAATTCAAGTAAAGTTCCCTTTGTACTATCTCATATAAATACAGGAGTTGCAATAGACAATTTGAACCAATCAAATAACGTTTGAAGGCATATACCTTAAAAGCTACATAATCCCACACCAAGCCCTACCCACTACAAACTACATAAAGCTAACCTAAAAGAAACAAATCATCTTCATTACGATTACCCGCCAACCACAAATTAGCATGTACAATGTACATAGCATAGAATTCCGAGCAACTGGCGCATGTGAAAGCTTTGAAAAGAAAAAAAAAAACATACTTTTTGCTCACACGTAATTGCAAAGACAAAGCTATTCTCCTTATCATCTTATCTTCAAACCTTTTTAAGCACCTTCATGTAAATTATCAATCTTTGTTTCCCACTAACAACATTAACGATCCACATCAAGAGAAAAACTTAGGTCCCACACTACATAAAACCAATTAAAGCTTTAGCAATGAAGCAACAATAACAACTCGCAAGCTATTCCCTTGCAAAGCTAATAATTCCCGAACAAAACGATCGTATCGATCTTACGTTCCCCATGGACAATTTAACTGGGTTGTTCCCAAAACAAACGAGCATCTAGAGCTTCATATACTAACAAATTTCCCTACTAACCTATTAACATAATATATTATTTGCAAAGTACATAACCAAAAGCTTATTTAGCAAGCTTTTCGTTATAGTCTATGAAAATTTAATAAGCAAGAAAAATGAAGCAAATGAAGGATTTTTTCTTTCAAATTGAAAATCATAAAAAGCCTTAACAAATGCGAAAGAAAAAATTTAGTAGACTAAAGTAAAGAAAAAACAAAAACTCTTTTTTATTTATGTTTTGGAAACATTATTTTTGCTACCAACCATCAATAAAACTAAAGTCCGAAAACGAAATACAACCAAAAATTGGTGTAACGCAATTTCAAACGAACTATATACATAATACAGTTTAAATCTTGAAAAACAAAACCGAATGAATGTAACAATAAAAGGAATATAACAAAATAAAGCAGTAGTAAATAGAAAAATAAGCATTAAAAAAAAAGCATACAAAAGTTTCAACAGAAAACCTTTCATGTAATATGAAAATAGGTTGCAAAAAGACAAATAAGCGAAACTGTACATAAATGTGAAATTAGTTCATCAGAAAATTGATTATATTTTCATTAACATTCTAAAATGTAAGTAGAGAAAACAAGAAAATAAAGAAGAAAAAAAAAGAACTGATTATATGTTACATAAATCATAGCAATGCGAAAGTATAATGCAGTAAGCTGATTCAAGTGAAGAAAATGCAAAGCATATTGTAAATAACCGAAACTGTACTCGTATATATTTGTGAAATAGTTATATCTTCATTTGCATTCATATTCTAATATGTAAGTAAAGCAAAATAAGGAAATAAAGATAAATTAAAGACAAATTATTTGTTACATAAATTACAGCAATGCAGAACTATTAAAGTAAAGCAAAAAAAAAAAAAATATTGTAAAAGACAAATAAGCGAAACAATGTATAAATGTGTATTTAATTATAATTCATCTTCTAGTATGTAAATGGAGCAAAACAAAATCAAATTAAAATGCCTAATAAGTCTAAGCAAACGATTAGTAAAAATATTCAAGCAAAGTAACTCAAAACAAAAATTATGAAAGAACTACAAGTCATTATGATTCAATAAGAAAAAACAAATATTGCGATAAGAAATTAATATTCAAAGGAGCATGTCATAACTTTTTATGAAACGATGAGCAAAGGAAAAAGTAAATTCGATTAAAATCGTTTAAAATAGTAATTTTAAATCAACATTCCAAGTTTACCAATTAAAACAATGAAGCAAAAATGAATATCTTTCACGACAAGGCTCTTCAAGCCAGTCGTGAACTTTTCTTTTCAGCGGGGAGGCAATGTTACGGGAACCGCAGTCCAAATATTGCTCGGTTCGTGTTCCGTCATTCCTCTCTGTGTACTGTAAATGACAACATACATACGAAAAGCTGCGAATTGTAATCAATGCATCTGTGGGCACGGTGTCGTATCATGGATTAGCAGAAGTGGGTGTGTATCCATACTCGTATTAAGTATCAAACATATACACACAAGACTTCGCAATCGAACGTACCGCCCAGCGGAACGAATTGGTTACATGCATTGCAAATCGAGTGAAAGCTTTGGCTTTGTGGTTGCACCAGTCACAGAGAGATGGCACTAAATACGTTAAACTGTTTTGTTGTTGAACTTTGATCTTTTTTGAAATGGTAAATTTTCTTCATTGTTTTAGTTGGTAAGCAATAAAGTCAGCATAATTATAGTATAAAAGAAATTTAAAGACACAAGACAATCGAGAAGTATTTCTCCATTCACTGGCTCAAGGCGTGCGCCCGAGCTTATTCTATCCCAAGGCACTTAGCCCGGGATAAGTGAATTTAGGATACATTCAACTGCGTACTCAAGGCATCAGCCCGAGTATCAGCGCCCCAAGGCAGTTATGCCCGGGGCCTGCAGTTGAACTAGTAATTGACTGATTTATCAATCTGACTGCGTACTCAAGGCATCAGCCCGAGTATTAGCGTCCCAAGGCTTCGTGCCCGGGGCTAGCAGTTGGATTGTAATCAATCGATTCGTAAATATAACTGCGTGCTCAAGGCATCAGCCCGAGCAACAGTTAAAGCCTAAATAAATTAATTGGTTTATTCAAACTCTATTTTTCCTCTCCACAACTTAAAAATTCAATTGAAATGGACGTAAATCGTGCAAATTATCTGCTCCATTAACACTCTAAATTCATAAATATGTAAATATAAAACCTCATTAACTAGTTCTTTAATAAATTAATCACTTCAGAAAATTTCATTCATTGATCGCTCCATAAATGCCCAACTTTATACGTCTCTGCAATAAATTAATTATTGAAAGAATTCCCTAGTAAATATTTTATTAAAATTAATATAGCTAACTGAACTTGTTATTATATGACCAAACAAAGAATAAAATAAAACTTAAAACATTAAACAAGAACACTCTTTTACTGATCTAGCTGACAAGAATGTAATAGCAGATAAGTATCATACAGAAATATCTCTCTCTCTCTCCTCGGGAGCCTTGATGTGTATATAGGATACACATCATATCAAGCTCCCAGCACATGCCAGTACACATAGGGTGTACGGGTATTGTGCAACAATAAAATATCCTCCGAATTTGGGTTCGCGGGACCAAAAATTCCAATGGAGATACTCATTTGCTAGATTTGTTGAAGCTGGTTGAGCTGAGACAGAGCAATCTAGGTATTGGTGGCTGAATGACAATGTCTAAATTATTCGTGTTTATTTTCAATTTTTGTGTTTTTCGTTACTTAGTTTTGAGTTTTAGCTCATTATTGCTACATTAAGTGTTGTTGTTTATTGTGTTAAAAATTAGGGATAGGTTAGGTATATGTTCCGTTGGTCCCACCAACTCTGGATGAAGTTTGTTCTATCATCAAAACCCAAAAGAATAATGCAGGTCGACAAGACCACTCTCGGAGGCTAGAATTCTTTGGGGAGTTCCGCCCCCACGTACCCGAGGAAATTCCCGCAGGGAGAAAGCCGGTCGACAAGAACATTCTTGGAGGCTAGCATTCTTTGGGGAGTGCTGCCCCCACGGACCCGAGGATATGGGGGGTGCCGTGAGGTTCCCTCCTGGGATGACAGGTAACGACTCTTATTGTATCTGGACTACACTTTGGACAACGAACTGGAATTGACGCTTTAGGCTGGCGGATGTGATGGTTTGAACCTAGTAGCTTTGCACAGTAGCGCCGAGGTGAAACTCGTGTGTGAACGGCTCCAATCAACTATCATACTGTCTCCGTCCCGGTAAAAACTTGGCAGGCCTCGGAGTACTTTCGAAGTTCGCACCATTGGGTTGGTGGTGTAGGTTCGGTTGAGACGGACTCTCGATTAGCGCTGGTTTGGCTCTGAGCACTTGTCCCCATAAGGGCTTGGGCCAACCCTCGCATGGCCTCCCTGCGCTGCAAAGATAACCATGGGACCAAAAAGGCGACTACACACACGAACGAAGATAGCGGCTCCGAGGGGGGACCCAATAAAATGGAGCAAAAAAATCAAAAGATCAAAAACATCCAAAAAATGAAACCAAAAATAATAACGACGACGCAACCAGCGGTTGCAGCCATGAAGTGAACAGTACATCACGAGCTGTACTAAGCACGAAAAAAACGAAGACTTACACGACGACAGTGATGGTAGACGAAAAACGGAGAACAGCAGACAGTCTGGTGCAGACTGGGATCCCTGCGGCGTTTGGGCGCAGCAAAAAAATTATGCGAACGCCCGAGCGTCCTATTAAGGAGAAGCGGGAGACTCAGCAAGATGCTTCAGGTGTTCGAGCAGTGGAAGATAACATAAAGAGCACCGGAAATTCGATTGTCACGGCTGCGATCGTTACTAAAGCGACCGATGCAAGGGTCACAAATCCCGACATTGCAACGAAAAATCCAGAAGCAAACGAGGAGATTACGGTACTAAAAGCAAAGAGTGACCAGACACCGCGTGATTGTACCGCCACCGTTGAAAATGTGGCGGAAGTACTGCACTCGGAAACGGAATGCGATAACCTCTCTCAAGGACGGTTGCAAGGTACAATTGCGCCCCAACGATACGAAGAGGAAAGACTACTTCGAAAAGCGGGAGATGTTCTGAAAAGAATACAAGCTGCATGCGACTCCCCAAAAATTAGCGAAGTAGCAAAGGAAGGGCTCCTTGAACTAGAGGAGCTCCTAGATCGCATAGGGCACTATCGGAGGAGCTGGTTAAGGGCCGAAGATAAACAGAAGGCTAAAGAGGCGCTTGGGGCGAAATCTAAAGGCGACATGCAGAAAGCTCCATCATTAAAAGTCAATAAAAGAATGGCGTCTAGCCCAACCGAAGGAGATCAGGATAAAAGAAGGAAGGAAGAGGCACTTGACGGGTGCGGAGCACCAGATCAGGGGTTCCAGACAGTGCTTACAAAAGTAACGAAAAAAGCCGCAAAGAAACTCCTTCAAAAAAAGCCAGAAAATAAAATTCGCACGGACGCCCAATTTGAAAAAGGACCTGATGCAAAACAGGAGAGGCAGAAGCCCCGACGAAGACCCCGGCAGCAGGCACTGCTTGTAAAGCCCCAAGATGGCCGATCCTACGCGGAGGTGCTGCGGGACATCAGGGGAAACGTAAGGCCCGAAGACACCAAAACTACCATTAAAGTAGTACAACCAACGCGGTCGGGCCACATACTCGTTGAATTCGGAGCAGAGGCCGGCAATTAAGAAGCATTCTATAACGCAGTAAAGAAAGTCCTCGGCAAAAGCGCAACTATAGCCCCGCTCGAGCCGATGGTGACGATCGAAATACGGGACATTGACTGCGTGACGGATCTGGCCGAGGTAGAAGAGGCCATCAAAAGGGAGTTCCCTAGCGTGGGAAGGATCAAAGCGAGACTGACACCAGAAAACAACATGGCACAACGCATGGCCATAGTTGACTTGACCGAAAAGGACGCCGAACAATTCCTGAACAAGGGCAAAGTACGAATTGGGTGGGTTGTCTGTAGGATACGGCGAAGAGCAACGCCTCTTCAATGTTTTAAATGCCTTGGTTATGGTCACAACACACAAGTATGCAAAGGACCCGATAGGAGTTCCCTATGTTACAAATGCGGTGAAATGGGACATAAAAGAAAAGAGTGTACGAAGGAGGCACACTGTATTCTTTGCAAGGATGCTGATCCAAAACCTGATTTTGGACACGTCTTGGGATCAGGAATGTGCCGGGTGTTCCAGAAAGCCCTAGCCAAGGCCAAATCAGAGCTTCGATGACCCGCATCCCGCAGCTAAACCTACACCGCAGTTCAACTGCCCAAAATCTGCTTGAGCAGTTTGCGAGGGACAGGAAAGCCGACTTCTTGCTGCTGAGTGAGCAACACCATAATAAAAGTCCTGCATTATGGTACTCTGATGAAACTGGTACTGCCGCCATCTGGGTTCGGAACAGTGACTTTCAAGCGGAGAGTTGTGGACGGGGGGATGGTTTCGTGTGGGTTTGGTGCTCAGGGATCACCTTCTTTAGTGTCTACCTAACGCCTAACGAGCCGATATCATCTTTCCAAGCCAAGCTGAATGCTCTGGAGGGCGCTGTCTCAAACGCAGAGGGTAAATTGCTCGTTGGGGGCGACTTCAATGCTAAAGTAATCGAATGGGGCATGCCTCGGACAGATCCGCGGGGAAAACGAATCCTGGAAATGGCGGCCAGGACGGCCCTCGTCATACTAAACTCCGGAAATACGCCGATTTTCCGCCGTATTGGCTGTGAGGGAACCATACCGGACGTGACATTCGCCTCGGAGTCCTTAGTACGGAGGATACACAACTGGAAAGTATTAGAGGACTACTCAGCCAGTGATCGCCAGTGCATTCTGCTTGAGATAAGTGATGCTTTCTCCCGACGTCCGTGCTCTCGGCCTTCTACAACTGGATGGAACATTAGAAGAATGGACGTCGAGAGGTTTGTCAAGGTTCTCACAGCAGGTGAGCCGCTGCAGGGAGCTCCGGAGGGGACGGAATAACTGGCAGCTCAAGACGTGGTGAACTCTACTATGAGCATAATCACGACTGCTTGCTACGCTTCTATGCCCCGTCGAAGACCCCGGCACGGCAAGCCCCCAGTGTACTGGTGGTATACTGAAATCGCTGAAAAGCGGAGGGAGTGTCACAAGCTTCGGCGTGAGGCTCAACGGACGCGGAACCGTGACGAGGCATGCAACCAGGTGACAGCATATAAGTCAGCCAGGAAATGCCTTCGCAAACTGATCAACAGTAGCAAGGCTCGCTGCTGGCAAGACCTAGTGGACAATGTGAACAAGGATCCGTGGGGCCTTGGCTACAAGCTGGTCATGGGGAAACTTGGTGCCCTACGGAAGCCTTGTATACATGACGCCGAAAAGATGGACGTGATAGTGCGGGGACTCTTTCCCGCCCATCCCGTCCGTGTTGACGCTGTCCATGGTGAAACAGCAGTCGAGTGCCCACTCTTCACACAGCTGGAACTGGAGGAGGCAGTCCTCTCCTTGAAAGCGAGGAAGGCTCCAGGTCCAGATGGTGTTCCAGCTGAGGTGTTGCGGCTCGTGTATCACCATTGTCCTGACTTGCTGCTCAGCACATTCAACGCTTGCCCACGGGACGGGGTTTTCCCGGTACGATGGAAGGTGGCGAGGCTCGTGCTGATCAGCAAGGGGAAGGGAAATCCCGGATTGCCGTCTGCATACCGCCCGTTATGCATGCTAGACATGGCTGGGAAAGTGCTAGAGAAACTCATCAAGGGAAGACTCACTGACGCGATTCGTGCTGCTGGGGATCTATCTCCTCGGCAGTACGGCTTTAGAGCAGGACGTTCTACAATTGATGCGATTGCAGAGGTGGTGAATGCGGTCCAAAAGGCAGAGGCATAGAGTCGCACCAAGCGACGGATCGTGCTGTTGGTGACACTCGACGTCAGGAATGCCTTCAACTCCGCTAGATGGGTGGATATTCTGGACACGCTGGAAAACTCTTTTCCAGAATATCCAGTGCGGCTTTTGAGGAACTACCTAAAGGACCGAAGCCTGCTCTACGACACGACACAGGGCCAACGAAGGAAGGAAATTACATTGGGTGTTGCCCAGGGATCTATCCTTGGTCCAGACCTGTGGACCGTGTCTTAAGACGGGCTACTGAGACTTGAGATGCCAGATGAGTGGTGCTTGGTCGGCTATGCGGATGATGTTGTGGCTCTGGTCGCCGGACGCACCGTTGAACAAGCGCAACTTAGGCTAGGTATGCTTATACATCGAGTGAGGGACTGGGTGACTGCTCGCGGGCTCAGTTTAGCACTGGGGAAAACCGAAGTGGTCATCTTGACAAAAAAGAGAATTCCTAGAGTAAGGATGATCAGTATTGGAGATATACAAATCGAATCGAAGCCAGCGGTGAAGTACCTGGGGCTACAGATCGACTCAAAGATGAGTTTCTCTGAGCAAATCAGGGCAACGGCTGAGAAGGCTGCTTCGGGAATATCGGCCCTGAGTCGACTTATGGCCAACGTAGGGGGACACAGCCCGTCAAGAAGACGCCTCTTGATGAGTGCTGTAGGGTCAGTGCTACTGTACGGAGCAGAGGTATGGGGCGACGCTCTCAGCAAGGAGGTATAACGAAAACGATTGGCACAGGTACAGAGAAGAGGAGCACTTAGAATTGCATCTTCGTATCCAACAGTCTCCGACTCAGCGGTGAGAGTGATTGCAGGCGTGATACCTGTCGCCCTCCTTGCTAGAGAGCGCCGCGCTATTTACCTGCGCCGAAACGGGGATGCGAGGGAGATGGTTGTCCGCGAGGAGAGACAACGCTCGCTCAACGATTGGCAGCAGTCTTGGGTGAATTGCACGAAGGGAAGGTGGACTGCGCGCCTCATCCCAGATGTGAGACCGTGGCTAAATCGAAGGCATGGTGAGACTGACTTCTTTTTGACCTGCACAAGATCGGTAAGTCACGGTCTCCCGATTGTCGGTTTTGTCCAGGAGAGGAGGACAATGCCTGTCACACATGTTTTGCGTGTACAAAATGGGTCAAGCTGCGAAGGGAACTCTACAGGGAGACGGGAGAGCTCACCCCGGATAATATAGTTGCGGTGATGCTCGAATCGGTTGACAAATGGAACCAGGTGGCACATTATGCTCGGGCAGTCCTAAAAGATAAAAGGGACTCGCAGCAGCCGGAGGTGCTGGGGCTGGGGGATCGCTCTTCTGGCATTTCCTCTTCCCCTCTCCCCTCCCGCTAGGAAAGGGACTCCCCAGCTTGAAGGCGCCCCACGGCGTAACAAAACGAGACCTGGCCCGAAGTAATGTGTCAAACGGTTCCAGGCTAGGTTCTCAGATTGACAGGGGAGGTGTTTAGTGGGTAGTCCAAGGGTATCCTCCATGGGAGTCCCACACTGCCAGACTCGGCGGGCGTAAATGCCTTCGCCTCCCTACCACAAAAAAAAAAAGAATAAAGAAGCGCCGGGTATCGATGAAATTCTAGTGGAGCTCTTCACATATGGTGGCAGCAGTCTTCATAAAGCTAATCGCAAAGTCATCCAGCACATTTGGCAACACGAACATATGCTGAAAGAGTGGGGCCAATCAATTATATTTCCTATCGATAAAAAAAGTGACAAGTTACAGTCCAATAATTATAGAGGCATATCACTACTTTGTACGACATACCAAATATTTTCAAAAATCCTACTAAATAAAATCGGATCATATGCCAAAATTTTTATTGGGGAGTATCAGGGTGGTTTTAGAGCAGGCACCAAATTTTTGTTGACTTTAAGCAAGCATACGACAGTATTGATCGTAACGTACTGTACCAAATCATACTTTGCTTTGGCATCCCAGCCAAATTAGTCCTCCCAAGTTCGCATCTATAACCAACCCACCGATTCCTGTGACACAAATATCAGACTAAAACGGGGGGATGGGCTGGCCCCATTGCTATTCAGTGTGGCTCTGGAGTACGTCATAAGCTTCCTGTCAATACAGGAGGCGCATTACCATACAGGTCGAGCAAAGTAGTAGCCTATGCAGACGACATTAAAATTTTGTCACGTTCATTAACAACTGTCAAAGAACTCTTCCTGAAACTTGACAGTGAAGCAAAACTAGTAGGGCTACAAATCAATGAAAATATAACAAAGCTCATGACGCAGTCTAGGAAAATTACCTCAAATATACAAAATATTACACTTGGCGAGTACAGTATCGAAAATTTTGGCGAGTTAGTGTATCTAGGTGCCAAAATATCGAAGAGGGGTAGTGAAAGAGACGAAATACGCCGAAAAATACAGCTTGCAAATAAAATATTTTATTCAGTTTTGACGATCTTGAAGACCAGCTGCATATACAGGAAAACAAAGCTTCAAGTATACAAATCTGTGATAAGACCTGTGTTATGCTACGCGTGTGAAACATGGACCCTAAACCAAGCATCCAAAAATATATTGAATGGCTTTGAGCGACGGGTCCTGAGGCGTATAATCGGAGCGAAGCTGGATGGGGACCAATGGTGAATTCGATACGACCATGAGCTGTATGAAATTTTTGACGAACCGAAGGTCTCAACGATTGTAAGACTGCGGAAGCTACAATGGGCTGGGCAAACGAATCGTATGCATGAAAAATGGATACCCAAAAAGGTATTTGCTGGGAGAACTGAAGGCCGGAGGCCAGTCGGGAAACCGAGGAAACAGACGGATCACCGATAAGAAGATA
The DNA here is from genome assembly GCA_963969285.1 of Odontomyia ornata. Taxonomy (NCBI): domain Eukaryota; kingdom Metazoa; phylum Arthropoda; class Insecta; order Diptera; family Stratiomyidae; genus Odontomyia; species Odontomyia ornata. The sequence continues at coordinate 216,033,253 of OZ017740.1, forward strand.
AAATATCCTCCGAATTTGGGTTCACTAGATTTGTTGAAGCTGGTTGAGCTGAGATAGAGCAATCTAGGTATTGGTGGCTGAATGACAATGTCTAAATTATTCGTGTTTATTTTCAGTTTTTGTGTTTTTCGTTACTTAGTTTTGAGTTTTAGCTCATTATTGCTACATTTAGTGTTGTTGTTTATTGTGTTAAAAATTAGGGATAGGTTAGGTATATGTTCCGTTGGCCCCACCAACTCTGGATGAAGTTTGTTCTATCATCAAAACCCAAAAGAATAATGCAGGTCAACAAGACCGCTCTCGGAGGCTAGCATTCTTTGGGGAGTTCCGCCCCCACGTACCCGAGGAAATTCCCGCAGGGAGAAAGCCGGTCGACAAGAACATTCTGGGAGGCTAGCATTCTTTGGGGAGTGCTGCCCCCACGGACCCGAGGATATGGGGGGTGCCGTGAGGTTCCCTCCTGGGATGACAGGTAACGACTCTTATTGTATCTGGACTACGCTTTGGACAACGAACTGGAATTGACGCTTTGGGCTGGCGGATGTGATGGTTTGGACGTAGTTGCTTTGCACAGTAGCGCCGAGGTGAAACTCGTGTGTGAACGGCTCCAATTCAACTATCATACCGTCTCCGTCCCGGTGAAAACTTGGCAGGCCTCGGAGTACTTTCGAAGTTCGCACCATTGGGTTGGTGGTGTAGGTTCGGTTGAGACGGACTCCCGATTAGCGCTGGTCTGGCTCTGAGCACTTGTCCCCATTAGGGCTTGTGCCAACCCTCGCATGGCCTCCCTGCGCTGCAAAGATAACCATGGGACCAAAAAGGCGACTACACACACGAACGAAGATAGCGGCTCCGAGGGGGGACCCAATAAAATGGAGCAAAAAAAATCAAAAGATCAAAAACATCCAAAAAATGAAACCAAAAATAATAACGACGACGCAACCAGCGGTTGCAGCCACGAAGTGAACAGTACATCGCGAGCTGTACTAAGCACGAAAAAAACGAAGACTTACACGACGACAGTGACGGTAGACGAAAAACGGAGAACAGCAGACAGTCTGGTGCAGACTGAGATCCCTGCGGCGTTTGGGCGCAGCAAAAAAATTATGCGAACGCCCGAGCGTCCTATTAAGGAGAAGCGGGAGACTCAGCAAGATGCTTCAGGTGTTCGAGCAGTGGAAGATAACATAAAGAGCACCGGAAATTCGATTGTCACGGCTGCGATCGTTACTAAAGCGACCGATGCAAGGGTCACAAATCCCGACATTGCAACGAAAAATCCAGAAGCAAACGAGGAGATTACGGTACTAAAAGCAAGGAGTGACCAGACACCGCGTGATTGTACCGCCACCGTTGAAAATGTGGCGGAAGTACTGCACTCGGAAACGGAATGCGATAACCTCTCCCAAGGATGGTTGCAAGGTACAATTCCGGCCCAACGATACGAAGAGGAAAGACTACTTTGAAAAGCGGGAGATGTTCTGAAAAGAATACAAGCTGCACGCGACTCCCCAAAAATTAGCGAAGTAGCAAAGGAAGGGCTCCTTGAACTAGAGGAGCTCCTAGATCGCATAGGGCACTATCGGAGGAGCTGGTTAAGGGCCGAAGATAAACAGAAGGCTAAAGAGGCGCTTGGGGCGAAATCTAAAGGCGACATGCAGAAAGCTCCATCATTAAAAGTCAATAAAAGAATGGCGTCTAGCCCAACCGAAGGATATCGAGATAAAAGAAGGAAGGAAGAGGCACTTGACGGGCGCGGAGCACCAGATCAGGGGTTCCAGACAGTGCTTACAAAAGGAGCGAAAAAAACCGCAAAGAAACTCCTTCAAAAAAAGCCAGAAAATAAAATTCGCACGGACGCCCAATTAGAAAAAGGACCTGATGCAAAACAGGAGAGGCAGAAGCCCCGACGAAGACCCCGGCAGCAGGCACTGCTTGTAAAGCCCCAAGATGGCCGATCCTACGCGGAGGTGCTGCGGGACATCAGGGGAAACGTAAGGCCCGAAGACACCAAAACTACCATTAAAGTAGTACGACCAACGCGGTCGGGCCACATACTCGTTGAATTCGGAGCAGAGGCCGGCAATTAAGAAGCATTCTGTAACGCAGTAAAGAAAGTCCTCGGCAAAAGCGCAACTATAGCCCCGCTCGAGCCGATGGTGACGATCGAAATACGGGACATTGACTGCGTGACGGATCTGGCCGAGGTAGAAGAGGCCATCAAAAGGGAGTTCCCTAGCGTGGGAAGGATCAAAGCGAGACTGACACCAGAAAACAACATGGCACAACGCATGGCCATAGTTGACTTGACCGAAAAGGACGCCGAACAATTCCTGAACAAGGGCAAAGTACGAATTGGGTGGGTTGTCTGTAGGATACGGTGAAGAGCAACGCCTCTTCAATGTTTTAAATGCCTTGGTTATGGTCACAACACACAAGTATGCAAAGGACCCGATAGGAGTTCCCTATGTTACAAATGCGGTGAAATGGGACATAAAAGAAAAGAGTGTACGAAGGAGGCACACTGTATTCTTTGCAAGGATGCTGATCCAAAACCTGATTTTGGACACGTCTTGGGATCAGGAATGTGCCGGGTGTTCCAGAAAGCCCTAGCCAAGGCCAAATCAGAGCTTCGATGACCCGCATCCTGCAGCTAAACCTACACCGCAGTTCAACTGCCCAAAACCTGCTTGAGCAGTTTGCGAGGGACAGGAAAGCCGACTTCTTGCTGCTGAGTGAGCAACACCATAATAAAAGTCCTGCATTATGGTACTCTGATGAAACTGGTACTGCCGCCATCTGCGTTCGGAACAGTGACTTTCAAGCGGAGAGTTGTGGACGGGGGGATGGTTTCGTGTGGGTTTGGTGCTCAGGGATCACCTTCTTTAGTGTCTACCTAACGCCTAACGAGCCGATATCATCTTTCCAAGCCAAGCTGAATGCTCTGGAGGGCGCTGTCTCAAACGCAGAGGGTAAAGTGCTCGTTGGGGGCGACTTCAATGCTAAAGCAATCGAATGGGGCATGCCTCGGACAGATCCGCGGGGAAAACGAATCCTGGAAATGGCGGCCAGGACGGCCCTCGTCATACTAAACTCCGGAAATACGCCGACTTTCCACCGTATTGGCTGTGAGGGAGCCATACCGGACGTGACATTCGCCTCGGAGTCCTTAGTACGGAGGATACACAACTGGAAAGTATTAGAGGACTACTCAGCCAGTGATCACCAGTGCATTCTGCTTGAGATAAGTGATGCTTTCTCCCGACGTCCGTGCTCTCGGCCTTCTACAACTGGATGGAACATTAGAAGAATGGACGTCGAGAGGTTTGTCAATGTTCTCACAGCAGGTGAGCCGCTGCAGGGAGCTCCGGAGGGGACGGAATAACTGGCAGCTCAAGACGTGGTGAACTCTACAATGAGCATAATCACGACTGCTTGCTACGCTTGTATGCCCCGTCGAAGACCTCGGCACGGCAAGTCCCCAGTGTACTGGTGGTATACTGAAATCGCTGAAAAGCGGAGGGAGTGTCACAAGCTTCGGCGTGAGGCTCAACGGGCGCGGAACCGTGACGAGGCATGCAACCAGGTGGCAGCATATAAGTCAGCCAGGAAATGCCTTCGCAAACTGATCAACAGTAGCAAGGCTCGCTGCTGGCAAGACCTAGTGGACAATGTGAACAAGGATCCGTGGGGCCTTGGCTACAAGCTGGTCATGGGGAAACTTGGTGCCCTACGGAAGCCTTGTATACATGACGCGGAAAAGATGGACGTGATAGTGCGGGGACTCTTTCCCACCCATCCCGTCCGTGTTGACGCTGTCCATGGTGAAACAGCAGTCGAGTGTCCACTCTTCACACAGCTGGAACTGGAGGAGGCAGTCCTCTCCTTGAAAGCGAGGAAGGCTCCAGGTCCAGATGGTGTTCCAGCTGAGGTGTTGCGGCTCGTGTATCACCATTGTCCTGACTTGCTGCTCAGCACATTCAACGCTTGCCTACGGGACGGGGTTTTCCCGGTACGATGGAAGGTGGCGAGGCTCGTGCTGATCAGCAACGGGAAGGGAAATCCCGAATTGCCGTCTGCATACCGCCCGTTATGCATGCTAGACACGGCTGGGAAAGTGCTAGAGAAACTCATCAAGGGAAGAATCACTGACGCGATTCGTGCTGCTGGGGACCTATCTCCTCGGCAATACGGCTTTAGAGCAGGACGTTCTACAATTGATGCGATTGCAGAGGTGGTGAACGCGGTCCAAAACGCAGAGGCATATAGTCGCACCAAGCGACGGATCGTGCTGTTGGTGACACTCGACGTCAGGAATGCCTTCAACTCCGCTAGATGGGTGGATATTCTGGACACGCTGGAAAACTCTTTTCCAGAATATCCAGTGCGGCTTTTGAGGAACTACCTAAAGGACCGAAGCCTGCTCTACGACACGACACAGGGCCAACGAAGGAAGGAAATTACATCGGGTGTTGCCCAGGGATCTATCCTTGGTCCAGACCTGTGGACCGTGTCTTAAGACGGGCTACTGAGACTTGAGATGCCAGATGAGTGGTGCTTGGTCGGCTATGCGGATGATGTTGTGGCTCTGGTCGCCGGACGCACCGTTGAACAAGCGCAACTTAGGCTAGGTATGCTTATACATCGAGTGAGGGACTGGATGACTGCTCGCGGGCTCAGTTTAGCACTGGAGAAAACCGAAGTGGTTATCTTGACAAAAAAGAGAAGTCCTAGAGCAAGGATGATCAGTATTGGAGATATACAAATCGAATCGAAGCCAGCGGTGAAGTACCTGGGGCTACAGATCGACTCAAAGATGAGTTTCTCTGAGCAAATCAGGGCAACGGCTGAGAAGCCTGCTTCGGGAATATCGGCCCTGAGTCGACTTATGGCCAACGTAGGGGGACCCAGCCCGTCAAGAAGACGCCTCTTGATGAGTGCTGTAGGGTCAGTGCTACTGTACGGAGCAGAGGTATGGGGCGACGCTCTCAGCAAGGAGGTATAACGAAAACGATTGGCACAGGTACAGAGAAGAGGAGCACTTAGAATTGCATCTTCGTATCCAACAGTCTCCGACTCAGCGGTGAGAGTGATTGCAGGCGTGATACCTGTCGCCCTCCTTGCTAGAGAGCGCCGCGCTATTTACCTGCGCCGAAACGGGGATGCGAGGGAGATGGTTGTCCGCGAGGAGAGGCAACGCTCGCTCAACGATTGGCAGCAGTCTTGGGTGAATTGCACGAAGGGAAGGTGGACTGCGCGCCTCATCCCAGATGTGAGACCGTGGCTAAATCGAAGGCATGGTGAGACTGACTTCTTTTTGACCTGCACAAGATCGGTAAGTCACGGTCTCCCGATTGTCGGTTTTGTCCAGGAGAGGAGGACAATGCCTGTCACACATGTTTTGCGTGTACAAAATGGGTCAAGCTGCGAAGGAAACTCTACAGGGAGACGGGAGAGCTCACCCCGGATAATATAGTTGCGGTGATGCTCGAATCGGTTGACAAATGGAACCAGGTGGCACATTATGCTCGGGCAGTCCTAAAAGATAAAAGGGACTCGCAGCAGCCGGAGGTGCTGGGGCTGGGGGATCGCTCTTCTGGCATTTCCTCTTCCCCTCTCCCCTCCCGCTAGGAAAGGGACTCCCCAGCTTGAAGGTTCCAGGCTAGGTTCTCAGATTGACAGGGGAGGTGTTTAGTGGGTAGTCCAAGGGTTTCCTCCATGGGAGTCCCACACTGCCAGACTCGGCGGGCGTAAATGCCTTCACCTCCCTACCACAAAAAAAAAGAATAAAGGAGCGCCGGGTATCGATGAAATTCTAGTGGAGCTCTTCACATATGGTGGCAGCAGTCTTCATAAAGCTAATCGCAAAGTCATCCAGCACATTTGGCAACACGAACATATGCTGAAAGAGTGGGGCCAATCAATTATATTTCCTATCCATAAAAAAGTGACAATTTACAGTCCAATAATTATAGAGGCATATCACTACTTTGTACGACATACCAAATATTTTCAAAAATCCTACTAAATAAAATCGGATCATATGCCAAAATTTTTATTGGGGAGTATCAGGGTGGTTTTAGAGCAGGCACCAAATTTTTGTTGACTTTAAGCAAGCATACGACAGTATTGATCGTAACGTACTGTACCAAATCATACTTTGCTTTGGCGTCCCAGCCAAATTAGTCCTCCTAAGTTTGCATCTATAACCAACCCACCGATTCCTGTGACACAAATATCAGACTAAAACAGGGGGATGGGCTGGCCCCATTGCTATTCAGTGTGGCTCTGGAGTACGTCATAAGCTTCCTGTCAATACGGGAGGCGCATTACCATACAGGTCGAGCCAAGTAGTAGCCTATGCAGACGACATTAAAATTTTGTCACGTTCATTAACAACTGTCAAAGAACTCTTCCTGAAACTTGACAGTGAAGCAAAACTAGTAGGGCTACAAATCAATGAAAATATAACAAAGCTCATGACGCAGTCTAGGAAAAATACCTCAAATATACAAAATATTACACTTGGCGAGTACAGTATCGAAAATTTTGGCGAATTAGTGTATCTAGGTGCCAAAATATCGAAGAGGGGTAGTGAAAGAGACGAAATACGCCGAAAAATACAGCTTGCAAATAAAATATTTTATTCAGTTTTGACGATCTTGAAGACCAGCTGCATATACAGGAAAACAAAGCTTCAAGTATACAAATCTGTGATAAGACCTGTGTTATGCTACGCATGTGAAACATGGACCCTAAACCAAGCATCCAAAAATATATTGAATGGCTTTGAGCGACGGGTCCTGAGGCGAATAATCGGAGCGAAGCTGGATGGGGACGAATGGTGAATTCGATACGACCATGAGCTGTATGAAATTTTTGACGAACCGAAGGTCTCAACGATTGTAAGACTGCGGAAGCTACAATGGGCTGGGCAAACGAATCGTATGCATGAAAAATGGATACCCAGAAAGGTATTTGCTGGGAGAACTGAAGGCCGGAGGCCAGTCGGGAAACCGAGGAAACAGACGGGTCACCGATAAGAAGATAAAATATCCTCCGAATTTGGGTTCGCTAGATTTGTTGAAGCTGGTTGAGCTGAGATAGAGCAATCTAGGTATTGGTGGCTGAATGACAATGTCTAAATTATTCGTGTTTATTTTCAGTTTTTGTGTTTTTCGTTACTTAGTTTTGAGTTTTAGCTCATTATTGCTACATTTAGTGTTGTTGTTTATTGTGTTAAAAATTAGGGATAGGTTAGGTATATGTTCCGTTGGCCCCACCAACTCTGGATGAAGTTTGTTCTATCATCAAAACCCAAAAGAATAATGCAGGGGGAATGCCGGTCGACAAGACCACTCTCGGAGGCTAGCATTCTTTCGGGAGTTCCGCCCCCACGTACCCGAGGAAATTCCCGCAGGGAGAAAGCCGGTCGACAAGAATATTCTTGGAGGCTAGCATTCTTTGGGGAGTGCTGCCCCACGGACCCGAGGATATGGGGGGTGCCGTGAGGCTCCCTCCTGGGATGACAGGTAACGACTCTTATTGTATCTGGACTACGCTTTGGACAACGAACTGGAATTGACGCTTTAGGCTGGCGGATGTGATGGTTTTGACGTAGTTGCTTTGCACAGTAGCGCCAAGGTGAAACTCGTGTGTGAACGGCTCCAATTCAACTATCATACCGTCTCCGTCCCGGTGAAAACTTGGCAGGCCTCGGAGTACTTTCGAAGTTCGCACCATTGGGTTGGTGGTGTAGGTTCGGTTGAGACGGACTCCCGATTAGCGCTGGTCTGGCTCTGAGCACTTGTCCCCATAAGGGCTTGTGCTAACCCTCGCATGACCTCCCTGCGCTGCAAAGATAACCATGGGACCAAAAAGGCGACTACACACACGAACGAAGATAGCGGCTCCGAGGAGGGACCCAATAAAATGGAGCAAAAAAAATCAAAAGATCAAAAACATCCAAAAAATGAAACCAAAAATAATAACGACGACGCAACCAGCGGTTGCAGCCACGAAGTGAACAGTACATCGCGAGCTGTACTAAGCACAAAAAAAAACGAAGACTAACACGACGACAGTGACGGTAGATGAAAAACGGAGAACAGCAGACAGTCTGGTGCAGACTGAGATCCCTGCGGCGTTTGGGCGCAGCAAAAAAATTATGCGAACGCCCGAGCGTCCTATTAAGGAGAAGCGGGAGACTCAGCAAGATGCTTCAGGTGTTCGAGCAGTGGAAGATAACATAAAGAGCACCGGAAATTCGATTGTCACGGCTGCGATCTTTACTAAAGCGACCGATGCAAGGGTCACAAATCCCGACATTGCAACGAAAAATCCAGAAGCAAACGAGGAGATTACGGTACTAAAAGCAAGGAGTGACCAGACACCGCGTGATTGTACCGCCACCGTTGAAAATGTGGCGGAAGTACTGCACTCGGAAACGGAATGCGATAACCTCTCCTAAGGATGGTTGCAAGGTACAATTCCGGCCCAACGATACGAAGAGGAAAGACTACTTCGAAAAGCGGGAGATGTTCTGAAAAGAATACAAGCTGCATGCGACTCCCCAAAAATTAGCGAAGTAGCAAAGGAAGGGCTCCTTGAACTAGAGGAGCTCCTAGATTGCATAGGGCACTATCGGGGGAGCTGGTTAAGGGCCGAAGATGAACAGAAGGCTAAAGAGGCGCTTGGGGCGAAATCTAAAGGCGACATGCAGAAAGCTCCATCATTAAAAGTCAATAAAAGAATGGCGTCTAGCCCAACCGAAGGAGATCGGGATAAAAGAAGGAAGGAAGAGGCACTTGACGGGCGCGGAGCACCAGATCAGGGGTTCCAGACAGTGCTTACAAAAGGAGCGAAAAAAACCGCAAAGAAACTCCTTCAAAAAAAGCCAGAAAATAAAATTCGCACGGACGCCCAATTAGAAAAAGGACCTGATGCAAAACAGGAGAGGCAGAAGCCCCGACGAAGACCCCGGCAGCAGGCACTGCTTGTAAAGCCCCAAGATGGCCGATCCTACGCGGAGGTGCTGCGGGACATCAGGGGAAACGTAAGGCCCGAAGACACCAAAACTACCATTAAAGTAGTACAACCAACGCGGTCGGGCCACATACTCGTTGAATTCGGAGCAGAGGCCGGCAATTAAGAAGCATTCTGTAACGCAGTAAAGAAAGTCCTCGGCAAAAGCGCAACTATAGCCCCGCTCGAGCCGATGGTGACGATCGAAATACGGGGCATTGACTGCGTGACGGATCTGGCCGAGGTAGAAGAGGCCATCAAAAGGGAGTTCCCTAGCGTGGGAAGGATCAAAGCGAGACTGACACCAGAAAACAACAGGGCACAACGCATGGCCATAGTTGACTTGACCGAAAAGGACGCCGAACAATTCCTGAACAAGGGCAAAGTACGAATTGGGTGGGTTGTCTGTAGGATACGGCGAAGAGCAACGCCTCTTCAATGTTTTAAATGCCTTGGTTATGGTCACAACACACAAGTATGCAAAGGACCCGATAGGAGTTCCCTATGTTACAAATGCGGTGAAATGGGACATAAAAGAAAAGAGTGTACGAAGGAGGTACACTGTATTCTTTGCAAGGATGCTGATCCAAAACCTGATTTTGGACACGTCTTGGGATCAGGAATGTGCCGGGTGTTCCAGGAAGCCCTAGCCAAGGCCAAATCAGAGCTTCGATGACCCGCATCCTGCAGCTAAACCTACACCGCAGTTCAACTGCCCAAAATCTGCTTGAGCAGTTTGCGAGGGACAGGAAAGCCGACTTCTTGCTGCTGAGTGAGCAACACCATAATAAAAGTCCTGCATTATGGTACTCTGATGAAACTGGTACTGCCGCCATCTGGGTTCGGAACAGTGACTTTCAATCGGAGAGTTGTGGACGGGGGGATGGTTTCGTGTGGGTTTGGTGCTCAGGGATCACCTTCTTTAGTGTCTACCTAACGCCTAACGAGCCGATATCATCTTTCCAAGCCAAGCTGAATGCTCTGGAGGGCGCTGTCTCAAACGCAGAGGGTAAAGTGCTCGTTGGGGGCGACTTCAATGCTAAAGCAATCGAATGGGGCATGCCTCGGACAGATCCGCGGGGAAAACGAATCCTGGAAATGGCGGCCAGGACGGCCCTCGTCATACTAAACTCCGGAAATACGCCGACTTTCCGCCGTATTGGCTGTGAGGGAGCCATACCGGACGTGACATTCGCCTCGGAGTCCTTAGTACGGAGGATACACAACTGGAAAGTATTAGAGGACTACTCAGCCAGTGATCACCAGTGCATTCTGCTTGAGATAAGTGATGCTTTCTCCCGACGTCCGTGCTCTCGGCCTTCTACAACTGGAGGAACATGAGAAGAATGGACGTCGAGAGGTTTGTCAATGTTCTCACAGCAGGTGAGCCGCTGCAGGGAGCTCTGGAGGGGACAGAATAACTGGCAGCTCAAGACGTGGTGAACTCTACTATGAGCATAATCACGACTGCTTGCTACGCTTCTATGCCCCGTCGAAGACCCCGGCACGGCAAGCCCCCAGTGTACCGGTTGTATACTGAAATCGCTGAAAAGCGGAGGGAGTGTCACAAGCTTCGGCGTGAGGCTCAACGGGCGCGGAGCCGTGACGAGGCATGCAACCAGGTGGCAGCATATAAGTCAGCCAGGAAATGCCTTCGCAAACTGATCAACAGTAGCAAGGCTCGCTGCTGGCAAGACCTAGTGGTCATCTTGACAAAAAAGAGAATTCCTAGAGTAAGGATGATCAGTATTGGAGATATATAAATCGAATCGAAGCCAGCGGTGAAGTACCTGGGGCTGCAGATTGACTCACAGATGAGTTTCTCTGAGCAAATCAGGGCAACGGCTGAGAAGGCTGCTTCGGGAATATCGGCCCTGAGTCGGCTTATGGCCAACGTAGGGGGACCCAGCCCGTCAAGAAGACGCCTCTTGATGAGTGCTGTAGGGTCAGTGCTACTGTACGGAGCAGAGGTATGGGGTGACGCTCTCAGCAAGGAGGTATACCGAAAACGATTGGCACAGTTACAGAGAAGAGGAGCACTTAGAATTGCGTCTTTGTATCCAACAGTCTCCGACTCGGCGGTGAGAGTGATTGCAGGCGTGATACCTGTCGCCCTCCTTGCTAGAGAGCGCCGCGCTATTTACCTGCGCCGAAACGGGGATGCGAGGGAGATGGTTGTCCGCGAGGAGAGACAATGCTCGCTCAACGATTGGCAGCAGTCTTGGAGGAATTGCACGAAGGGAAAGTGGACTGCGCGCCTCATCCCGGATGTGAGACCGTGGCTAAATCGAAGGCATGGTGAGACTGACTTCTTTTTGACCTGCACAAGATTGGTAAGTCACGGTCTCCCGATTGTCGGTTTTATCCAGGAGAGGAGGACAATGCCTGTCACACATGTTTTGCGTGTACAAAATGGGTCAAGCTGCGAAGGGAACTCTACAGGGAGACGGGAGAGCTCACCCCGGATAATATAGTTGCGGTGATGCTCGAATCGGTTGACAAATGGAACCAGGTGGCACATTATGCTCGGGCAGTCCTAAAAGATAAAAGGGACTCGCAGCAGCCGGAGGTGCTGGGGCTGGGGGATCGCTCTTCTGGCATTTCCTCTTCCCCTCTCCCCTCCCGCTAGGAAAGGGACTCCCCAGCTTGAAGGCGCCCCACGGCGTAACAAAACGAGACCTGGCCCGAAGTAATGTGTCAAAACGGTTCCAGGCTAGGTTCTCAGATTGACAGGGGAGGTGTTTAGTGGGTAGTCCAAGGGTATCCTCCATGGGAGTCCCACACTGCCAGACTCGGCGGGCGTAAATGCCTTCGCCTCCCTACCACAAAAAAAAAAGAATAAAGAAGCGCCGGGTATCGATGAAATTCTAGGGGAGCTCTTCACATATGGTGGCAGCAGTCTTCATAAAGCTAATCGCAAAGTCATCCAGCACATTTGGCAACACGAACATATGCTGAAAGAGTGGGGCCAATCAATTATATTTCCTATCCATAAAAAAGTGACAATTTACAGTCCAATAATTATAGAGGCATATCACTACTTTGTACGACATACCAAATATTTTCAAAAATCCTACTAAATAAAATCGGATCATATGCCAAAATTTTTATTGGGGAGTATCAGGGTGGTTTTAGAGCAGGCACCAAATTTTTGTTGACTTTAAGCAAGCATACGACAGTATTGATCGTAACGTACTGTACCAAATCATACTTTGCTTTGGTGTCCCAGCCAAATTAGTCCTCCCAAGTTCGCATCTATAACCAACCCACCGATTCCTGTGACACAAATATCAGACTAAAACGGGGGGATGGGCTGGCCCCATTGCTATTCAGTGTGGCTCTGGAGTACGTCATAAGCTACCTGTCAATACGGGATTCGCATTACCATACAGGTCGAGCCAAGTAGTAGCCTATGCAGACGACATTAAAATTTTGTCACGTTCATTAACAACTGTCAAAGAACTCTTCCTGAAACTTGACAGTGAAGCAAAACTAGTAGGGCTACAAATCAATGAAAATAAAACAAAGCTCATGGCGCAGTCTAGGAAAAATACCTCAAATATACAAAATATTACACTTGGCGAGTACAGTATCGAAAATTTTGGCAAATTAGTGTATCTAGGCGCCAAAATATCGAAGAGGGGTAGTGAAAGAGACGAAATACGCCGAAAAATACAGCTTGCAAATAAAATATTTTATTCAGTTTTGACGATCTTGAAGACCAGCTGCATATACAGGAAAACAAAGCTTCAAGTATACAAATCTGTGATAAGACCTGTGTTATGCTACGCGTGTAAAACATGGACCCTAAACCAAGCATCCAAAAATATATTGAATGGCTTTGAGCGACGGGTCCTGAGGCAAATAATCGGAGCGAAGCTGGATGGGGACGAATGGTGAATTCGATACGACCATGAGCTGTATGAAATTTTTGACGAACCGAAGGTCTCAACGATTGTAAGACTGCGGAAGCTACAATGGGCTGGGCAAACGAATCGTATGCATGAAAAATGGATACCCAAAAAGGTATTTGCTGGGAGAACTGAAGGCCGGAGGCCATTTGGGAAACCGAGGAAACCCTGGTCTGACTCGGTCGACGGAGACAATGCATCGCTGCTCGGATCTTGAAATTGGAGGATGTTGTCAATGCACCGAGACAGTTGGAGGCACTATTTGCAGGAAGCGAAGGCGCGCGAAGGTCTGTAGTGCTAAGACAAAGAAGAAGAGGAGTATGTTACGTTTGTTATATTAGGTTTAGAGATAATGTTGAGCGCTAAGGTTTTTTAGTTTAAGATAGAGTTTTTTGATTGAATTTTATTAGAATTAGGTTATAACATATTAGGTGTAGGATTAAAATTCACTGTTGTGTTATAAACAATTTTGGAATAGCGTTAGATGTTTTTTCCTCCTTTTTCCAATCAAATCATAAAATATGTAATAACCTTAATTAATTTGGATTTACTATGGTGTTTTTGATCAAATATGCTTAACTGATAAGATATAAATTTAGAGGGCGATTTGGGCCATTAAGTTTTCGTATTATTATTGTTTGGAATTTGCTTTATATTCTCTTAAAATTTATAACGATTAGTATTCAATAAAGCACTTCTGACTTTGACTTTGGCTTTATTAGCAATATACTAGTCAATCAAACATATTAGATATTTACTTGAGGGAAGATTTTTCAAAATTTTAATCGATCACAAACCTTTAATTTACGCTTTCAATCAGAACTTGAATAAAACCACTACTATGCAAACTCGACACCTTAGCTATACATTTCAGTTTTCAACTGATATTGAACATATTGCTATTGAGTTGCCTTCATGCACAGGTTTTGAAGAGATTGCAGTAGCTCAGCAAATTGATGAAGAGTTTAGATCTTTGTATAATAATCCATCATTCAACTTTAGGAACATAGCATTCCTTGTTCTGAATGTAAAATATATTGCAATACTAAATTTAATTCATTTAGTCCATATATGTATTTGAAAACAATTTTGATGGCCCTTTTTTAATATCCATCTCCACTGTCCTCGTATTCGAGCTTCAAATGAATTACCAACTAATAAATTTATTTGGATTAACATGAAAGCTGATATTCGCAACTAGATTAAAGCACGTGGAAGGTGTCGACAATTAAAAGTTTCCTGACATGTTTTTTTCAATTTTTTCCAGATTCCCAATTAGTTCAAACGATTTTGAAACAATTCATATGGATATAATTGGACCTCTTCCAAATTCAAACAATTTTAAGTATTGCCCAACGACCATTGATCGTATGTCGAAATGGTCTGACGCAATTCTCATGTTTGATTCAGCAACACATTCTGTGGTTCAAGTTATCTGTTTAGAATGGGTAGCAGAATTTGGCGTTCCTAAAGTAATTATTATGGGTCAAAGAGTCCACTTTGAATCCAAACTACTTAAAGAACTTAGTGTCAAACTTGGTTTTAAAAGAAAAAGATTTCACCATATCATCATTAAACCAATGGTTTATTGGAACGTTAGCACTGTACCTTAAAAGAGGCTTCGTTGTGTCAAGAAGGAGTTCATGGTCAGACGTTTTCAGCTTCAAAGACAACTTTAAGTGATAATTCTGATTTTGCCTGATGATGATGCCTTTCAGAGGATTCCTTTGATAAATCTTACAGTAATAACTTGTAGTAATCGAGCAGTTATACCAGCAAACTGGTCGAAAACCCTCCTATCTCCTATCTAAATTGTAATGGCAGATTTAAAATAAAAATAGGTGAATTTTTTCTGTAATTGTAGTTTGTAGAATAGTTTTTCTTCTTATTGTTATTAGTAAATGTAACTTGATATTAATTTTCCTCTAAATTAAAATTTAAATGTTATCGTTAATTATCTTTTCTATAAAATTTAAATTTTTATCACTATTTAAAATTTTTATTTCTTTCCTGCATGTAAATTTGTTCGCAGCATGTAAATTTTCTTCAGTTTATTTAAATTCCTTTACTTCATTTGTAATTTCTTTAGTTTACTTAAAATTTCCCTACTAAAATTAAATCCTGGTTTTGGTTAAAATTTGAATCTGCCCATTACAATTTAAGATGTGGAACCCCTGACTTAGTGTAGGGCAACGGTGCATTACATGTTGGAATGCATTCGAATTCAGCTGGGCGGACAGCTGATAGAATTTTCACCGTAGGCACGGAATGTGAACGCCAAGATAAGTTTTGGACAGATCCAAACTGAACAAAAGGAGAAGCTGCTCGGAATCACGACGGCGATCACCTCGGGAGCGTGGGACGGCTCGAGGCTGCCATGAAAAAACGAAAGTGCTCGTCGAAGCAAGGGATTGATTAAAAGTTTAAACTAACGAGGAGTGTATAGAGAATGTTAAAAAAGTATCGTGCAAAATTATGAACGCTTCGTTAGTCGTGTGGACTAGTGAAAAGTGGAATAAAACTCGTGTTCCGCCAAATTGTATGGTGAATTGACAAGCAAAAAAAGGGCAAATAAGATGTTCCAGTGAAAGTCGAAAGTTGTGGTGATCTGTGCTGTGCTTTTTCAAAACGAAATTTTTCCATGATCTTTCCGAGAATTAGTAGACATCTTGCTGATGAACTTTCGACTTTGCTAAACGAAAGCCATTTACAATGAAACCGGCCGTCTTTGATTTTTCTGTGGTAGCGCTAAGACTGAATATCAGAAAATTGGACTGAACTGCCGGCGGAGTACTTAGCGGGAAAAATTAATCGAAACTGTTGATCCTCGTATCGCCTTACAACGAACTAAGAGTCGTTATATTGTCACTTAGATTATACCAGGAAAATCATCAGCATCTCCTTTTACTGAGGGTGCTATAACTAGAACTGTTCGGAACAGTGCTCAGAAGTTTTATGGAGATTTTGGAGCGGGTGCAATAGAAGTCTGCTTTCGGATAAAGTATTGTAATGAAAAAACAAAAGTAACGATAATAAGGTGCCGACATGGTCCTCACCGGTTCATTGCCAGCGTTTTTCCGTTACTCACCATCATTGGTGAAAAGCGAGCTAAGTTTCGAATTTTGTATATTGGAGCGACGTTTATGCAGTGCAATAACTTTATAGTTAAATACCAACAGGATTATTTAGACCGAAAAATTGGAAGTCTTGAATCAGCAAAAGATCGAATTGATTTTATGAATAATGTAATGGATTTTAAAACGGAGTAAAATTGGTTTTAAATCTGAAAAAGAAAAAAATCAAGAATTATTATAAAGAAAATTTGCATTAGCTGCCAGGACTTACTCACCCCACCTCGTCAGCGAGTAAGTACCCTTTTTCATATATTTAAATTTTTACATGTTTTCTTACATTTCTTTTGGCATATTTGAACATAATTTTTTTAATGAGTTAATTTATATCTTATCACTGATTAATTCCTTGATGTTTTTCTATTTTTTAAGACCAATTTTTATGTGGGGGGTAAATTTTAGAGGTGTTCATATTTATTTTATGTACGAGTATTTGATTCAAATTCATACATTTAAAATTTTACATATTTTGTTTTGATTGATACATTTAGTGGATAATAAGTCCGAATGAATGTGAAAATGGAATAATAATGCTGTTTCTTTGAAGTAGAACGCCGGTCCTTTCATTTTTACTTATCTGACCGGGTATAGGACCCGGTGCGGTGGAAGGATTTCCACATGAAAAATGACCCAGCCATCGGGCGCCCTTTAACCTTCTCTTTGTTTCAGGGACTCTCCCGGGTTGAGTGGCCTCAAGCAAGGTGCCTTTTATGGCATAGGGTTATGTGATTCTCTCACACATCTCTATGATATAAATTGGTCATCGGTATATTTCTTTTCTGATGGGAAGGCTCATACAAGTTATGTTGTATGAGTTTCCCACTCAGAAGGGAGATACATGGCCACTGCAACATCTGTGGATTTTGATCCGGTTGGGTGGGTACGAGGCGGCACCACCACCATCCAGTTGTCCCACTCTTATTTGTGGGCCTCAGTCCGTTGGGTTTCACTCGTTCAACTTGTTCCCTGAACAAGTCATTTTCCCTTTTGGTAGTTACCTACAATTTTTCGACTTCGGTCGCCCGTTCTTCTGAGACCCTAGAATTCGTGAATGCGAAATTCTTTTGTAGTGGGTATTTGTGCTGGGGGAATGAATCCGCCCCACGACACCGCAATGCTGGCCTGCCAGCGCATTCACGCGTCCCCAGACAAGGGCATTCGCGGCGGATATCAAAATCTTTCTTCGCCGAGGCAGCAGACCATCGCTGCAGTCCTCTACGGACAGTTTGATACCTACCTATCACTACAAAATGGCGCCCATCGCGTGGCCCGAAAAGCCCGGCTGTATCAACAGTCATGAGTACGAGACAGTCCATCGTCTCTAGGTGTCCCTACAAGGTGTCAAAATTATTGGCGGGTAGGTGAATACTTAAGGGTTTTGCTCCAATTGTTCCCCAGCAATTTAGTAACTTCCGGACGTGTGTTGTCCTCGGACATCAATATTGTTTAGTCCTGCTTTTGACTTATACTCTGGTGGTTTACCATCATTGTATGACTAGTAAGGCCAAATGATATTAGAGTCCCTATGTGTATTCGGAAGTTACTATCCCAACACCTTATTTTGGGAGGATTCTGATCTGCACCCCAAACCAAGCGGTGCTTGAGTGTCTTACACTACATGGATTTTGATTTCATGTGATTGACTGCGTAGCTAACCCATGACTATCCATGACAAGACACGCGCTGCTTGTGGGTCAGAATTTAACCTTGGGCTGACAAGTTGTAACTTGTAAAAACTTGCGGATGAGGGAGCACTTCTGAACTCTGATTCTTATGGTGCCGCAAGAGAGCAGTCGCTGTGACGCCGCAGGAGGAGTGTGCCATTGGTGTCCTTGCCTGTGATGAGAAGCGAAATGGAAAGACCAATTTTTTTTGATTTAGTGGGCGAGCCGAAGCAGTGCCGCTTGCTGAAAGGCAGATATCAACTGTGGCTGTAGAGGCGACTGTCCTGCTCGACCTGATGGCGCTAATGCAAGGGTTGACCACCCGCATAGCCACGCTCGAAAGCAAACAGGAAAATCCAATCCCACCTCGTCCAAGAACACCTCCGATGTGGGATTCGGACTTAAATCCCTGGGGTTTCCCGGTAGACCAGCGACGCGATCCCAAAAGAAACTAGTCCGGTGCGGCACCGGGTGAGCCAAGCATCGCCACCAACTCTGGCTCTAGTGGCTCCTCCGGGCCAATGCATCCTTCCACATGTTACGTATCGGCTGAAGCCGATGCAGATTCCCAGCATCATTCAGGGGTGAAATCTGCATTTCAGCGGGGAACCCATCACCATAACTGTGGAGGTTTTCATTGGTCGGGGGGAGTCGCTGATCGAGCAAATGTTGGCAGGTGACCACATGGCGCTGGCAGGATACTTGCCGATGCTGCTTAGGGGGGCAGAACTCGAGTCCTACTGGCGGAAACATTCGGCCCCACTATCAATACGCTGCTCACGGCTGAAGGAGGTACTCCGTATGGAGTACTCTACGATTGATATGGATGAAAGGGTCCTGGACAAGATTCATGCCAGATGGCAACGTCCGGACGAGCCCTTTCATCAATATCGAGCTGACATCCTTCGGCTGAACGACCAGTTGTCAGAGCCGAAGGCCGGAACTTCGTCGCCATATCGTGGGCTCAGATCCGCAGAGTATGAAAGCATTGCTGAAGACCGTGAGTCAACTGGAGGGGGTTGAGGAAGACCTCCGGGAACGGCCCTACTTACTAGCTAGGACGGGTCCCCGGTGTGGAATCATGGAAGTGGCCCCAGATTACACCAACACAAATCTGGAGGAAAATATGGAGAGGGAAAAGCTTGCGGTAGCAGCGGTGGGGAACCTGACGACCTGCTGGAACTGCAAGCAAACCAGACACCGGTTTATTGCATGTCGAGCAGAGCGTAGGGTTTTCTGCTACGGTTGGGGTAAGCCGGACACCTATTTTCCCGACTGCCCAGATTGTGCCGTGCCAGAAAACGGCCAAACGAGTACCCGACCACCTCAGCGGTACTCGAAACCCCCGCAGTAGCTCCCCAGCCAGCTGCCAACCCCAACAACCCTGACAATAACTCACCAGCCATGACCACTATGACTGCGGATGTTCTCTCTCTTCCGGAGGCCTCACCAACGACAGTATTGAAGCAACCACCACAGTCACTGCCCGAAGAACCTTGGCAACGCCGAATACGCGTACCAAAACCATATCATCCAAAGTAGACTGACAACACCCATGAAGTTTTTTTTGTGGTAGGGAGGTGAATACTATTTATGCACAGAGTGTGGGACTTCCATGCGCGACTGGACTACCCACTAAACATCTCCCCTGTCCACCTGAGAACCCAGCCTGGAACCGTTTGACACATTACTTCGGCGTTTTGTTACGCCGTGGGGTGCCTTCAAGCTGAGGAGCCCTTTTTTAACGGGAGGGGAGAGGGGAAGAAGAAATGCCAAAAGAGCGATCCCCCAGCCCCAGCTCCCCCGGCTGCTGTGAGTCCCTTTTATCTTTTAGGACTGCCCGAGCATAATGTGCCACCTGGTTCCATTTGTCAACCGATTCGAGCATTACCGTGACTATATTGTCCGGGGTGAGCTCTCCCGTCTCCCTGTAGAGTTCCTTTCGCAGCCTGACCCATTTTGTACACCCAAAAAATGTGTGACAGGCATTGTCCTCCTCTCTTGGGCAAAACCGACAATCGGGAGACCGTGACTTACCGATCTTGTGCAGGTAAGACTGAAAGCACCCGTGCCCGCTCAAAAGCTGGGTCAGATAGAAGTCAGTCTCACCATGCCGGGATGAGGTGCGCAGTCCACCTTCCCTTCGTGCAATTCACCCAAGACTGCTGCCAATCGTTGAGCGAGCGTTGTCTCTCCTCGCGGACAACCATCTCCCTCGCATTCTCGTTTCGGCGCAAGTAAATAGCGCGGCGCTCTCTAGCAAGGAGGGCGACAGGTATCACGCCTGCAATCACTCTCACCGCCGAAACGGAGACTGTTGGATACGAAGATGCAATTCTCAGTGCTCCTCTTCTCTGTACCTGTGCCAAACGTTTTCGGTATACCTCCTTGCTGAGAGCGTCGCCCCATACCTCTGCTCCGTACAGTAGCACTGACCCTACAGCACTCATCAAGAGGCGTCTTCTTGACGGGCTGGGTCCCCCTACGTTGGCTATAAGTCGACTCAGGGCCGATATTCCCGAAGCAGTTTTCTCAGCGGTTGCCCTGATTTGCTCAGAGAAACTCATCTTCGAGTCGATCTGTAGCCCCAGGTACTTCACCGCGGGCTTCGATTCGATTTGTATATCTCCAATACTGATCATCCTTACTCTAGGAATTCTCTTTTTTGTCAAGATGACCACTTCGGTTTTCTCCAGTACTAAACTGAGCCCGCGAGCAGTCATCCAGCCTCTCACTCGGCGCATTAGCATACCTAGCCTAAGTTGCGCTTGTTCAACGGTGCGTCCAGTGACCAGAGCCGCAACATCATCCGCATAGCCGACCAAGCGCGACTCATCTGGCATCTCAAGTCTCAGTAGCCCGTCGTAAGACACGTTCCACAGGTCCGGACCAAGGATCGATCCCTGGGCAACACCCGATGTAATTTCCTTCCTTCGTTGGCCCTGTGTCGTGTCGTAGAGCAGGCTTCGGTCCTTTAGATAGTTCCTCAAAAGCCGCATTAGATATTCTGGAACTTGAAAAGAGTTTTCCAGCGTGTCCAGAATATCCACCCATCTAGCGGAGTTGAAGGCATTCCTGACGTCGAGTGTCACCAACAGGACGATCCGTCGCTTGGTGCGACTATATGCCTCTGCCTTTTGGACCGCGTTCACCACCTCTGCAATCGCATCAATTGTAGAACGTCCTGCTCTAAAGCCGTACTGCCGAGGAGATAGGTCCCCAGCAGCACGAATCGCGTCAGTGAGTCTTCCCTTGATGAGTTTCTCTAGCACTTTCCCAGCCGTGTCTAGCATGCATAACGGGCGGTATGCAGACGGTGATTCGGGATTTTCCTTCCCCTTGCTGACCAGCACGAGCCTCACCACCTTCCATCGTATCGGGAAAACCCCGTCCCGTAGGCAAGCGTTGAATGTGCTGAGCAGCAAGTCAGGACAATGTTGATAGACGAGCTGCAAAACCTCAGCTGGAACACCATCTGGACCTGGAGCCTTCCTCGCTTTCAAGGAGAGGACTGCCTCCTCCAGTTCCAGCTGTGTGAAGAGTGGGCACTCGACTGCTGTTTCACCATGGACAGCGTCAACACGGACGGGATGGGCGGGGAAGAGTCCCCGCACTATCGCGTCCATCTTTTCCGCGTCATGTATACAAGGCTTCCGTAGAGCACCAAGTTTCCCCATGACCAGCTTGTAGCCAAGGACCCACGGATCCTTGTTCACATTGTCCACTAGGTCTTGCCAACAGCGAGCCTTGCTACTGTTGATCAGTTTGCGAAGGCATTTCCTGGCCGACTTATATGCTGCCACCTGGTTGCATGCCTCGTCACAGTTACGCACCCGTTGAGCCTCACACCGAAGCTTGTGACACTCCCTCCGCTTTTCAGCGATTTCAGTATACCACCAGTACACTGGGGGCTTGCGTGCCGGGGGTATAGAAGCGCAGCAAGCAGTCGTGATTATGCTCATAGTAGAGTTCACCACGTCTTGAGCTGCCAGTTCTTCTGTCCCCTCCGGAGCTCCCTGCAGCGGCTCACCTGGTGTGAGAACCTTGACGAACCTCTCGACGTCCATTCTTCCAATGTTCCATCCAGTTGTAGAAGGCCGAGAGCACGGACGTTGGGAGACAGCATCACTTATCTCAAGCAGAATGCACTGATGCACTGACGTTCAGAGGCCAAACGAAGGATATTACCTTCTACATTATCCCGTCACTGACTCAGAACGTGTACCTTGCCGTCGATTTCGTCCTCCTATTTGGATTGGCCTCAGATTTATACACAGATTTGTCCTTAAATACCAGATATGTCAACGAACTCGCTTCTATACCCGATAGGCATGAACTGACACCTAACGAACGACAACGCCTGGAAGCATCCGACGCTGCTTTTCCATCTTACGCTACCCAAGGCCTTGGCCGCACCGCCCTGGTCTCACGTGTCATCGATGTTGGGAATAATAAGCCAATTAAGCAGAGACCCTATGCCATCTCACCGGCCATGGAGAAGTTAGTGTATGTAGAGTTGGACAGGAGGCTTGAGTTGGGGGATATAGAGGAGTCCCAAAGTGCCCGGTCCTCACCGGTAACCTTGGTGGTGAAGCCAGGTAAAGTCCGTCTTTGTCTAGATGCCCGGAAGGTAAACGCAGTGACCATCAAAGACGCTTACCCTCTTCCGCTCATCGATGGAATATTAGGGAGGCTGCCGAAAGCAAATTATATTACCAGTCTCGACCTAAAAGACGCCTTCTGGCAAATTCCACTCGATGAGGGGTCAAGGGATAAGACCGCCTTCACAGTGCTGGGACGACCATTATACTAGTTCATCGCAATGCCTTTTGGCCTGTGTAATGCGCCGCAAACGATAACCCGGCTGATGGACGAAGTCATTCCACATCATCTGAAACACCAAGTGTTCGTGTACCTGGATGATCTTTTACTCATCACGGAAACGTTCGACCAACACCTCTTACTCCTGCAAGAAGTAGCCCTGCACATCACTAAGGCGGGACTCACCATCAACGTACAAAAAAGTAAGTTTGTCATGAAAGAAGTCCGATACCTAGGACATGTCATCGGACATGACACCATCAATACGGATCCCGACAAAACTTATGCGATTGATGAGTTCCGCTTACCAAAAACGGTTAAGCAGCTACGACGTTTCCTTGGTGTGTGCGGTTGGTACCGAAAGTTCGTTCGGAATTATGCAACAGTTTCAGCGCCCCTGTCGGACATGCTGCGGAGAGGGAAGTTCATTTGGACTGAGCTTAGCCGAAAGGCATTTCACGAGCTAAAACAAGCCCTAACATCAGCTCGGGTCTTGCACAACCCCGACTTTGAGAAGCCTTTCTCCATTCATTTTGTCAACATGGAGTAGGAGCCGTGCTGGTGCAATTGACCGATGAGGGAGAAGAAGCTCCCATTGCCTTCATGTCCAATAAGCTGAACTTGGCCCAAAGGAACTATACCGTATCCGAGCAAGAATGTTTGGTAGCGGTGATGGCTGTGAAGAAATTCTGAGCCTATATCGAGGACTACCAGTTCGAGATCACCACAGACCACGCTTCGCTTTGTCTAGATGCCCGGAAGGTAAATGCAGTGACCATCAAAGACGCTTACCCTCTTCCGCTCATCGATGGAATATTAGGGAGGCTGCCGAAAGCAAATTATATTACCAGTCTCGACCTAAAAGACGCCTTCTGGCAAATTCCACTCGATGAGGGGTCGAGGGATAAGACCGCCTTCGCAGTGCTGGGACGACCATTATACTAGTTCGTCACAATGCCTTTTGGCCTGTGTAACGCGCCGCAAACGATGACCCGGCTGATGGACGAAGTCATTCCACATCATCTGAAACACCAAGTGTTCGTGTACCTGGATGATCTTTTACTCATCACGGAAACGTTCAACCAACACCTCTTACTCCTGCAAGAAGTAGCCCTGCACATCACTAAGGCGGGACTCACCATCAACGTACAAAAAAGTAAGTTTGTCATGAAAGAAGTCCGATACCTAGGACATGTCATCGGACATGGCACCATCAATACGGATCCAGACAAAACTTGTGCGATTGATGAGTTCCGCTTACCAAAAACGGTTAAGGAGCTACGACGTTTCCTTGGTGTGTGCGGTTGGTACCGAAAGTTCGTTCGGAACTATGCAACAGTTTCAGCGCCCCTGTCGGACATGCTGCGGAGAGGGAAGTTAATTTGGACCGAGCTTAGCCGAAAGGCATTTCACGAGCTAAAACAAGCCCTAACATCAGCTCCGGTCTTGCACAGCCCCGACTTTGAGAAGCCTTTCTCCATTCATTGTGTCAACATGGAATAGGAGCGTGCTGGTGCAATTGACCGATGAGGGAGAAGAAGCTCCTATTGCCTTCATGTCCAATAAGTTGAACTCGGCCCAAAGGAACTATACCGTATCCGAGCAAGAATGTTTGGTAGCGGTGATGGCTGTGAAGAAATTCTGAGCCTATATCGAGGACCACCAGTTCGAGATCATCACAGATCACACTTCGCTACAAGGATTGATGAACCAAGCCGGCTTACATGGACGCCTAGCCAGATGGGCTCTTAAACTGCAAGGGTTTCCAGAACGTCGTGCCCGATACTCTCTCGCGAATGTTTTCACCAGAGGGAGCCGAATTGACAGTGAATGACGAGAACCCCATCGAGATAGATTTGGACAGCCCACATTTTGAATCAGACAGCTAAAAAGAGTTGAGGCAAACCATCGTGACCCAACAATCACAGTTGCCTGATTTGAAAGTGATAGATGGCTACGTGTATAGATGGAATGAATGCGCACTGGTGATCCATGACAGGAAGAAGAGTCCTGGAAACTCTGGGTATCGGAGGAAATGACACAACATCTGATCCTCCGCGCACATGACCATCCTATAAGTGCCCACGGAGGTTACGGTCGGACGCTCCGGCGACTTATGAAATACTTCTTCTGGCCTGAAATGGCATCCCAGGTCAAAGACTACGTGAGCACCTGTGAGATCTGTGAAGGCACTAAAGCGCCCAACCAGCCTCTTCGACCTCCTATGGGCTAACTCAACGTCCCAAAACTCGGTCTCGGTCCATATCCTCGATATCCTCGATCATCCATGGGACACATCGGAGCTATAGTTGTTTTAGGCCAGCTCTCGAAGTTCCCGCTGGTGGAACCTACTCGCAAGTTCAGGGCTCCATCCATCGTGAAATTTTTAGAGAGTCGGGTATTCCACGTGTTCCGGGTTCCAGAAAATGTGTACTCGGACAACGAAGTACAGTTCAGATCTCGGCAGTTTAAGGGCCTACTCGAACAGTACGGCGTCGAACACCAACTGACGCCCATAAACTCTCCTCAGTGTAATGCATCTGAACGGTTGAATCGCACACTTTTAGCCGCGATCCGTTCTTATGTTCACCCAACTCAGAAAGATTGGGACCGCAGATTGTCCGCCATCACGTGCGCTCTGCGGTCATCTTATCATTCTGTCACCGGTGTCTCACCTTACTTTGCCGCCTTCGGACAGCATATGATTTGCTATGGTAAATCATACAGGCTGTTACGGCAATTAAAGTGTTTGGGAGACCCCGTCGTTGCGCTGGAGCCCCACGAGCGTTTAGGAGACCTCCGCCAACAAATCGGACGGAAGATTAAGGCCGCGGGACGTGCAAATGAGGCACAGTACAACCTCATGTGACGACCTTCCAATTTTAAAGAAGGAGATGAGGTTTTTCGGCGTAATTTTGCCAAAGTGACGCCGCTGGGCATTACAATGCCAAGTTGGACCGGCGTTTCCTGAAAAGCCACATACAGAAGGTAGTAGGACCCAATCGTTGCCTGTTAACTGACCTATCGGGGAAGGAAGTCGGGATATATCACGCAAAAGACCTGCGCCGATAATTACCAATCAACGTTTGTTTTGTCCGTCCGTACTCAGCTTCAACCACACGCAGTTTACACACTCGTAGCAAATCTTAAATTTACGTGTCAGTCTGTCCGCCCGTCCGTCAATTGGTTTTTTTTATTCGTCACTCCGCGTTCCGATGCCGAAGACTACCGATGCTCCTTTTTCTCAATCCTCGTCACCATGGGATTCCGAAAAAATTAGCTGCCTTGTAGTAATCGAGCAGTTATATCAGCAAATTGCTCGAAAACCCTCCTATCTCCTATCTAAATTGTAATGGCAGATTTAAAATAAAAATATGTAAATTTTTTCTGTAATTGTAGTTTGTAGAATAATTTTTCTTCTTATTGTTATGAGTATGCCTAAGCCTTTTACGGCATAGGGTTATGTGATTCGCTCACACAACTCTATGATATAAATTGGTCATCGGTATATTTCTTTTCTGATGGGAAGGCTCATAAAAGTTATGTTGTATGAGTTTTCGACTCAGAAGGGAGATACATGGCCACTGCATCATTTATGGATCTTGATCCGGTTGGGCGGGTACAAGCGGGCACCACCACCATCCGGTTGTCCCACTCTTATTTATGGGCCATGAGAATCGCCGGTTGATGACGAGGTTTTTCTAAGTCCGTCTGGTTTCACTCGTTCAATTTGTTCTCTGAACAAGTAGTTACGTTAAAAAAATGCTGGGTGCTACGCCGCATAAGCGATTCGGGTTTGGGGCCGTGGGGTCGCCAACCCTAAAATTGCCCCCAGGAGCCAATTGGAAAGCTTGAGGCTCTCCGGAATGGTCCTCCTTTTACCACTAACTTCCACATGAAAAAAAATCACTGCCTAAAAAATCACAAAAAAGTATTTTGAGGGGACTCATCACAGATTGAGGTCCTAGACGGAGGGATCCTTGCACACTCTGGACCGAGCTAAGCTTTCGGTTAACACTGCGCACTCCACGCGTAAAAACACTGCTGTAACACGGTCACTACACCAAAAATTTTATATAAAACAATTTCAACTTTACCGCAAGTAATTAACGCAAATATTATTATTTCACAACAATTTTGATTGATAAAAAGAAAAAGGAATTTATGAAAACTTAACACTTACTCTAACGTTGGGGGCCTCGCCGAACGAAGTCCTTGCTTTCCATCAATATTCTGTTCTCATTCTAACCTTCAGTTGTCTCGCGCAGTTTATCTACTCCTCTTCTCCTAATGCGTTGATGAATCGCAGATGTATGCGAAGTTAGCGTCCTGCTCTTGAGAATAAGTTGTACGCTGCCTGTCCTTGATGATCGTCCTTCGTTGGCCAGAAATCCATGCGAAAAAGAGACCGTTTCCGTGGTCGCTGACTCTTTTATTGACTTGGTCCAATGGCTCTTTTACTTGAGATGAAGAACCCAAGTTCAAGACCACAGCATTCATAACGGCTGCTCAACCTTGCAGCGTTTATCTCAGGCGCAAACCCAGTTTTTTACTTGGTGGTCATCTTCCTTTCGCGCACTGTACTGTATTACCAGTAACAACCTTACCGATTGTTTTGATTTAAATGTCAGGCGTGATAATACTTGTTATTCTGTTCGTACATGTTTACGTTTGTCGCGAGTGAAATTAGTGTGAGAATCACGTAAGTATATCCCATCGCAAGCTTTGGCATGAGTGTTTGGTCCTACAATATGTTCATCTCGTTTTTCAGGTAACATTTGCCGGATAACATCATCGGCTCCCTTAAATCCCTTTATTTGCATTCTATGGTTTATTGCCTCCGTGATGCTTTCGAATTTCACAATACCAACGGTTGTCTCTGCCGCATATACGAATGCCATGTCAGGATCATCTGGAGTTCGTCCAAGTATCGATATACGTAACAGAGCACAACAGCTACAAAATCTAACAGGATGTCGAGTGATTGAAGAATTCATGGCGATAACACGATGGACGAATCGAATCAAACATATTTTGAGAATTATGCGTTTCCGGAGTTGACGGAAATCATAGATTTCCTAATGCTATATCGGGTTAGTGGTATTCGATCCTTGGCAAAACTTTTACCATATTTACAAGTCATTCGTGGCAAAACGTTGTTTGAGGGATTTGCAGTGATCACATTTGAAAATGCCAATATTGAGGAAATCGGTTTACCATCACTTGTGACCATCAATCGTGGTGGTGTGCGAGTCGAGAAGAATCCAATTTTATGTTTTGTCACTGTTGATTGGAATTGTATTGCTATGAATGCAACGCCGGAGGCACTAATATTTAAGCACAACGAAGCTACCAACGAATGCCCATTGTGTGGCTTAGTGGGAACAAAAGGTGATGTTAACGGCGGTGATTGTCCTGTCTTCGGTAACAAACGCTTCTGCTGGGATCAGGATCACTGCCAAAAAAAATGCTCTTCGGAATGTTAATTGTTGGATGCACGCTTGGAATACTTCTGGATTTGATTCAATCTGCTTCACAATACCAATCATACGTGTCCCCACCTCGCTCAATGGTTTCACCACGTCCACTTGGAACGCAGTAGCAATTATGCTGACGATTCGGGGAAGATTTGAATTGTTCACTCCTACAATAGTGGGATTTTTCTCTACTAGATCACATAACTAGCTGTAAACATGAGGTGCTTCATCGTCGTCTTCAACAACTGGGAGCCATGGGAGCCATAAATTCAGGATTTTATCCTTGTTGGGAATGGTGGAGCTATTGTATTTGAGTATTTTAGTTACAGCTGAGATAGCATTTTCTGTGGGATTGACATTCTCTGGATCACGACTTTTCGTTGCATTAATGACTTCCACTAAAAGAGAAATTGCTTGCACTCATGTTACAGACGTTGAGGGACTCAGTTGTGTGTCGTGTGTGTATCTCGATAAATTCTTGACATAGTTCAAAAGGAATTAGTTTGGCTGTAGTTACATAAAAGTGTTTTTGGGAAAATATGCCCGTCACAATGTGGAAGTCGTGCCTGTAATGGTCAAGGAAAATGTTGCAACGAAACTTGCCTCGGTAGTTGTTCAGATGATGGAAATACATGTTCCGTTTGCCGAAATTCAGTTGCTTATGGTAAAGATGGTGAGATGGTATTCATGAAAAAGAATATATCGTGTTCGGATATTGGTGTTAGTGTCCCTTCCAGCTTGATGTCCATATATTTTCCATTCGAGGTTTTAAGTTTGTTTACAACACTGAATCGATGTTGCTATGATGCAAATATCTTCATTTGGAATCCGGACGTCAAGCACTAACACTTTTTCATGACTTTATCGACTGCGATATAATTTATATGCTGATTTCAATGTTGTTACGACAATTCAGTCCGATAGAATTCAATTGAATTATCCTTTCTTCCAAGGACCATAACAGGAAAGACAACTGCTGACTTAGTTTTGTTTGACACTCATGTAGGTTCCATTTGCATACGTATCCTTCTTTTTCCGCTTAGTATTTAATCCCTAACATTACTTAATGCTAACGATTTACATCTTTTATCCTAACCTGACTTTAATCGTTCGCACCAGTACTTCCGCGCATGGAGTGGTTCCTTGGTCGTCTTCCGGATAAAGTCTTGGAGTGCAAGGAATCCTTCCCTTCTAGGAATGTTTTCGGGGCTTTATTTGTATTTCGTAACGTTTTCCCTTTTGGTAGTTACTTACAATTTTTCGACTTCGGTCGCCCGTTCTTCTGAGACCCTAGAATTCGTGAATGCGAAATTCTTTTGTAGTGGGTCCTTGAGCTGGGGGAATGAACTCGCCCCACGACACCGCAATGCTAGCCTGCCAGCGAATTCACTCGTCCCCAGACAAGGGTATTCGTGGCGGATATCAACATCTTTCTTCGCCGAGGCAGTAGACCATTGCTGCAGTCTTCTACGGACAGTCTGATACCTACCTATCTCTACAAACTTTTTAGCGGAAGAATGAGTTGGTTTTACCGTTTTATAGATTTCGTTAAACATGTAAGCATTTCTGATAGTTACAATCTAACGTTTTTTGTTTTTGAACATTTAAACACATATTCTGATGTCTTCTTTAGTAGACCTCCTATTCAAACTACTTTAAATCAATCATTTTCAGGTCCATTTGAAGTCATTAAATGTAATAATAGTAAAATATTTAGTATCGAAATTAAAAATAAACATTTCACCATTTCTAGAGATAGAATTAAACCATGCTTTAAAAAAAACCAATTTCATAAAAACAACTCTTCCATCAGTAATCACATACCGCTCGGCACTCACTACTCAACTGACTGAACAAGACAGTTCTTCACTATAGTCTAGATCGAACACGTTCGTACTCTACACAATGATACAGTCTAGGTCGAATATGCTCGCATGTTTCAATGGATTCTCCCCATTTATTTTAAGGAACTGAACACATGTTGAAGACATAGTCCCTGAGATATGCAGGCTTCCGTCAGTTTCTGATAGACATGGATGATAGAGTCACAGGCGGATTAGGCTAAACAAGCGGATAATTTGTGCCAGATTGTGTACCTGGACCGTTTGCATGTATCGAAGTTGATGCTGGTGTCAACTGGTAGTCTGTTGGCACCCCTGCAGTTTCTGTTGCGGATGGCACAACCATTCTGTGCTAAAGAATTAAGGAGTGAGTTCTGTCTTGAGATTCACAAAGGAGGCTCCAGTAGCTGCAGATCGAAAGGAACCTTCACCCACCCTGAGTAAGTGGTGCAGTGGGTAGGTCTTTGAAGAGAAGTCTGGAATAAGTTTGGCATAATATGTGACTAGGCCAAGGAGTCTCCTCATTTCATCAGCATTCTTAGGTCGCAGCATCCGGAAAACTACTTGAACCATAGAGGAGCGCTTCTGAATCTAGCTGTGTGACGCTACATGACCGAGGTAGTTTATGCTTTCCTTGAAGAATGAGCATTTAGCACGATAGAGGTGGAGATGGTACGTACCAAGATTCCTGGTGCACTCCTCGAGATCTGAGTCATGACATATTATGTCATCAAAGTATGCTTCAACCTTTGCAAGGCCGTTCAGCAATTGACCCAGGACCCCGTTGAATCCCGCTGGAGTGGTCTTAATGCTGAAGCTGACATGGCTCATTTCGAATGTACCCTTACGTGGTGTTCTTTATCGACCCGTTAGTGTAAATATGTTATGCCTTGTTCAAGTCCAATTTACAAAAGTACTTGGAACCTTTGAGACTATGGAGGACCTCATCTATTCTGTGGATGGGGTGATTTGAAGCAACGAATCTGAAATTCAACCCACACTTGTAATCCACGTATATCCTTACCCCACCGCTAGCCTTAGTTGTCATAACGAGTGGCGATCCCCAATCGCTTGATGCAATTGGACTGATCATTTCTTCAGACTCCGGTGTGGCTAACTCTCTCTCAACTGGCTCTCGCAATGCAAAGTGAACATGGCCTTCACGCCCTCTCTGAGTTGAAGTTTAACTTCTGTGTTCGAAACACACCCAATCCTTTCTTCGAAAATGGATGGGTATTTCTCGAAGGTGTCTTCGAGCGAAGTGACGTCACAAACTGCTGGCACTACAGATAAATCAGCTTGCATTGAATTCCCTTTGTAGGCGCCTGAGACGGTGACTTTACGTTTAGGCTTGATGACGTGATCTGAGTAAGAGCCGAAGGAGATTGAAGTTAGTTGCAGCGGTACTTTGAGTCCCGATTTGTTGAAAGCAGTTTCTGAGAGCAAAGAGAAATGTGCGCCTGAGCCTGCTTCAAATGTTTGTGGTTTGTTATTGAGTGTGACCGTAATAATGTATTTATCAGTGTTTGGTTCCTTCCTCATACAAATCCTCGATGTTTTCAATGCTAGTGGTACCATATGTGCTGTTGAGGTGATGATCTTCTTCTTGTTGAGGATGATGAGCTAACAGCATGTTGGTCTTTAATTTTAGGAGCCGAGAGATGATGCTGGCTTTACTGACATGATCGGTTCGTCGCCAAGAGGTGCACTTCATGGATTAACAATCTGTTCTGCAGTCTCGAAATTTATGGTTTGCGTGACTACAGTTGAGACAAAAACCATCGAGACCTAATGACCGACAATCCGCACGTCTTTTAGGACTGCGGGCCTAGAAAAATAACGTGTATAAGAGCTGGACTGACGAAGATTGTCTTGAGCTGTCTTTCAGGTGTCTGATGAGCTGAGCATGAAGCAATATATCAGCTATGGGGAACTTTCTTTTACAAGTGGCATTGGAATAGATAGTGTGGATATCACAGTATTTCAACTTCCTTTTCAGAAATGTGACGAAATCCGAGAGTGACTGATGTGGCTGCTGAGTGGTGCTGAGAAATCACGGTTGAGAACCCACGGTTGAGCACTTTTTGGAAATGATCCTTCAAAGTTTTGAATTCGAATTCCTTATCTGGTCCTAGGAATGCAGCTAGATTGTTAAAGTGACATTTCTCAATCGATGAATGCAAGAGTTGAGATTTTTTTGTTATCACGTGCGCTTTTAAGATCACAACAATTGTCAAAGCGGTCCATGTACGACAAAACCGTTTTATGTTTGTTGTCATAGCTTTCAAAAGGTGTAACTTGTGTAACTGGCGCGGTTTGCTGACTTCCAAGAGTAGATGTCAAAGCTGATAAGAACCTTTCAAACTCATTGGTCACCGGTTCTGAGTAGGCCAAAAATGCATAAATTATCTCAAATCTAATGTGAAAATGCACAAACTGGATTAAGTTGGCAAAAGCACGAAATTCGGAGTGGCTACTGAAATAGTTGGAACAAATGCGACTCTGAACCGTAACGGAACTTAAAAAACTAGGTGCAATGTCGATTGGTTAATGTTAATGTTATTCACTTTCCGCAATGTTTTGCCATTTTTGTCATCCTCGTCGTCAACTTGTTGTGACAAGGGGCCGAATAATAAACTACATTTAATAAAAGCTACAGATTTGTTTTTTTTTTGGGAGGGAGGTGAATGCTATTTATGCACAGAATTTGAGACTCCCATGCGCGACTGGACTACCCACTAATCACCTCCCTGTCAACCTGAGAACCCAGCTTGGAACCGTTTGACACATTACTTTGGGCCAGGTCTCGTTTTGTTACGCCGTGGGGCGCCTTGAAGCTCTGGAGTCTCTTTCCTAGTGGGAGGAGAGAGGGGAAGAAGAAATACCAGAAAAGCGATCCCCCAGCCCCAGCGCTCCCGGCTGCTGTGAGTCCCTTTTATCTTTTAGGACGTCCCGAGCATAATTTGCCACCTGGTTCCATTTGTCAACGGATTAGAGCATCACCACAACTATATTATCCGGGGTGAGCTCTTCCGTCTCCCTGTAGAGTTCTGTTCGCAGCCTGACCCATTTTGTACACGCAAAAAATGTGTGACAGGCATTGTCCTCCTCTCCTGGGCAAAACCGACGATCGGGGAACCGTGACTTAGCGATCTTGTGCTGGTAAGACTGAAAACACCCATGCCCACCCAAAAACTGGGTCAGATAGAAGTCAGTCTCACCATGCCTTTGATTTAGCCACGGTCTCACATCCGGGATGAGGTGCGCAGTCCACCTTCCCTTCGTGCAATTCACCCAAGATTGCTGCCAATCGTTGAGCGAGCGCTGTTTCTCCTCGCGGATAACCATTTCCCTCGCATCCTCGGTTCGGCGCAAGTAAATAGCGCGGCGCTCTCTAGCAAGGAAGTCAACAGGTATCACGCCTGCAATAACTCTCACCGCCGAGTCAGAGACTGTTGGATACGAAGATGCAATTCTCAGTGCTCCTCTTCTCTGTACCTGTGCCAAACGTTTTCGGTACACCCCCTTGCTGAGAGCGTCACCCCATACCTCTGCTCTGTACAGTAGCACTGACCCTACAGCAATCATCAAGAGGCGTCTTTTTGATGGGCTGGGTCGCCCGACGTTGGCCATAAGTCGACTCAGAGCCGATATTCTCAGCCGTTGCCGTGATTTGCTCAGAGAAACTCATCTTCGAGTCGATCAGTAGCCCTAGGTACTTCACTGCTGGCTTCGATTCGATTCGTAAGTTGTCAATACTGATCATCCTTACTCCAAAGGTTCTCTTTTTTGTCAAGATGACCACTTCGGTTTGCTCAACTGCTAAACTGAACCCGCGAGCAGTCCTCCAGTCCCTCACTCGATGTATAAGCATACCTAGCCTAAGTTGCGTTTATTCAGTAGCCCATCGTAAGACACGTTTCACAGGTCCGGACCAAGGATAGATCCCTGGGCAATACCCGATGTAATTTCCATTCTTCGTTGGCCCTGAGTCATGTCGTAGAGCAGGCTTTGGTCCTTTATGTAGTTCCTCAAAAGCTGCATTAGATATTCTGGAACTTGAAAAGAGTTTTCCAGCGTATCCAGAATATCCGCCTTCCTCACTTTCAATGAGAAGATTGCCTCCTCCAGTTCCAGCCGTGTGAAGAGCGTCAACACGGACGGGATGGGTGGGGAAGAGTCCCGGCACTATCGCGTCCATCTTTCCCGCGTTATGTATACAAGGCTTCCGTAGGGCACCAAGATTCCGCTTGACCAGCCTGTAACCAAGGCCCCACGAATCCTTCTTCACATTGTCCACTAAATCTTGCCAGCAGCGAGCCTTGCTACTGTTGATCAGTTTGCGAAGGCATTTCCTGGCTGACTTATATGCTGCCACCCAGTTGCATGCCTCGTCACCGTTCCGCGCCCGTTGAGCCTCACATTGAAGCTTGTTAGATGGTGTTCAATTAAGCAAAAAAACTGGTCTCCCACAGCCCCACGTTGGGCGCCGTGTTAGATGACGTTGAATTAAGATAAAAGGTGTGATTGGTTACGTCGCAGCAAAGAAACTAATTAGGACCATCTAAGAACTGTATGATGGCAGTTCGATTTTAAGGAACAAAAAGGTCACCGGCTAGGTCACCTGCGCGGGTGGGTTTTAACACCACAGAAGAATCAGTTGAAGGAAGGAAAGACACTGGTCATCCTTTCCACCAACACGCACAAACTCTAACATCTTACATCATGATTTGATATCTGCATCGACGATGACTACACATTCGGAGAAGGCAGATATCCAACACGAGATGTCGAC
Source organism: Odontomyia ornata (assembly GCA_963969285.1). Classification (NCBI taxonomy): domain Eukaryota; kingdom Metazoa; phylum Arthropoda; class Insecta; order Diptera; family Stratiomyidae; genus Odontomyia; species Odontomyia ornata. The sequence continues at coordinate 216,067,917 of OZ017740.1, forward strand.
TTCCTTTCGTCCTTCGTATTTCCGAAACAGGCCAATGGTCCGAAGTCGTAGACAAAACTGGGCAAACGATGTTCGTGTCATACGCACAAGTGGTTAAATGCAGCCCTTCCTTGACACATTATGAAAGTCACAATGTGACAGCAAACTAGTGGTTCAGATTTAAACGATATGGTGGCCAGTATCCCAAAAACGAAGACATGCACAGGAAACTTCTCTACGCATATTCAACCAGTCATTGGAGTTTCGCTTGCATAGATTTTCTTAAAAAAAAATTTTTTTTTTTTAAAGGCCACAAAATAAACTCGTGGCGTGCACTTTCAAAGTGTTCGAACTTGAAAACCCGTCAATACCTTGGATACAACTACAATGAAAACTTCACTATTTCACACATTAAGTTTATTTATGACACTCTTTTGATTTTGTTTAACAATTCAATACAATCCGACTTTCAACCTTTGACACATTAGATTTTTTGCTTCTCACACAAATCCGCACGTCCGCCGTGGACGAGTGCACAAAATCAACTTTTTTTTCGAACAAAAATATTAGACTATCTTTTTTTTTCGAACAACATTCAATGAATGTCCTTGTCAGCAGAATCTTCAAAAACTATTTTACAATAATCCGGCACCGGCATCACATCCTAGCCTGCCTAGCTCCAAAAATCAACTCTTTTTTGAACAAAATTCTGAACCAGCAGCACGTCCGCCGTGGACGAGTGCGCCAAATCAACTTCTTTTCGAACAAAATTCTAAACCAGCAGCACGTCCGCTGTGGACGAGTGCACCAAATCAACTCTTTTTCGAACAAAATTCTAAACCAGCAGCACGTCCGCCGTGGACGAGTGCGCCAAATCAACTTCTTTTCGAACAAAAGTCTAAACCAGCTGCACGTCCGCCGTGGACGAGTGCACCAAATCAACTGTTTTTCGAACAAAATTCTAAACCAGCAGCACGTTCGCCGTGGACGAGTGCACCAAATCAACTCCTTTTTCGAACAAAATTCTAAACCAGCAGCACGTCCGCCGTGGACGAGTGCACCAAATCAACTCTTTTTCGAACCGCTTTCCCTTAAAAAAAAAACCGTGTCCAACATTTGCGTCTCCAAAAACTCTATCTTCCCAAAAAATCCTCAGAAAACAAAAAGCATTCATCCTACCAAACGAAAACCCTCCATCTCCAGTCTATTCACGTGCTCGACAAAAAATTTTTCTTCTTTCCTTTTTTTCTCGTCAATCGCTCGGGCGCATCAAATCTCATATCCCCGACATATTATTCCTCCCGTGCAAAAATGTCTCGGTCCCGGAAAATAGCGAAATTCGTTGTTTACGTTTGAATTTTAATCATCTCCATTCAAACTGGCCGAGACACACTTTTGCTATTTTCCAATAGCTCGCCAATCACCTCAACAACAACAAAACGCATTTGGACCGAGAAGTACATTGGTGGCGCGAAATGCTTGCGCGTTCATCGTCCAAAAAGTTCACCATCGCGTTGTTTATATTAACCGCGCGGGATAGAATTTTCGGTCGAGATGATGGAATGCCGTACAAAAGGAAAACATGAAAATGTGTGCAGGCTAAGGGCATGCACCTACTGCAGCCAAGCGGTGATTGAAATGCTGTAACCTAAGGGTGGGTGCGCATGTACTGATGAAAAAAAGATTTTCTATAAAATTGATTAAGCGATATTTTCCTATAAACGGATACGACATAATATATACATAATTACTAAATTCAACCTCTAAGGTTCCGCAAACGTAACACGTGGGGACGACCTACCCACTGAGAAGGGTCTCATTTATAAAGCCGGGCATTTCACTACAGCTCATCATAAATGAAGATACTAAAGTACATACAAAAGACAACCCTAACTAAATATACGTGCATTATTACGAAAGAAATTTTTACCAGAACCTGAACTTAGACTATATTACCATATCCTCAAACTAATACTACTAATATACTGCTTCCTGAATCTAGACTATAAACGAGACTTTAATTCGACAATCCTATCCCGGGGCGGTAGTCGAAACGATAATGAAATAATCGTTCGATAACTCAACTAACCTCTCAAGTAGGCGATAAACGGTAAGACTAAACTACAATACGATAATCCTATCATGAGGGCGATAATCGAAGCGACAATGAAATAATCGTTCGATAACTCAACAAACCTCTCAAGTAGGCGATAACTAGAAGTCGATACTATAATGTGATAATTATGAGATATACTATAATACAAAAGTAGTAACTATAAAGAGATCCTAACATCTAAACAAACTTACGCTAAACTGATAATATGTACTGAAAAAAAAACAAATATACAAATCGTGTTGGATTGAGACGCACTGGTAGGTTTTGACCATGGACTAGATGGGGGCTTAGATTTGGCTAGCAAACATCCGCGCTGCCTTCCTCATAACAACACCGGACCTCCACCTCCAGCACCCGATCCCGACAAATGAAACTTATAAACAATCTACTATTTACACCTATAACTGCCTATACAGCTTACCTACTAATACTATACATTTAACACTACCTATGCACATCTAATACTAACTATATACATCTAATATTAACTATCTGTATTTAGAACTAATGTTGAAACTTACGTATTACCTATATACAACTAACGCTAACTATATACAAAGGGTTGTGAAACATAGAAAAATGGGGAAGAACAGACAAAAATGGGAATAATAGATGAGGGCACTACTGCTTCCATTCCCAGCTTCCTCCGTTAAGGATTACTGCTTCCGGGAGTGGCTTCATGCATTGATAAAGTAAGGGACAGAAAACTGTACAATAGATATATGGGTGACCTACTACTTCCGCTCTCAGCTTCTTCCCGTGAAAGGTTACTACTTCTGAGAGCGGCTTCGGCCGATTTTGTAGAGAGAAAACGTTAACAAACAGGAATAAGGGAAGGTTAGACCGGAATAAAAAGAAAAGAGCACTCATGTGCGAATATCCTGAGCATGAAAAATACCCAATGATTTACCCTCAGGAGTTTCTACTTCATAGGACACTTGGCCCATTGGACGTACAATCCTAGCAGCAATAAATTTAGGCGCAAATTCGGCTGCGTATTTATCAACGGCGCTACTGAGAACATAATTCTTGACAAAAACAGACTGTCCGTGACTAAAGGACCTAACCCGCGAACGCAGATTGTAATGATGCTGACCCTTAGTGTATGCCTCATTCAGTTTTAACTTAACCCGATCATGAATCTCTCTTAAGCGATCGTGTGGTGTTTTGAGTTCAACCTCTCCGTCTTCGAATGAAGAAAGTTTACGGAGTAGCTCGTAATCAGAGCCATGACTTACCGGTTGAAAGCCGAACATTAAATAATGAGGTGAACGTTCAGTAGATTCATGAATTGTCTTGCGAAAAGCTGCATTAGATTCCAAGAGATGTTTGTCCCACGTGCAGTGGTCTTCTCCTACATAGGAGCGAATAGCAGCTAATATCGATTGATTTACTCGTTCAGAGGCATTCGATTGGGGAGAATATTTAGGAGAGAACACATGACTAATGCCGTGATCTTGGAGGAATTGTGAAAAATGTTTTGAGGTAAATTGTACACCGTTATCCGAATGCATTAATTCGGGCACGCCAAAAGTGCAAAAGATCTCGAGCATGTATTTGGTCACACTTTCAGAGGTAGCCTTAGGCATGACTTTGAGCCATACGAATTTAGCGTAATGGTCGAGCACCACAAATAAACATGTATTTCCACCCTTAGAACGTGGATAAGGCCCCAAGAAATCAATAAATAAGCGCTGTATTGGCCTGTTAGAAATGCGCTGTTGACCCATAACTGGTCTAAGGACCTTAGTGCAGGGCTTAACCTACTTACAAGTATTGCATGCGGAAATGTAAGAGGCTACGTACTTACGAAGAGTTGGCCAATAATAGTATCTCTGCAATACTTCGATGGTCTTACGTATGCCACAATGAGATGCATCCGGTTTATCGTGGGCTTGGGAAATCATCCTAGTTTGCTGGCTCACGGGTACCCATAATTTGGTGCGAGGAATGTCTAAAACCGGGTCGCTGATACCGCGTATATTAATGTAGATGCGACCATCTCTAACCCAAAGATTGGCAAACCGTGTACGTTCCTTGGCTATATTTAGGATTCGCTCCAAATACTCTGGTTCCGTGAACGCAGTGTCAGGTAATAGAGAATCAACATATTGGTGCTCGGGATGAAAAGTCAGACACAGACCAGAGAGTGAGTTGACACTCTCATAAACTCGGGACAGGGCATCGGGAACGGTATTAGCTGAACCCTTTACATGAGCAATGGTGAAGTTAAACCCTTGCAACTTTAGACTCCAGCGAGCTAATCTGCCGGAAAGGTCTTGTTGGCTCATAAGCCACTTCAAACTGGCGTGGTCTGTGATAATGGTGAAGGGCAGACCTTCAATGTAGGCACGGAACTTCTTCACGCTTTGTAGGGCGGCGAGACACTCCAATTCCGTGATAGTGTAATTCCGCTGTGCCGACGTCAGTTTAGCAGACATGAAGGCAATAGGATGCTCTTCTCCCTTCTCGTCCTTTTGGAAGAGGACGCTACCAATTCCAGTGGTGCTAGCATCACACTGAATGAAGAAGGGTTTGTTAAAGTCAGGGTTAATCAGTACTGGTGCGGATATCAAGGCTTGTTTTAAGGTTTCAAAAGAAACTTGAGCAGCGTCGGTCCATTTAAAGGAGGATTTGCCTTTCAGCAGGTCAGTTGAAGGGGCAGTAATTATGGCAAATCTATGGATGAATCGTCTGTACCAACCAGCCATTCCCATGAGATGACGAACGTCTTTAGTGGATCGAGGAGTTGGATAATCCACTATGCTGGCAACCTTCTCAGGATCGGTTTTTTTGGGTACCGTCGCTAATAATGTATCCTAGGTACTTAATTTCACGCTGGATGAATTTGCTCTTCTCCACATTAATAGTGAGTCCAGCATTTGACAACAACCTAGCGACTTTGGATAGCAATTCCAAGTGTTCCGTGAAGGAGGCGCTGGTCACGAGCAAATCATCCAAGTAAACGAAGATTTTGTCTTGAAGCTCATGCGGGATGACCTCGTGCAGTAGGCGACACATTTTCTGGGGAGCATTACACAACCTGAAAGGCATGACCTTAAAATGATATAAAGGACGACCGGGCACCGTAAAGGCTGTCTTTTCCTGAGATTCAGGATCTAGAGGGATCTGCCAAAAGGCGTCCTTTAAGTCAAGACTGGTGATGAATTTGGTGGATCTAAGCCGTGCCAACAATCCGTCGATCAACGGCAGTGGATATGCATCCTTGACGGTTACATTATTAACACGTCGTGCATCTAGACAGAGACGAACTTTCCCAGGTTTACGTACGAATGTGACTGGAGAGCTCCAGGAACTTTGACTCTCACCTAAGGCGAGCATCCTGTCAAGTTCCTTGTACAGCAGATCCTGTACGACGGGAGATACAGTATAATGTTGCTGCTTGACTGGTTTAGCAGTTTCAGTGTCGATGTGATGCGAGGCCAGTGACGTTTCCCCCAGACCAAGCTTATTGAAGGAAGGAAATAGGGCAACAACTTGTTGCAACTGAAGCTTTTGGTCTGGCGCCAAATGGTGAAGCGTGTCAGTCTCTAAGACTAGAATTTAATTGGATGCTTCTTGGATCGCATTCACACTCTTGATTGACACCGGTGCGATTTGGAACGCATTCCAGAAATCAATGCCGAGATATAATTTACCGGCCAAAGAAGGGACGACTAGGAACCGTAAAGGTCTAGTCTCATTTTCGTACGTGACGGGAATATTCACGTACCCTGCTGCAGGAACAAGTTGTCCAAAAGCTGTCTGAACATTGGTTTTAAGGGGATGAATCTTGAGATCTAGATCTCAAAGTAGTTCCATGGACCCGTGTCCGAGAACACTGACGCTAGCTCCGCTGTCCATAAGTCCGCTGAGTGATAACCTTTGACGTAAATGTTACAATAGGGATGGGGATCGTTTAGATCCAGACTAGCTATCACTGAAATGATGGCCAATTTACATAAAGCGCGTTTAGTGCGAAAATACCTTACGGTACGTAATCTTCTCTTGATACGTGAAGTATTAGTTTGGGTAGCCTGGCTACGAATTCCAGATCTACTAACAGGGACCTTAAGAGAGGAAGGTGGTGTACTTTGTGGGGAATTTACCAAATCATTCCTCACAGAGTACGACGCAGTTCTGGATCCACATTGGTAGCTGCGTCGGTCATATGGGCTCTCTGAGGAGCAGAAGTACGAGGATTTGGTGTCCTGAGGCTTGGAGCGTGCCAACCCCTCGTATTGAAGCCGCTCTGAGGATAGTTTCCCGAAGGCTTGCACTTCGGACACCTGGGCTTGAGTATTCCGGGAGTACCACACCCGAAACAAAATATGCCCTGCACTGGAATTGGACAATCACCAAAAGAATGGCCCATCTCTTTATAATTCCAGCACAATCGATATTCAGGGGCATTAACGGGATCGGAGGATCTGAGTACTTCCACGGGCACATCTGTTGGGAAGTCTATAAAAGGGTTCTGGATCATCTCATGCACAGCACGCATGGGTGCTGAGTGACGTTCAGGACGGCTCAAATTCCACACTGTCTCGATAGAGGTGCAGCATTTAACTAATTCCTGAGCCGTTGAGAAACGTCTACCGGCGAGATGATCTCTTAAACGACGGGTTAGTCTCTAGTGCATCGAAAAATTCAATGAAGGGCTCGTTGGTGCTCTGCACACGAGCATCCATCTGCCTGCATACATCAATGTCTGCACGTTCATGTGAGAACCTAGTCACGAAAGCCTGAGCGAGAGAATCCCAATCGAGTAGGTGCGGGTTCATCTCATGATATTTCCAATACCATTCGAGTGCGGGGTTTTTCAAAAACACGTGGAAGCTTTGGGCTCATTGGTTTAAGGCGACACCTTGTGTCTCTCCCATAGCTTTTTTTTTTTTATAGGGAGGTGAAGGCATTTACGCCCGCCGAGTCTGGCAGTGTGGGACTCCCATGGAGGATATCCTTAGACTACCCACTAAACACCTCCCCTGTCAATCTGAGAACCTAGCCTGGAACCGTTTGACACATTACTTCGGGCCAGGTCTCGTGTTTTTACGTCGTGGGGCGCCTTCAAGCTGGGGAGTCCCTTTCCTAGCGGGAGGGGAGAGGGGAAGAGGAAATGCCAGAAGAGCGATCCCCCAGCCCCAGCACCTCCGGCTGTCCCTTTTATCTTTTAGGACTGCCCGAGCATAATGTGCCAACTGGTTCCATTTGTCAACCGATTCGAGCATCACCGCAACTATATTATTCGGGGTGAGCTCTCCCGTCTCCCTGTAGAGTTCCCTTCGCAGCCTGGCCCATTTGGTACACGCAAAACATGTGTGACAGGCATTGTCCTCCTCTCCTGGGCAAAACCGACAATCGGGAGACCGTGACTTACCGATCTTGTGCAGGTAAGACTGAAAACACCCGTGCCCACTCAAAAGCTGGGTCAGATAGAAGTCAGTCTCACCATGCCTTCAATTTAGCCACGGTCCAACATGCGGGATGAGGCGCGCAGTCCACCTTCCCTTCGTGCAATTCACCCAAGACTGCTGCCAATCGTTGAGCGAGCGTTGTCTCTCCTCGCGGACAACCATCTCCCTCGCATCCTCGTTTCGGCGCAAGTAAATAGCGCGGCGCTCTCTAGCAAGGAGGGCGACAGGTATCACGCCTGCAATCACTCTCACCGCCGAGTCGGAGACTGTTGGATACGAAGATGCAATTCTCAGTGCTCCTCTTCTCTGTACCTGTGCCAATCGTTTTCGGTATACCTCCTTGCTGAGAGCGTCGCCCCATACCTCTGCTCTGTACAGTAGCACTGACCCTACAGCACTCATCAAGAGGCGTCTTCTTGATGGGCTGGGTCCCCCTACATTGGCCATGAGTCGACTCAGGGCCGATATTCCCGAAGCAGCCTTCTCAGCCGTTGCCCTGATTTGCTCAGAGAAACTCATCTTCGAGTCGATCAGTAGCCCCAGGTACTTCACCGCTGGCTTCGATTCGATTTGTATATCTCCAATACTGATCATCCTTACTCTAGGGATTCTCTTTTTTGTCAAGATGACCACTTAGGTTTTCTCCAGTGCTAAACTGAGCCCCAGTCCCTCACTCGGCACATTAGCATACCTAGCCTAAGTTGCGCTTGTTCAACGGTGCGTCCGGCGACCAGAGCCGCAACATCATCCGCATAGTCGACCAAAACCGACTCATCTGACATCTCAAGTCTCAGTAGCCCATCGTTAGACACGTTCCACAGGTCCGGACCAAGGATAGAGCCCTGGGCAACACCCGATGTAATTTCCATCCTTCGTTGGCCCTGTGTCATGTCTCGCATAGCCTTAAGTCGATAAAGGAAGCCGTCAGCTCTGAGGCTGGATCTGCTTCCATCGTAGACGATACCCCACTTGGTTATTGGTATCGAATTTTGTGAGAAAGAATGTGAACGCTCTGCGTTGCGTGAACTATTGCGAGGTATGTTTTCTCGACGAATTTGGTTCTCTGTCATAATATAAATTGGTCTTTCCAAATGATGAGTTTCTAAAGACGGTCTTAATGGGCGTATAATATTTGATTCAATAGCCTGCGTGAGGGGTTGTACCTCTTCGGTAAGGTACTCTATTCTAGTGTTAGCATCTGCATTAATTAAAGGCCTATTAGGAGATCCTGGGAGGAACAACTGAGCTGTGTCCCCCAGTGATTTTTCAGGTAGGGTTTCACGAACATTATCTAACGATGGATTAACGATAGAGCTACAGAAAGGGTTAGAGGTATTCAACTTCACCTTTGTCTGACAGGACCTTGTTGGGATACTCATGGGCAAACCTGAATCTATGGATTTATTGTCGTTATGTAATAATTCATTATGCACCGAAGCACCTTGTGGTGTAGAATGTCCCGAAGGTACAAATCGATCGTTTGGTTTTGGTGACGACATTTCAACAAAATTTACTTTAACTTGTGCTTTAGAATTTTTTTTCTTTACGCGTATGTTTTCGGTACGTTACTTTCCATGGATTGAGTTGATGTTTGAGGCTCGACGATTTTTCACTTATTTCTTCTTTCATGTAACTTTATAGTTTGTTCTTACTTTTACGTTACTTTACTTTTTATATCACTTTAAATTTACTCTTAAATTTTTGTTAATTACTGTATACTCTTACGATTTATATCCATGTTTAACATTATTTTCATATATACATATTTTATGTATTAGACCAATCAATCTTTTTTTGATTGTCACGATATTTAGTTTTTTTTAATAAATACTACGTTACTCTAAATCTTTATTTCAATTTCAATGAGAGGAGTGTGTGCGTATAAGTGGCTAGGAGACCAGAGCTCAGAACACGAAGAAGAAGATGATGAAGACTAGCAAAATTTGACAGCGAAATATTGATATAAATATATATATATTGCAAGTGTCCTTTAGGTTCACGGCAAGGTAAGTAGTATAGAAAAAAAGAATTATAAAAATATAGAAATATATCACTATCCATCTCCTGCATCGTATGAACACTGTCTCGAACCAAGTTAGGGGTATTTTCCAATGTTCACGAATACAAGATGAAGATAATAATGTTGGTTGTGTTTCGTCGATTCAGTTTAGATTCAAGTGCCAGGTCTCAAAAACCGATTTGGCGAATATATCCAGCGCCAATCCAAACATTTGAATTCATTTTCAAAACAACATAGCCAAAAAGGATGAATTACCAATCAACCTCACACAGTAAATGAAAATGTGTAGAATAAAATAGGGAAAAAAACAGAAATAGTATGAAGACCGGGGTGCCAGCTGCGAAGGCAAGCGATCAGCGCGAAACGGAACATTAACTGAGCGATATAGCAGTAAGCCAGCAGAGGAGCAGGGATTTATTCGATAATTTATTGATTACAAAACTAAATACTCTGCTGCCTCCTTGCACTATCACTCGACGACAACAAGACTTAAAGAAAGCCACATGGCCAGCATTTTTTTTTGTGGTAGGGAGGTGAAGGCATTTACGCCCGCCGAGTCTGGCAGTGTGGGACTCCCATGGAGGAAACCCTTGGACTACCCACTAAACACCTCCCCTGTCAATCTGAGAACCTAGCCTGGAACCGTTTGACACATTACTTCGGGCCAGGTCTCGTTTTGTTACGCCGTGGGGTGCCTTCAAGCTGGGGAGTCCCTTTCCTAGCGGGAGGGGAGAGGGGAAGAGGAAATGCCAGAAGAGCGATCCTCCAGCCCCAGCACCTCTGGCTGCTGCGAGTCCCTTTTATATTTTAGGACTGCCCGAGCATAATGTGCCACCTGGTACCATTTGTCAACCGATTCGAGCATCACCGCAACTATATTATCCGGGGTGAGCTCTCCCGTCTCCCTGTAGATTCCCTTCGCAGCCTGGCCCATTTTGTACGCGCAAAAAATGTGTGACAGGCATTGTCCTCCTCTCCTGGGCAAAACCGACAATCGGGAGACCGTGACTTACCGATCTTGTGCAGGTAAGACTGAAAACACCCGTGCCCGCTCAAAAGCTGGGTCAGATAGAAGTCAGTCTCACCATGCCTTCGATTTAGCCACGGTCTCACATCCGGGATGAGGCGCGCAGTCCACCTTCCCTTCGTGCAATTCACCCAAGACTACTGCCAATCGTTGAGCGAGCGTTGTCTTTCCTCGCGGACAACGATCTTCCTCGCATCCTCGTTTCGGCGCAGGTAAATAGCGCGGCGCTCTCTAGCAAGGAGGGCGACAGGTATCACGCCTGCAATCACTCTCACCGCCGAGTCGGAGACTGTTGGATACGAAGATGCAATTCTCAGTGCTCCTCTTCTCTGTACCTGTGCCAATCGTTTTCGGTATACCTCCTTGCTGAGAGCGTCGCCCCATACCTCTGCTCCGTACAGTAGCACTGACCCTACAGCACTCATCAAGAGGCGTCTTCTTGATGGGCTGGGTCCCCCTACGTTGGCCATAAGTCGACTCAGGGCCGATATTCCCGAAGCAGCCTTCTCAGCCGTTGCCCTGATTTGCTCAGAGAAACTCATCTTCGAGTCGACCAGTAGCCCCAGGTACTTCACCGCTGGCTTCGATTCGATTTGTATATCTCCAATACTGATCATCCTTACTGTAGGGATTCTCTTTTTTGTCAAGATGACCACTTCGGTTTTCTCCAGTGCTAAACTGAGCCCGCGAGCAGTCATCCAGTCCCTCACTCGGCGCATTAGCATACCTAGCCTAAGTTGCGCTTGTTCAACGGTGCGTCCGGCGACCAGAGCCGCAACATCATCCGCATAGCCGAACAAGCGTGACTCATCTGGCATCTCAAGTCTCAGTAGCCCGTCGTAAGACACGTTCCACAGGTCCGGACCAAGGATAGATCCCTGGGCAACACCCAATGTAATTTCCATCCTTCGTTGGCCCTGTGTCGTGTCGTAGAGCAGGCTTCGGTCCTTTAGGTAGTTCCTCAAAAGCCGCATTAGATATTCTGGAACTTGAAAAGAGTTTCCCAGCGTGTCCAGAATATCCACCCATCTAGCGGAGTTGAAGGCATTCCTGACGTCGAGTGTCACCAACAGGACGATCCGTCGCTTGGTGCGACTATATGCCTCTGCCTTTTGGACCGCGTTCGCCACCTCTGCAATCGCATCAATGGTAGAACATCCTGCTCTAAAGCCGTACTGCCGAGGAGATAGGTCCCCAGCAGCACGAATCGCGTCAGTGAGTCTTCCTTTGATGAGTTTCTCTAGCACTTTCCCAGCCGTGTCTAGCATGCATAACGGGCGGTATGCAGACGCCGATTCGGGATTTTCCTTCCCCTTGCTGACCAGCACGAGCCTCGCCACCTTCCATCGTACCGGGAAAACCCCGTCCCGTAGGCAAGCGTTGAATGTGCTGAGCAGCAAGTCAGGACAATGGTGATAGACGAGCTGCAAAACCTCAGCTGGAACACCATCTGGACCTGGAGCCTTCCTCGCTTTCAAGGAGAGGACTGCCTCCTCCAGTTCCAGCTGTGTGAAAAGTGGGCACTCGACTGCTGTTTCACCATGGACAGCGTCAACACGGACGGGATGGGCGGGGAAGAGTCCCCGCGCTATCGCGTTCCATCTTTTTCGCGTCATGTATACAAGGCTTCCGTAGGGCACCAAGTTTCCCCATGACCAGCTTGTAGCCAAGGCCCCACGGATCCCTATTTACATCGTCCACGAGGTCTTGCCAGCATCGGGCCTTGCTCTTGTTAATAAGCCTGCGAAGATATTTCCTGCCAGACCTGTATGCTGCTAGCCTGGTGTCTGCCTCCTCCCGTGTTCGCGCCCGCTGGGCCTCTCGCCGAAGTTTGTGATACTCGCTTCTTTGTTCGGTGATCTCGTTTGACCACCAGTATACTGGAGGCTTACCATGTCGGGGTCTTCGACGGGGCATGGAAGACTCGCAAGCAGCTATGATGGTACTCATAGTTGAGTTCACCAAGTCCTTGGCTGTAGGCCCTCCACTCCCTGGCGGAGCTCCCAGCAACGGTGCACCTGCCGTAAGCGTGTCAGCGAACCTCTCAGCGTCCATCCTCCCAGTCCTCCATTCGAGGATTGAAGTTTGGGCATATGCACGCAGTGTGGTACTGTCGTGAATCTCAACAGCTATATACTGGTGATCACTAGCCGAGTAGTCCTCTAGTACTCGCCAGTTGTGTACTCTAGGTACCAGGGACTCCGAAGCGAGTGTCATATCGGGTATGGTCCCTACGCAACCCCAGCGGCGGAAAGTAGGGGTGTTACCAGTATTTAGGACAAAAAGCGCTGTTCTGGCCACCATGTCCAAGATTTGCTTTCCCCTTGGGTCGGATTGTGGCATACCCCATTCAATGGCTCTAGCGTTGAAGTCTCCCCCGACCAGCATGTGGCCCTCTGTGTTCGAGACAGCATCCTCCAGGGCATCGAGTTTGGTTCGAAAAGATCGCATTGTCTCGTTAGGCGTCAGATAAACACTGAAATATGTTATCCCTGAACACCGCACCCACACAAAACCATCCCCGCGTCCATGGCCCTGCACCTGAAGGCGGGCGCTGTCTCGAACCCAGATGGCCGAGGTACCAGATTTGTCAGGGTACCACGCTTGCGAGTCCTTGTTATGATGTTGTTCGCTCAGCAACAGGAGGTCAGCTTTCTTATCCCTCGCAAACTGCTCAAGTAGGTCCTGGGCGTTTGTGCTTCGGTGCAAATTGACCTGCAGGATACGGATCATTTGAGTATCGATTTGGCTTTAGTTAGGGCCCCCTTGAAAACCCAGCATCTCCCTGCCCCCGGCTCATGTTTGAGGTCGCCGGGTGCTAGCTTAACATCCTTGCAAAGAATGCATTTTGTCTCGTTCGTGCACTCCTTCCTTTTGTGCCCCGTTTCACCACATTTGAAGCACAGAGATCTCCTGTCGGGTCCCCTACAGCCATACGCGGTGTGTATTAGAGGCATCTGAAGCAGCGGATAGGGATCGCTCTTCTCCGTATCCTGCAGATCACCCAACCTATCTTAATTTTGCCCTTCGCCAGGATTTGCTGGGCGTCTTTATCAGCTAGTTCGACAATAGCCATGCGTTGCTCCCTTGTGTTTTCATGTGTCAATCTTGCCTTGACTTCACTTAAGCTGCGGAACTCCCTCCTAATGGCATCCTCTACTTCAGCTTTGTCCATGACGCAGTCAAGGTCCCTGATTTCCAGGGTGGCCATTGGTTCGAGCGAGGCAACCGTTGCCGCATCTCCAAGAACCTTTTGAACCGCGTCACGGAATGCATCTTTGTTTGTGGCCTCTGGCCCGAATTCCACCAGCAGGCCACCGGTCCGGGTTGGTCGAACTGCTTTGATGGCAGTTTTGGTGTCGTCTGGCTTGACTGCTCCTTTAATTTCACGGAGGACATCTGCGTATGTTCGGCCCTTAGTGGGTTTAATAAGCAGTGCCTCTCGCAAGGGTTTGCGCTGCGGTTTGCTTTTTGTTTTCTGCGGTATATCGGGGGGTTCTTTGTTCTTTTCGTGGTTGAGCTCTTTGTCTGTTTTTTGTAGGAGTAGCTTTTTGGCCGCTTTTTTTGCTGCCTTGTTTCGCACCACATGAAACTCCTCGCCTGGAGTGTCAACTTCGTTTATGGTCTCGTCCGTCCTCCTTTTCTCACGGTCGCCTTCAATTGGGCTAGCGGCCATTCTTTTGCTGCTGCTAGGACCCACTGATGCCTCGAGGGAGAGCGTTCCTTTTTGGTGCTTTTCGGTTGCAAGCCACCTCCACCTGTAGTGCGTTATGCGGCCAAAAAGCTCCTCCAGTTCAAGAATGCCATTCTTGACACTCTTGCCTATGTTTTTCTGCACTTCGCAGGCAGCCCTCAGTTGTTTGATGATAGTCCCCGCTTTCCGAGTAAGCCGCTCCTCTTCGGCGCGGTCAAGGGCGATTGTGTTATTTGGCGCCACCTCTTGGGAGAGGCCCCCGTTTCCTAGCCCTTTTGCTTCTATCGCTTGGGTTGCGTTTGAAGTGGCGTCGGCCAACGGCAAAACTTCTCCCTCCCCCAGTCTTACACTGGCCTCTGTTGGTGTCGCAGTTTGATCCAGATTGTGTACGTCTTGCACTGGACGCTCCGGGTGCGCATAGTACTTCTACTGCGCCCAAAGGCCGCAATGATGCCAGGTTGCACAACGCACTCTGCCTTCTTTCGTTCGTTAGTCCGTCTGTCGTCTGTCTCCGATGATTTAACCTGTGATGTTGACTTTGACAGTGTTTCTGGGGTTTGCTGCCTCCCCCCGCAATCGGTGACTTGTTTTATCGGTGTTCTTGCCAACAGCGGTTTTTGCCTGAAAGGGTTCTCCGTGATAGCGTCCTGTTTGCTTGTTGTTATATCTGCTACAGAAGCCAAGTTCACCACTTGTATAACATTGCAGTCGCTGGATGACGACGGCCGGGAGCCTGCTCGCTCACTACCCTCTGCCGCCGGTACTGGGGATCCGACCCCCTGCACCGTAATTTGGTTCCCCTTGTGCACCTGCATGATTTGGTTTTCTGTCTGGGTTTCCGTTCCCATAGCATTTTACCTACTGCCAGGATATATGGATAATTGATGACGCCATATATTTCGTCATGTCACAGTGAAGATCATTGACACTCAGGTATTTGTCCTGAGACTCTCCCTTCACTGCCGACCATTGTTCGCGGCTGCTTATTGGTTATTCGCAGCGAACCTTTCGAGAAAGGTCTTCCCCTATCCGCAACCCTGGGGACGCGTTTGGTTCCCCGGTCTGAGGGCACTATCGATAACCAAGCGCCAGCTTGGGCGCCATGTTAGATGGTGTTCAATCAAGCAAAAGAATTGGTCTCCCACAGCCCCACGTTGGGCGCCGTGTTAGATGACGTTGAATTAAGATAAAAGGTGTGATTGGTCACCTTCGCAGGAAAGAAACTAATTAGGACCATCTAATAACTGCATGATGGCAGTTGGATTTTAAGGAACAAAAAGGTCACCGGCTAGGTCACCTGCGCGGGTGGGTTTTAACACCACAGAAGAATCAGTTGAAGGAAGGAAAGACACTGGTCATCCTTTCCACCAACACGCACACACTCTAACATTTGGCTCTTACATCATGATTTGATATCTTAGCTTACCGAACCATTACTTTTTATCCTTGACAAATTCCATGCTCACAGGGAAGAATATCACAAAGGCTGCATCGAGGATGACTACACATTCGGAGAAGGCAGATATCCGACACGAGATGTCGACTTCCTTTCGTACTTCGTATTTCCAAAACAGGTCAATGGTCCGAAGTCGTAGACAAAACTGGGCAAACGATGTTCGTGTCACACGCACAAGTGGTTAAATGTAGCCCTTCCTTGGCACATTATGAAAGTCACAATGTGACAGCAAACTAGAGGCTCAGATTTAGACAATATGGTGGCCAGTATCCCAAAAACGAAGACATGCACAGGAAACTTCTCTACGCATATTCAACCAGTCATTGGAGTTTCGCCTGCATAGATTTTCTTTAAAAAAAATTTTTTTTTTTCAAAGGTCACAAAATAAACTCGCGGCGTGCACTTTCAAAGTGTTCGAACTTGGAAACCCGTCAATACCCTGAATACAACTACAATGAAAACTTCACTATTTCACACATTAAGTTTATTTATGACACTCTTTTGATTTTGTTTAACAATTCAATACAATCCGACTTTCAACCTTTGACACATTAGATTTGTTTCTTCTCACACAAATCCGAACGTCCGCCGTGGACGAGTGCACAAAATCAACTTTTTTCTTCGAACAAAAATTTTAAACTATCTTTTTTTTTTCGAACAACATTCAATAAATGTCCTTTTCAGCAGAATCTTCAAAAACTATTTTACAATAATCCGACACCGGCATCACATCCGCCGTTACCTAGCTCCAAAGATCAACTCTTTTTTGAACAAAATTCTGAACCAGCAGCACGTCCGCCGTAGACGAGTGTGCCAAATCAACTTCTTTTCTAACAAAATTCTAAGCCAGCAGCACGTCCGCCGTGGACGAGTGCACCAAATCAACTCTTTTTCGAACAAAATTCTAAACCAGCTGCACGTCCGCCGTGGACGAGTGCACCAAATCAACTGTTTTTCGAACAAAATTCTAAACCAGCAGCACGTCCGCCGTGGACGAGTGCACCAAATCAACTCCTTTTTCGAACAAAATTCTAAATCAGCAGCACGTCCGCCATGGACGAGTGCACCAAATCAACTCTCTTTCGAACCGCTTTTTCCTTCAAAAAAAAACCGCGTCCAACATTCGCGTCTCCAAAAACTCTATCTTCCCCAAAAATCCTCAGAAAACAAAAAGCATTCATCCTACCATACGAAAACTCTCCATCTCCAGTCTATTCACGTGCCCGACAAAAAATTTTTCTTCTTTCCTTTTTTTTCTCGTCGATCGTTCGGGCGCATCAAATCTCATATCCCCAACATATCATTCCTCCCGTGCAAAAATGTCTCGGTCCCGGAAAATAGCGAAATTCGTTGTTTACGTTTGAATTTTTATCATCTCCATTCAAACTGGCCGAGACACACTTTTGCTATTTTCCAATAGCTCGCCAATCACCTCAACAACAACAAAGCGCATTTGGACCGAGAAGTACATTGGTGGCGCGAAATGCTTGCGCGTTCATCGTCCAAAAAGTTCACCATCGCGTTGTTTATATTAACCGCGCGGGATAGAATTTTCGGTCGAGATGATGGAATGCCGCACAAAAGGAAAACATGAAAATGTGTGCAGGCTAAGGGCATGCACCTACTGCAGCCAAGCGGTGATTGAAATGCTGCAACCTAAGTTGACACTCCAGGCGAGGAGTTTCATGTGGTGCGAAACAAGGCAGCAAAAAAAGCGGCCAAAAAGCTACTCCTACAAAGAACAGACAAAGAGCTCAACCACGAAAAGAACAAAGAACCCCCCGATATACCGCAGAAAACAAAAAGCAAACCGCGGCGCAAACCCTTGCGAGAGGCACTGCTTATTAAACCCACTAAGGGCCGAACATACGCAGATGTCCTCCGTGAAATTAAAGGAGCGGTCAAGCCAGACGACACCAAAACTGCCATCAAAGCAGTTCGACCAACCCGGACCGGTGGCCTGCTGGTGGAATTCGGGCCAGAGGCCACAAACAAAGATGCATTCCGTGACGCGGTTCAAAAGATTTGGTTGCCTCGCTCGAACCAATGGCCACCCTGGAAATCAGGGACCTTGACTGCGTCATGGACAAAGCTGAAGTAGAGGATGCCATTAGGAGGGAGTTCCGCAGCTTAAGTGAAGTCAAGGCAAGATTGACACATGAAAACACAAGGGAGCAACGCATGGCTATTGTCGAACTAGCTGATAAAGACGCCCAGCAAATCCTGGCGAAGGGCAAAATTAAGATAGGTTGGGTGATCTGCAGGATACGGAGAAGAGCGATCCCTATCCGCTGCTTCAGATGCTTCGGATACGGATACACCGCGTATGGCTGTAGGGGACCCGACAGGAGATCTCTGTGCTACAAATGTGGTGAAACGGGGCACAAAAGGAAGGAGTGCACGAACGAGGCAAAATGCATTCTTTGCAAGGATGCTAAGCTAGCACCCGGCGACCTCAAACATGAGCCGCAAAGTCATTCAGCACATTTGGCAACACGAACATATGCTGAAAGAGTGGGGCCAATCAATTATATTTCCTATCCATAAAAAAAGTGATAAATTACAGTGCATATCACTACTTTGCACGACGTACAAAATATTTTCAAAAATCCTAGAAAATAAAATTGGATCATATGCCAAAATTTTTATTGGGGAATATCAGGGTGGTTTTAGAGCATGCACCAAATTTTTGTTGACCTTAAGCAAGCATACGACAGTATTGATCTTAGCGTACTGTATTAAATCATACTTTGCCTTGGCATCCCGGCCAAATTAGTCCGTTTTACCAAAAGACAATGACGTTGACGACCTCCCAAGTTCGCATCTATAACCAACCCACCGATTCCTTTGACACAAATGTCGGACTAAAACAGGGGGATGGGCTGGCCCCATTGCTATTCAGTGTGGCTCTGGAGTACGTGATAAGCTACCTGTCAATACAGGAGGCGCATTACCATACAGGTCGAGCCAAGTAGTAGCCTATGCAGACGACATTAAAATTTTGTCACGTTCATTAACAACTGTCAAAGAACTCTTCCTGAAACTTGACAGTGAAGCAAAACTAGTAGGGCTACAAATCAATGAAAATAAAACAAAGCTCACGACGCAGTCTAGGAAAAATACCTCAAATATACAAAATATTACACTTGGCGCGTACAGTATCGAAAATTTTGGCGAATTAGTGTATCTAGGCGCCAAAATATCGAAGAGGGGTAGTGAAAGAGACGAAATACGCCGAAAAAAAAGCTTGCAAATAAAATATTTTATTCAGTTTTGACGATCTTGAAGACCAGCTGCATATACAGGAAAGCAAAGCTTCAAGTATACAGATCTGTGATAAGACCTGTGTTATGCTACGCGTGTGAAACATGGACCCTAACCCAAGCATCCAAAAATATATTGAATGGCTTTGAGCGACGGGTCCTGAGGCGAATAATCGGAGCGAAGCTGGATGGGGACCAATGGTGAATTCGATACGACCATGAGCTGTATGAAATTTTTGACGAACCGAAGGTCTCAACGATTGTAAGACTGCGGAAGTTGCAATGGGCTGGGCAAACGAATCGTATGCATGAAAAATGGATACCCAAAAAGCTATTCGCTGGGAGAACTGAAGGCCGGAGGCCAGTCGGGAAACCGAGGAAACGCTGGTCTGTCTCGGTCGACGAAGACAGTGCATCGCTGCTCGGATCTCGAAATTGGAGGACGTGGTCAATGCACCGAGATAGGAAGCGAAGGCCCGCGAGGGTCTGTAGTGCTAAGACAAAGAAGAAGAGGAGTATGTTACGTTTGTTATATTAGGTTTAGAGATAATGTTGAGCGCTAAGGTTTTTTAGTTTAAGATAGAGTTTTTTGATTGAATTTTATTAGAATTAGGTTATAACATATTAGGTGTAGGATTAAAATTCACTGTTGTGTTATAAATAATTTTGGAATAGCGTTTTTTTCTCCTTTTTCCAATCAAATCATAAAATATGTAATAACCTTAATTAATTTGGATTTACTATGGTGTTTTTGATCAAATGTGCTTAACTGATACGATATAAATTTAGAGGGCGATTCGGGCCATTAAGTTTTCGTATTATTATTGTTTGGAATTTGCTTTATATTCTCTTAAAATTTATAACGATTAGTATTCAATAAAGCACTTCTGACTTTGACTTTGGCTTTATTAGCAATATACTAGTCAATCAAACATATTAGATATTTACTTGAGGGAAGATTTTTCAAAATTTTAATCGATCACAAACCTTTAATTTACGCTTTCAATCAGAACTTGAATAAAACCACTACTATGCAAACTCGACACCTTAGCTATACATTTCAGTTTTCAACTGATATTGAACATATTGCTATTGAGTTGCCTTCATGCACAGGTTTTGAAGAGATTGCAGTAGCTCAGCAAATTGATGAAGAGTTTAGATCTTTGTATAATAATCCATCATTCAACTTTAGGAACTTAACATTCCTTGTTCTGAATGTAAAATATATTGCAATACTAAATTTAATTCATTTAGTCCATATATGTATTTCAAAACAATTTTGATGGCCCTTTTTTAATATCCATCTCCACTGTCCTCGTATTCGAGCTTCAAATGAATTACCAACTAATAAATTTATTTGGATTAACATGAAAGTTGATATTCGCAACTAGATTAAAGCACGTGGAAGGTGTCGAAAATTAAAAGTTTCCTGACATGTTTTTTTCAATTTTTTCCAGATTCCAAATTAGTTCAAACGATTTTGAAACAATTCATATGGATATAATTGGACCTCTTCCAAATTCAAACAATTTTAAGTATTGTCCAACGACCATTGATCGTATGTCGAAATGGTCTGACGCAATCCCCATGTTTGATTCAGCAACACATTTTGTGGTTCAAGTTTCCTGTTAAGAACGGGTAGCACAATTTGGCGTTCCTAAAGTAATTATTATGGATCAAAGAGTCCAATTTGAATCCAAACTACTTAAAGAACTTAGTGTCAAACTTGGTTTTAAAAGAAAAAGATTTCACCATATCATCATTAAACCAATGGTTTATTGGAACATTAGCACTGTACCTTAAAAGAGGCTTCGTTGTGTCAAGAAGGTACTTCATGGTCAGACGTTTTCAGCTTCAAAGACAACTTTAAGTGATAATTCTGATTTTGCCTGATGATGTTGCCTTTCGGAGGATTCCTTTGATAAATCTTACAGTAATAACTTTTTAGCGGAAGAATATGTTGGTTTTCTTCACCGTTTTATAGATTTGGCTAAACATGTAAACATTTTTTGTTTTTGAACATGTAAACACATATTCTAGCGTCTTCTTTAGTAGACCTCCTATTCAAACTTCTTTAAATCAATCATTTTTAGGTCCATTTGAAGTCATTAAATGTAATAATAGTAAAATATTTAGTATCGAAATTAAAAATAAACATTTCACCATTTCTAGAGATAGAATTAAACCATGCTTTAAAAAAACCCAATTTCATAAAAACAACTCTTCCATCAGTAATCACTTATCGCTTGGCACTCACTACTCAATCGACTGAACAAGACAGTTCTTCACTATAGTCTAGATCGAACACGTTCGTACTCTACACAATGATACAGTCTAGGTCGAATATGCTCGCATGTTTCAATGGATTCTCTCCATTTATTTTAAGGAACTGTACACATGTTGAAGACATAGTCCCTGAGATATGCAGGCTTCCGTCAGTTTCTGATAGACATGGATGATAGAGTCACAGGCGGATTAGGCTAAACAAGCGGATAATTTGTGTCAGATTGTGTACCTGGACCGTTTGCATGTATCGAAGTTGGCGCTGGTGTCAACTGGTAGTCTGTTGGCACCCCTGCAGTTTCTGTTGAGGATGGCACAACCATTCTGTGCTAAAGAATTAAGGAGCGAAAGAGACTTGTTCTTTCGGAACAAAGGTGGCGACCAACTAATGGCTGTGGCATTTCAGAATGTGGCCGGTGTCGAATTCGACCATATAATAGTACTAGCCAAGTTTCCTCCTGATGGTCCCGAATTGCTAAATGTCTTGATTTCCCAAGTGAACTTTTGCTCGCATTCTCTCTTTCACTTGGAAACTATGAATCCACAAGACGGTAGGTGCTATTGCAGCAAGAACTTTGCAGTTGCGGAGCAGGGCATTGAGGCGAGTACGGATCCTTCTCTTCAGGCACAGCTCAGAAGGAGATAGACTTGATGTTAAAAGTGTTGCTCTATGGCGGAAGACTATGTGCTGTAGCTTGATATACAGTGGAGTAGGATCACCAGCAGCAGCCTTGAGACTTCTCTTCAACGTCCCGATGCTGCGTTCTGCGAGATCATTCGTAGCTGGATGATTCTGCGCGCTGAACTTTGAAATACCCCACGCTGTTTACGATATCTCTGAAACTCTTCGCCTTTAAAAATGTAGAGTTGTTCGAAACCATCAGGTAGGATTAACCATACACAAAGAAAATACCTTCAAGTAGAGAGATTGTTGAAGGAGAGGACGGAGCATCATGGATTATGTGAAATTCTGCCCACTTTGGCTTTGCATCCATGCACATCAAAGGGGAATGTCCACCTAAAGGGCCCGCGTAGTCACTTTCTCCCAATTTGCATTAGGTTAATCTCAATGATGAATTGGTACTTTCTGCGGACTGTGGTTAGCTTTGGCACAGGACTCACAGTTTTTCACAAGATGCTTCATGTCTTTATCCAACCCTTCACAATAAAGGTATCTCCGGGCGAGTTACTTAATCTTCATGATTCTTAAATGCGTTGCATTAAGCTCTTGCAGAATTGGTATTTGGAGAGACTTTGGGATCATGCTTGCTCGGTGTGGAATAGCACGTTGCTAGAGATAGTATATAAGCTATCTTTGTGGCTGGTCTTGAGCTCCTGTAATAATGCTTACAACTTCGGGTATTTTGCATTTTCCTTGGCACCTGTCTCTGCGGTGATCAACAAACTGGAGATCTGGAGCAGTGTTTTAGCATACAGCACGTATTTTCTTGATCAACTAAAATCTCTGGTGACTCACTAGTCGTAAACACTAGTGCATGGGGCAGACCGTCAATATTTTTGTTTTGTTTTCACTTCTTGTATTGAGTTATGTAGTCGAGCCCACTGAGGAAAGAGGCATACCTCAGCAAATGCATCTGCAGCAATGCATGGTCTGGATGAAATATCCTTGAAAGAGGCTCATTGTCTGTGATGAGAACGAGATGTTTCCAGATCAGAAGTTGAAGAAGTGCATTGCTGCCAGGGCTTCTCTGTCAAGCTAACTCAGCCTGCGATAGAGCTCGCAAGGCGTAGCCAATTGGACGATCATGACCACCAATTTTGTAGCTAAGTACTACGGCTATTCCGGCATCAGTTGTGAGTATCTGTGAGTTCTGTTTTGAGATTCACAAAGGAGGCTTCAGCAGCTGCAGATCGAAAGGAACCTTCACCCACCCTGAGTAAGTGGTGCAGTGGGTAGGTCTTTGAAGGGAAGTCTGGAATTCATCAGCATTCTAAGGTCGCAGCATCCGGAAAACTACTGGAACCTTAGAGGAGCACTTCTGAATCTAGCTGTGTGACGCTACATGACCGAGGTAGTTTATGCTTTCCTTGAAGAATGAGCATTTAGCACGATAGAGGTGGAGATGGTACGTACCAAGATTCCTGGTGCACTCCTCGAGATCTGAGTCATGACATATTATGTCATCAAAGTATGCGTCAACCTTTGGAAGGCCGTTCAGCAATTGACTCAGGACCCCGTTGAATCCCGCTAGAGTGGTTTTAATGCTGAAGCCGACATGGCTCATTTCGAATGTACCCTTACGTGGTGTTCTTTATCGACCCGTTAGTGTAAATATGTTATGCCTTGTTCAAGTCCAATTTACAAAAGTACTTGGAACCTTTGAGACTATGGAGGACCTCATCTATTCTGTGGATGGGGTGATTTGAAGCAACGAATCTGAAATTCAACCCACACTTGTAATCCACGTATATCCTTACCCCACCGCTAGCCTTAGTTGTCATAACGAGTGGCGATCCCCAATCGCTTGATGCAATTGGACTGATCACTTCTTCAGACTCCGGTGTGGCTAACTCTCTCTCAACTGGCTCTCGCAATGCAAAGTGAACATGGCCTTCACGCCCTCTCTGAGTTGAAGCTTAACTTCTGTGTTCGAAACACACCCAATCCTTTCTTCGAAAATGGATGGGTATTTCTCGAAGGTGTCTTCGAGCGAAGTGACGTCACAAACTGCTGGCACTACAGATAAATCAGCTTGCATTGAATTCCCTTTGTAGGCGCCTGAGACGGTGACTTTACGTTTAGGCTTGATGACGTGATCTGAGTAAGAGCCGAAGGAGATTGAAGACAGTTGCAGCGGTACTTTGAGTCCCGATTTGTTGAAAGCAGTTTCTGAGAGCAAAGAGAAATGTGCGCCTGAGCCTGCTTCAAATGTTTGTGGTTTGTTATTGAGTGTGACCGTAATAATGTATTTATCAGTGTTTGGTTCCTTCCTCATACAAATCCTCGATGTTTTCAATGCTAGTGGTACCATATGTGCTGCTGAGGTGATGATCTTCTTCTTGTTGAGGATGATGAGCTAACAGCATGTTGGTCTTTAATTTTAGGAGCCGAGAGATGATGCTGGCTTTACTGACATGATCGGTTCGTCCACAATAGGTGCACTTCATGGATTAACAATCTGTTCTGCAGTCTCGAAATTTATGGTTTGTGGGACTACAGATGAGACAAAAACCATCGGGCCTAATGACCGACAATCCGCACGTCCTCTAGGACTGCAGGCCTACAACAATAACGTGTATAAGAGCTGGACTGACGAAGATTGTCTTGAGCTGTCCTTCAGGTGTCTGATGAGCTGAGCAGGAAGCAATATATCAGCTATGGGGAACTTCCTTTTACAAGTGGCATTGGAATAGATAGTGTGGATATCACAATATTTCAACTTCCTTTTCAGAAATGTGACGAAATCCGAGAGTGACTGATGTGGCTGCTGAGTGGTGCTGAGAAATCACGGTTGAGAAACCACGGTTGAGCACTTTTTGGAAATGATCCTTCAAAGTTTTGAATTCGAATTCCTTATCTGGTCCTAGGAATGCAACTAGATTGTTAAAGTGACATTTCTCAATCGATGAATGCAAGAGTTGAGATTTTTTTGTTATCACGTGCGCTTTTAAGATCACAACAATTGTCAAAGCGGTCCATGTACGACAAAACCGTTTTATGTTTGTTGTCATAGCTTTCAAAAGGTGTAACTTGTGTAACTGGCGCGATTTGCTGACTTCCAAGAGTAGATGTCAAAGCTAATAAGAACCTTTCAAACTCACAGCTCACTGGTTCTGAGTAGGCCAAAAATGCATAAATTATCTCAAATCTAATGTGAAATTGCACAAACTGGATTTAGTTGGCAAAAGCACGAGATTGGGAGTGGCTACTGAACTAGTAGGAGTAAATGCGACTTTGAACCGTAACGGAACTTAAAAAACTAGGTGCAATGTCGATTGGTTAATGTTAATGTCATTCACTTTCCACAATGTTTTGCGGTTTTTTCCAGCCTCGTTGACAACTTGTTGTGACAAGGGGCCGAATAATATACTACATTTAATGTAAGCTACACATAATACTCGTCATTGTGACAATAATGATATGCAATTTACATAGAGACACGGCCAAAACACATGCGCCTCGGCAATCAATACTCAAATTACCGAACGAGACAGTTCTTCGTTATAGGTTAGCTCGAACACGTTTGCACTCTATGCAGTAATACAGTCTAGATCGAATATGCTCGCACGCTTCACTATAATTTTCGATATGCTGCAAACATTGCAGGGACGTAATACTCTTTTGAAGCGCATATCTGATTCTTTCCAAATCGTTGGATCTATTAAGATTATTGGAAACAAGTTAAGTTGGAAGTTGAATACTTCCATGGTTGGGAAAATATTTTGTTGCTGGTGATAACTATTCATGTCGGTTTTATCCCTCGACGTTTCTACTTGTGCATAGGTGTGTTTCATGAAAAATTTCCTGACATCAGCAATTGGGTTCCTTTTGTTGGTGAATTCTTCCCTTCTGTGTTGTAGGAACTGTATTTGAGCATGTCTTCTAGGTCTAGTTCTTCATATCTATTTTTATTTATGATCGAGCGTGCCTGACGATTTTTGATATTCAGAATAGAGCTTGCTTCAATTTCATGCCTGTAATTGACCTACTTGCGGCAGTTTTGATTAGTGGCCATATGACCATTGCTATTACACAAAAGGCACTTTATACAGCTGCATGTACCCTCGCACTTGGTCTCGCCACATTTTAAACATCTCGCCACAGTTGATTGTAGAGTGACCTAACCTACCGCAGTTCCTACATGGTTGGGGGAGGAATCTAACGCATTCCGCTTTCGTATAAAGTATTCAGTTTTAAGGTTATCCAGTAGGGTATTTCCCGTCATTGTAAGCTTAAAGAATATCATTGGAATATAGTTGCCTAAATTAATCGTGTCTCTCTGTAAAGTCAGCTGAAATGTGGAGGTGTCAACGAAAACTCAAAATTTTGTATGGTTTCGGAACGAATTTCTACAGTGAAATCCAGACGGTCTGCGGAGAATATAACACCACCCATTGTGAAGTCAAAATCATTTCGGTTTAATTTTTGTTGCTTTCTAAAGTGATTGAATAGGAGGTTGTTTACTTTTCAAAAAAAA
Organism: Odontomyia ornata; assembly: GCA_963969285.1. Classification (NCBI taxonomy): domain Eukaryota; kingdom Metazoa; phylum Arthropoda; class Insecta; order Diptera; family Stratiomyidae; genus Odontomyia; species Odontomyia ornata. The sequence goes on from OZ017740.1 coordinate 216,094,331, forward strand.
AAAAAAAATTAGCTGTCCGTGGAATGTGCAAATCATGTGCTTCATTAACTCATCTTAAAAAGTGTATGGGTACATTGGACAGTGCAGTAGTCCATGTGGTAAAGCGGTTAAGGCACTCATCTCGTAAGCCGAAGGTCCCTGGTTCAACTCTCGTTGTTGGCAACAAGATTTAGTTCAAGTGATTCTTCGGATGGACTATAAGCCCATTCAGTTATGATACGTGTTGTTAATGGCAAATTAGAAAAGTGCAGGTTGTTATTTATGAAGTACCCATAACAGCGTTTTCACGCCGACTTGTAATGGCTTCGCTGTTTAGTTGAGCCGTTATATCTAATCAAAACAAATGATCAATTTTGATAGATATTACTTACGATGGTTTATTGAGTGCACTCGATAAGCTCTGTATTCAAAATGATGCCTTTTTACAATTTTACGAAGACTAGTTATACTTTTTCTACATCTTACAAATAAGCGATCGCACACGAGGCTGACCCTCTTCCCTGTTCTTAAGGTCCCAATAAATCGATGGGTCAACAATACAAACCAATCTATCCACAAATGTGTCATCCCAAAACAAATGCATTCCCATGGTACGTCTTAAGTTACAATTGTTTTGACTCATTCATAAAACAATAAAGTCAAAGACAATGTTATTGCATTCGCTTTGGGTTCGCATGCCAAAGAATGTTCATGTACAAGCGGATGCACCTGGTAGTGAATGCATGCGTGACGTAACGTCCATGTAGGTTGTGTACTTGAGGCAATGAAATATTATGTCACACATGGGAATGTCGCTAGAATATGTTTATGTGACATATGATACCATGCACATGACTGTGGGCATGATTAGTTAATATTCATAATGATGATATCATTGATATGCATTATTAATGTGATATCATTATTGTATTATTAATGTGATATCATTATTGATATGTACTACACCCTCACAGTTTTAGTGTTGAGAGTTTATGCAACAAAATTGAAACATGGAAAAAAGTTCACGTGTGTCGAAAGATAATATGTATAGATAAATTATTAATAGCGTTTTATGTACAATTTCATTTCTTTAATTGATTGTTATGATATTCGTTATGTTTTCCATCAAAATCTACTGTGGAGTTTAGTCCATTACATTCAATGACTTCGTACGGACCTTGATAAGGTTTCTGATTTTTCTTTCTATTATTTACTTTAACTAACACCTTATCACCGATATTTAATTGTAACGAGGTTATATCTTATATTTTACTTAGCCTATTTGATTTTTCTTAATTAATTATCTCTCGAGTCTTATCAATAGTTCTTTTCAATCTTAATTTAAGTTCATTTGCAAAATTATCTACATCATATATTTTGTTGTTATTTACATTAATTTCATCATTTGGTAAGTATGGTAATTTTCCAAAAACTAATTCATAAGGTGAATATTGTGTATCTACATTCGGTGAGGTGTTGTAAGCAAAGGTATAATAAGGTAACCACGTATCCCACTCGAGAACTTCAGCAAAAGCTAACATAATTCGTTAAGTACCCTATGATTTCTCTCGACTATACCAAGTGCTTCATGGTGATACGGAGTAGAAAAAATTAGTTCAATTTTTAGTAGCTTACAAACTTTTCGCATCAATGCATTAGTAAACACTGTACCTCTATCTGATTTCAATACTTTAAATTGTCAATACTTTAATATAAAACTATTCACCAGAGTATGAGCTATAGTTTTAGAATCTTTTGATTCAATTGGTGACGCAACGACAAATTTTGAGAGTTCGCATTGCATCGTCAATATGTAACGATAGTGATTCGAAAGTCTTAAAGGCCCTACCGTGTCTATCTGTATTATTTCAAAAGTTGTTGTAGGTGTGTCAGTATGTACTTGTCTTTCTTTGGTATGCCTAACCTCGCAGCAGTGCAACTTTCACAACTACTTATAAATTGTTTTACCATATTACTCATATTTTTCCAGCAATACCTTTGTTTAAGTTTAAATACTGTTTTTCTAACACCTAAATGTCCTACATGTGGCGAATTGAGATACTCAGTAATAAGTTTATTTTCAGTTATCTTATTTTCTATTCTTTTTGGTGGAGTATACAATAATATTTTTAGTTTAGGGTGCTTCTTATATTTTTTCTTTAGTTGCAACTTGTTAAATAATTCTTTAAAATCTGCATTGTGTATACACTTAAATAATTCATCATTATTGGCTAATGCTAGCTCATTTATATTCCAATAATTGGTAGCTTCAAGTAGCTTTTCCATAACGAATTCAAAAATTGCATAGGATTATCACTACGACACTGGTCAATAGCTTGTCTTTGTCAGGAACGAATTCACTGAAAGATTTATCGCCAAGACTCTTACGTGTAACTGTTGTTGGCTTTTCTCCATCAGGAACGGATTCTCTGGGAGACTTATCACTAGAACAACTAATTAACACTTCTTTCTTCGTACGTACGATTTCAATATATAGATTTGTTTTATTTTTGCTAGCATTACTCATGAGTTTTTCTTCTATTTTCCGCGGTATATTAAATTTTAAAATTTTAACAGATCTGATATCAGCCAATGATGTGCAATCCCAAATGTGAAGTTGATCAGGCTTATTTGGAAGATCGGCACAATGGTTGCTATTTCGATTGTTAATACTGACGTCATTTTTATCATTATTTCGCGCCATGCCCCTTGTTATCGCCAAGGTTTTCTTAACCTGTTCGTCCCTTTCTTTAGGGATCATATCTCTTAAAAGTAAGTTCTATGCGGGATAATGCATCCGCATTAGTATTTATTTTGCCTTTTTTATTGATTATTTCAAAATCATAGTCTGACAGGTCCAGGCGTATCCTTATCAGCTTTGAAGAAGGATTTTTATTGGTGAACAACGAAACCAATGGTCTGTGGTCAGTTACCACAATGAATTTCCTACCATACAGATATGGTCTGAAGAAATATATTCCCCAATGGATCGCTAGTAGATCCTTTTCTATTAATGGTTTATTCAACTCATGCTTGTTTAATGATTTACTCGCATAGGAGATCGGTAAATCAGAATCTATGTCCCCTTGGAATAGAACTGCTCCTAATGCGTAGCTTCATGCGTCAGGTGTCAGTATAAAAAGTTTGTCGAAATTTGGATACTGTAAAATTGGTGGTTTCATCAATTTATGTTTTTGTGATATCTGCAAAGTTTGGGATGAAACGCCGATAATAGTTACAAAATGCAACAAACCTGCGCACTTCATCCGTATTCTTCGGAACTGGATAATCTTTAACGGTTTTATACTTTGCTGGGTCAGTCTTAATACCATCTTTAGTTATTAGGTGGCCCAACTATACAACTTTGGTATTGAGAAATTGACATTTCTATGGATTCAATTTCAGGTTGTATTGCCTTAGCCTTTCGAAAACCTTTCGCATGTTTTGATTGTGGTGTTTAATACTACGACCAAAAATGATAATGCCATCGGCATAAAGGAAAGCTTCGAAATCAAGTCCACATAAAGCAATAGCTAGCATTCTTTGAAAACTATTTGAAGAAACCTTCGATAGCCTTGTAAACTGGTAATCGCCATGGTTATCAGAAAATGCTGTGAGTTGCCTAGATTCTTTATCTAATTCAATCTGATCTAATGAACTAGTCATATCAAGAGTTGAAAAATATTTTGCTCTGCCTAGTTTGTCTATGACATCTTCTAATCTCGTTAGAGGAAACTTGTCGTTGACAATTTTGGTGTTTAGTTTTCGAAAATCAACAACTAAACGCCATTTCTTATCTTTACCGTCGCTTTTCTTAGTTACGATGAGCAAAGGTGAATTATATGGGCTATACGATGGTTCTATGATTTGAGAGAATTTGAGAATGCGGTAGTCTATAGTTCTTAATATAGACTAGTGTGCTATTTGTGACTTCCAAGTGTTGCTTATAAAAGTTGTTAGCTGTTAATTTTTCGTCCTCTAAATGGAAAATATCCTGATATTCCTGTAGAATATTTAAAAGACTGTCTTTAGCCAATGGATCGCTTGATGAAACGTTGATTTCTTCAAGGATCTTTTTTAATCTTAAATCCTTATTTTGATGATTCTGTTTAAAATGCTTGATTTCATAATGGTCCAACGGCTGAATCTCAAGAAGGCTTTGCACGTTGTCAATCATAACGTTTGAACCAGTAGCATTCAGAATTCGAATATGTTTTATACCTTTTGCAGGAATAATCGAATTACCGACAAATACGTTCTTCCGTATTTGTTTGCTTAAGACAACATGGTCTCTATCAACTTTTATATCAACTGGTATTACTGCTTCCAACCTAGCAGGTATTTTGATTTGTTTGACATCGCTATTTCTAAATTCCATTGGGATAATGGCTTCATCTTCGTCTATATAAAATGCTACCGTGTAGGTCTCGTAATCGATTTTACACATAAATCGTTCTATCATGTCCCTTCCAATAATACCATCAGTATAGGTTGGGAATTTGTCATCCACCATGAAAAATTTGTGGGTAATATCACACGTTCCTATATTCAATCTGGGGCTGATTGAACCATGTGATGAGATAACTTCATTAGTTATACCAGTTAAACTACATTTATCCCTAATGGAAAAAAAATAATCTTCTTCGATTTTACCTTTCTTGTAGAGAGAGACATCAGTTCCTGTGTCTATTAAAAATTTAAGTTTCTGTCCTGCGTTGTCGCAGAAGCGAATTACGCAGTTATCCGAGATTTTATAAATTTTTATTCGGGAGCATGTTTTATTCCAACCCGGACGCCTCTGCGTTTCCCTGATCCTGTACAATGTTGATATTTCTGTTGCGGTTGTTTTGCCGCCGCCTATTATTCCGGTCATTGTTGCCTCTATAATTGCCTTGAGTGTTATTTTAAGTATTCGAGGTATTTTGACCTTGATTCCTGTTATCATCATTATTATTATTAGTATTATAGCTATTCCTATTATTGTAATCGCTATTATTACTATCGTTGTTTCTGTTATTTTTAAATCTCCTATTGCTATTTTGGGTCCTATTCTCCCTAGTATCTCTATTAAACCTACTGTTCTTTTTGTCTCTGTGGTGAAACATATTTGCCGGTTGGGCAGCTTCACTTTTTTCGAGTTCCAGACTCAAATCAATTGCGTCAGCAAGGGTATTTGGTCTACCTGCAAATATGGTTCCTCTTAACTGGTCATTTAAACCATTCTTAAAAACTGTCAGTGCGTATGTATCGTTTGATTTCGTAATGACTTTTCGTTGACTCTGCGTCGCACTTGAACCTAAACCGGCAATTTGAAGCTCATTTAATTCGTTAACTAATGTTATGATCTTATCTTTGTAAGCACTAATATTCAACTTCTTCTGCGAAAGGTTGCTTAAAGTTGTATGTAACTGAGGGATTGAATTTACATTCTTACACCTTTGCTTTAGTTTACTTTCTAATTGCGCAAGACTTGTAGGGATACCCGTACTAGCTAACACGGTCTGTACATTAGCCGATAACTTACAATAGTATACAAAATCAATGAGTGCTGTTTTGGCTTCGGGCTTCAAACTACTTTCAATTATTTGCATTATTTTTAAAAATGAATTAAATTTTTTATAATCACCGTCAAAAAGTGGAATATTTTTCAAAGCAATCTCTAAATTGAATTCAGCCATATTTGTGGGTATTAGTTCTAATTGTACTTTAATTTGGGTTTCAATTTTTTCCGCTAGATATTTGAAATTATTTTTTAGTTCAAAAACTTCTGCATCATCTACAAACCTGAAAATTTGACGTAATTCTTCAATGATTTCATTCAACCTATTCAGTTTCAGATATTAAGATTCTTTTGTGTATGATTTTGTGCCTTTCTTCTTCAAATTTACCAAATTTTTTTCCATTTCTTCTACTAGATCCCCTGCCTTTTTCATTTGCATACAGAGATAAAAGTTTGCATGGATAAATTTTTATTCATACATTTATGTTCCTACCAAATTGTTTCCTTACATATTGTCTATGATGTTTATTAGAAAAATATATTAAAGTTTAAATGACAAGGAATACTCCTCCCGTTGAGATGCCCTGAGAATATTTCTCAATAAAGGACTCGTTGATACTCGTACTGCAGCAATTTTCCATCCTTGAGCCGTCACAGTTTCTTAAATAGTCGCTTCTGCTCGTCACCTTCAGTGATAGAAATTAGACGATACAAATCCTTCAGCTCCCGTCGTAACTTGGCTTTGTGACCTCCCCGTCGCTTTTTCTTCGCGATTGGCTGCACGTCCTTCACTATGGGCTTCGTCGTTCTTCGACGATATTGTTCAATTGTGATCGGCTTTGGACCAATTTTTCATAATTGCTCGACTGGCGTTGGGCTGTATTTGATTATCGCTGCTGGACCGCTCGGTACGTACTCCTCTCCCTGGGGGGCTTGCGCTCTGGTCAATTCTTCCTTGGCCAGTTGTATCGCTCGTTCGAATATCTCTTATTGAACTCTCCCATAGTGCGCCTCTAACTCCTGGCAGGATCGCCATATTGTGATGGAGAGAAGTACAGGTTGTTAATTATTTGAAGTACCTATAACAGCGTTTTCACGCCGACTAGTAATGGCTTCGCTGTTAATCTCAGCCATTATTTCAAATAAAAAGAAATGATCAATTTTGATAGATTTTACTTATGGTGCTCTATTGAGTGCACTTGATAAGTTCTATATTCAAAATGATGCCTTCTTACAATTTTACAAAGATTATTTATACTGTCGCGTGTTTTGGTTCGCGGCCAATAATTTTAACGTTCCGGGAAAGTGAAAACGCAATGTCTTTTAATTTAAGTTAAAAGAGTTTATTTAATTACCAAAAATGCACAATAATCAGTTTAACACTTTCACTAATTTTAATTTTCACTATTAAAAAATCTAACACTTGTCCATAAATTTCTTATCGCAATTGTCTTCTAAATCACTTCACTATTACGAAACACACTATCGCAGTTCTTATCGCGGTCGAATGAATGATGATCCGCCCATTCATTCAGCTCGCTTTTATATAGGGTCTGTAGTCATTCAACCCAGTTCTCGTACATTGGCGAGTTCGCGAGAACATTCGAGCGACTGCAAATGAATGGAGCAGTGACTCACTTTCAGATGTTGTTCATGCTTGTTGGGTTCTCGTGGTTTCGAGTAAATTCGTGTTCTTCATTGTAGTGAAAACAATTGCGACAGTAGCTCGCAGAATTATTTGTACATGTAACACTGCCCCCACCTCAGTTCTTTTCGCCCCGAAAAGATGTGTTGCCAGTTGTCGTCAATTCTCCCTGGATGTTATATGGGGCAAGACGGTCTAGATGCACGATTTTCATTTTGGCTCTCAGTTTACGGTGTTCCTGTATGCGATATACGACGTCGTTGATTCGCTTTGTGACTCGGTGTGGTCCCTCCCAGTTATGTTGCAACTTTGGAGACCTACCCTTTCGCCGTTGCGGGTTATATAGCCACACCAAGTCATCTTGCTGGAAGCCAGTAGAATTAGCCTTTAGATCATACCTGGTCTTCATGCGGTCAGTAGCCGATTCGAGGTGTTTTCGCACTGTCCGATGTATCTGGTTCAACCGTTGTCTTAGATCACTTGCGTACTCCGAGATTGTTTGGGGTTTCTCAGGGGGTGTTCCGAACTTTATATCGGCTGGCAGACGAATAGTCTTTCCAAAAATGACTTTGGCTGGGGCTTGGCCCGTCGATGCATGTTCGGCAGCTCTGTACGCCATCAAAAATAGTGGGATATGTCGGTCCCAGTCCTTTTGGTTCTCGTCAACCATCTTGGCAAGGTGTTTATTGAGCGTGCCGTTGAAACGTTCGACCATTTCATCGGATTGGGGATGCAGCGGCGTTGTCCCCGTTTTCCGTATTCCCAGTAGTTCGCACATTTCGCCAAAAACTAGTGACTCAAAGTATCGGCCTTGATCCGAATGTAGTTCACAAGGTACGCCGTACCTACTGACCCAATTTAACACTAGCTGTTCGGCTACAGTAGTTGCTTCCTGGTTTGGAATGGGGTAGACCTCGGGCCACTTGCTAAAATAATCGGCTACAACCAGCGTGTATCGATTTCCCCATTCAGATTCAGGAAAGGGTCCTGCGATGTCAACAGCAATCCTTTCAAACGGTACCCCCACGCTGTAGGTTTGCATTTGTCCTCACAGTCGTCGTTTTGGACCTTTGACGGAAGCGCGAATTGTGCATTTGCGACACCAGTCCTCTACGTCTTCTCGAGCGTGGAGCCAGTAGAATCTTTCGTTTTGTTAACACCAAGATGGCCTCCTGAGGAACCTTCATGCATTTCCTTTACCACATCGTGGATTCGGCTTTTGGGTAGTATTGTTTGCATCCTATAGAAGCTGCCATCCGCCGTTTCCCATTTCCGCTTGAGTACACCACCCTCCACCTGAAGGGAGTTCCATTATGCCCAATAGCTTTTCAGGGTTGCGCCATGCGTTGAAACGTCCTTCCACTCAGGTGGCCCAGTCGTCTCCTTCCATACGAGCAATGGTCCGATGTCTTCATCGGCTATCTGGGCATTTCGAATCTCCTCCGATGACCAACCTTCATCGAATTCGGCCATTTTCAGTCGCAGATCAACGGGCGGTTCCTTTTCCTCAATCCGTCGGCAATGCTTGCAGTTAGCTGGACATGGGCGACGAGATAGGGTGTCAGCATTTCCATGAACTCCGCCCTTTCGATGAACAATTTCGTAGTCGTATGACTGCAATCTTTCGATCCATCTCGCAACTTGTCTCTCGGGGTTTTTGAAGTTAAGTAGCCATCTCAGCGATGCATGGTCCGTTCGAAGAACAAATTTCTGGCCATATAGGTATTTGTGGAACTGCTTGGTGGCCTCTATTATAGCCAATAGCTCCTTCCTGGTCACACAGTAGTTCCTCTCACTTTTTGAAAGAACTCGACTGTAATACGAGAGGACTCTTTCTTCGCCATTGATTTGCTGGGAGAGTACAGCTCCAATACCGCCGTTGCTTGCATCAGTGTCAACTACAAACATTTTTCCGGGTTTCGGATACGCCAGCACGGGTGATCCACGCAGCTTTTCCTTCAGGGTCTCAAAGGCTGTCTGGCATTGTTCGTTCCAGACATACGGACGATTTTTCTCGGTTAGCTGATGGAGACACTTAGCTATTTTGGCAAAGTCTTTGACGAATCTTCGAAAGTAGGTTGCCAGACCCAGTAAACTTCGTAGTTGGCGCTTGTTGTTTGGTGTTGGCCAGCTTTTCACGGCTTCAATCTTCTCAGGGTCTTTTTGACCCCTTCTGCTGATACGACGTGTCCCAGGTATTTTACTTCAGCTGCGAAAAGGGTACACTTGTCGGGACTAAGTTTCAAATTTGCCAGTCGCAGTCTGGAGAAAACCTCTTCTAGGTTCCGCACATGCTCTTCGAACGTTCTCCCGATGACGATGATGTCATCTAGGTACACCAAGCATTTTTTCCAGGTTAGACCACGTAGCACGTATTCCATCAAACGTTCGAAAGTGGCTGGAGCATTGCAAAGCCCAAATGGCATCACCACAAACTGCCACAATCCAGTCCCAACTGAAAATGCGGTCTTCTCTCGGTCCTTCTTGTCAATTTCTACCTGCCAGTAGCCACTCTTGAGATCGAGTGTAGAAAACCATTTTGCGTCGGCTAAAGTGTCCATGATGTCATCGATGCGTGGGAGCGGGTAACTATCTTTCTTAGTGACGTCGTTAAGCTGCCTATAGTCGGCACAAAAACGAGTGCTACCATCCTTTTTCTTTACTAGAACTACAGGCGCGGCCCATGGACTGACAGAAGGTTCAATAACGCCTTGTTTTTCCATGTCCGAGATCAGCGCGCTCACTTCTCCTTGTTTGGCTAGAGGGAGGCGTCTGGGTGCTTGTCGAATCGGCTTGGCTCCCTGTGTATCTATGATGTGAGTTACCAGACTCGTTCGGCCTTGGTCATCCGGGCTTGTTGAGAAGATGTCACATTACTTGGTGACCAGATCAGAGGCTCGCTTGAATAGCTGCACTGGCAATTTGACCTGCTTCAATATTGCAGACGTTGACTCCCGGGCTTTGTCTGTGTCTTGCCTTCTTTTGCAATGGTGGTCGTGAGTAGCTTCCAAAGAGGTGATGGTGGAAACAGGCTGGCAGCTGCCGATGACTTCTCCCGCTTTGATGCTCGTGGTTGAATCTGCGGTGTTAAGGACTCTAACCGGCACATATCCGTTCCTTAAAGATCTTACAAGGCTTCGTCCTACAATCAAACTGCGCAATGCGGACGTCTTCGTTGGCTCTATCAGATAAGATCGGTGGTCTCCAGAATCACCATCAAGCTTGGCCCATACAATGCTTTCGGAAGAATTCGGTACATCAGTGTCAGTATATACCACTAGATTCATCTTGGAAATTCCGACGCTGGGATCCTCCATCAGTACTTCGACATTCTGCCATTTCAATACACGTTTGCCCAAATCCAACGTGATTCCATGTGGTCGCAGAAAATCCATTCCGAGAATGCAGTCATCTATAATATTCGCAACCAGAAAATTATGTCGGAACACAAGGTCTCCCAACTGTATCTGGAGGTTGACCTCTCCATGAACAGGTGCAGTTTCTCCCGTAGCTGTCCGTAGTGAGAAAATTCTGCCCTTGTGAAGTTGTTGCTGTCTCACTAGGTCTTGTTGGATAATCGATCGGGTTGCACCAGTGTCGATTGTTATGGTGCAGTTTTCTCCGTTAACTTGACCCGGAAGGCATAAGTCCGCTTCTCCACGATGTAGTGGTGGTGCTGGGGACGTCAATCCTCCTAGCCAACGTCTGCCCCACGAAGTTGGCTCTTACATGTTTCCCGAACCCTCTGTTTGAAGGGCTTCCATTCTGGGCTCCTGACTCGGTCTGGATCTCCTTCTAGCTGCACACCCTGGACAATAGCTCGGTTTTCTTCGCTTCTAGCAGTCTCTTTGTAGGTGCCCCTTCTCTCCGCGATTCCATGTTTCGTAATAGTGAAGTGATTTAGAAGACAATTGCGACAGTAGCTCGCAGAATTATTTGTACATGTAACAATGCTTATTCTACAACTTACAAATAAGCGACCCTTTCCCATGTTCTTAAGTTCCCAATAAATCAATGAGTCACTAAAGTGTAACACTATTTTCAAAACAATACAAACCAATCTATCCACAAATGTGTCATCCCAAAACAAATGCATTCCCATGGTACGTCTTAAGTTACAAGTGTTTTGACTCATTCATAAAACAATGAAGTCAAAGACAATGTTATTGCATTCGCTTTGGGTTCGCCGCTAAAGCAATTCGACACCCCATGGCGCATGCCAAGGAATGTTCATGTACAAGCGGATGCACCTGGTAGTGAATGCATGCGTGACGTAACGTCCATGTAGGTCGTGTTCTTGAGACAATGAAATATTATGTCACACATGGGAATGTCGCTAGAATATGTTTATGTGACATGTGATACCATGCACATGACTGTGGGCATGATTAGTTATTATTCATAATGATGATATCATTGATATGCATTATTAATGTGATATCATTATTGTATTATTAATGTGATATCATTATTGATATGTACTACATTGGTTTGCAAAATCAGAATGTTTTGCAGCTGGGTGAACGGACAAACGGCCAAAGCGTGACACTAGTATCCCCTTGTGGAGTGCCGAGACACTTGATCATGATAATGAGATACTTTTAACTATCTTTGAGTGGAGACTCGAAAGGGGCTGTAGTGCCTCAATATCAATGACATTAGACAGTGCAAGGTGAATTTTAAGCATGCAAGGAATGTGTTTTGTACCTTTTTATGCTAAACATAGAATACAACATCTGTAAATGTTGGAAAGTTACATTGCTCCCTGACTTTCAGTGAAAGTTTGGTGACATTCGGTTCAGTGGAAGCGAAGTTATTGCGTTTAAAGTGACAGTATGTTTGTGTCACAGGTTCCAAGAATGAGTTTCGAACAAAGATCTAATATCAAATTTTGTTTTAAATCAGCAAAACGTTTACCGGAACATTTGAATTGATGAAAAAAGTTTATGACAATGATTGTCTATTCGTGCCAGAGTTCATGAGAGGTTTACACGTTTCAGAGGTGGCCGTGAGGACATAAATGACGCCGCCCAAAATCAGTGATCACCAAAAACTCCATCGAAAATGAGCCGGAACGATCGTTGAAATTCATGGAATCGGAGTTGAATACCTCCAAAGCATAGATTTATCGCATTTGAAAGACATCATTAAAGAGGCGAGAAAAGACCAGAACTTTCTTTACAACACTGTGACTGGTGATGAAACGTAGTGTTTCTAATATCAACCCGAAACCAAGCGTCAAAGTGCCAAATGCAAGGCCCCAGACGAGCCACCACCCAAAAAATCGCGTTTAGATGTTCATTTGTTTTTACGATTGAAGTAATCGAGCAGGTACGGTTGTGAACTCCGTTCAATACGCGACATGATCAAACCCTATCACGACCGGCATCGATCGAATCTGGAAGATCAATTGACAATGACTTGCAGTCTCCGCTAGGACCGCCTCCAACTGTTCAGCCGCGAAGGCATAGTGAAATTCATATTCCAGATAAAAGCTCAACTAGTACGGATGATAATGATTTAATATCTTTCACAAGTCCTACGAATAAGTGTTATGCTATATAGAAATGTCGACAATCGTTTAAGCATTCGCACTCCACCAAGTGTTATACGGTCAAGCACATACGCCCATTGTCATCAAAACATGTACTTGTCGACCAACGGCAAGCGAAAAGACTTCATAGTTCGCTTTACGTAAACCATAACATTAGCGACGACGACGACTATGTACATGAGAAGCTTCGGGGTGTGCTTATAGAAATGTTGACAATCATTAAAGCATTCGCACTCCGCCAAGTGTTATACGGTCAAGCACATACGCTCATTGTCATCAAAACATGTACTTGTCGACCAACGGCAAGCGAAAAGACTTCATAATTCGCTTTACATAAGCCGTAACATTAGCGACGACGACGACCATGTACATGAGAAGCTTCGGGGTGTGCTTCCAGCGAAGTGACACTGTGAAAAGAACAGAAAAGCTAAACAAAAGCTTTTCCTCGCCTAATTTCTCCAATTCCGCCAATTCGCCGCAAAGTTTCACCATGCGAGCAAGTGAGACGGAGCGGGGAGGAAGAAGCTTTCGTGGAACGAGAGCGCACGTTTCGACTACTCAGCGCATTTAGGGCCAATTGAGGCCGCAGAATCGTTTAAAAGCAATTGATCGAGCAAGAAGCGGCGAGTAGTGACTACAACAGAAAAGCGGTGTTCGAGCCAGTCGGTGTGTAATCTGTTCGTACTTTCGAAAGTTTCGTTCCGGCGCAACTGCGGAATATCTTCGCTGATTAGTTAGATGGTGAGGTGTTGGCTCAAGCCGCGAACCTCCTTCGGCTTGATTGCGTATTACGCTGCGTAGCCACCATCAGCTAATCCTTTTTTTATTTCCCAGACATCTTCGCAAGAAAAGGGCTTCACCCAGTATGGATAGATGTTAAAAATAATTAAAGAAGCGTAAATGTAATTAATTTAAAATATCAACATAAAATTAAACTAAATTCTTTAAAAATGTAACTCTCGTCTTTGGTGTTCTGGTACTAAATGGACAGAGTAGCAGGTAAGTGGTGTTACAGTGAGTTCTTTCCCCGGGAGCCTTGATGTTGTATATAGGATACGCATCAAGGTGAGCTCCCAGTTCTTACCAGTATACATAGGGTATACTGGTTTGTAACAAAATTGGCACAGCCGGTAGGATCCTACCGGCTGCACTAATTTTGTTGATGAAAATATAAATTTTGATAATTTAATAGAATAAATTCAAAGACTAAATGTTGCTCATAACCAGCCTAGTAACATTCAATCGAATTATGCTGCGTATCATCAAACTACATCACCGATTGTGTCAAATAGTCAAGTAGGACTTCAATTGGTACTTCAATTGGTACCATATAATAATCTTCAGCAACAACAACAACAAACGCACAAAACCCCACTTACCAATGAGTAATTACAAAAACTTTACAGTATGCAACCACAACAGTATCGTAGGTCACATCAAATTCGACCATACTTGCAAGCACAATCAGCACCTCCACTCCCGGCATCTCCATTCAGCTATTCGCCAGCTGCTATCAATTATGGCTTCAATCCCAACATATATCCAACACCGCCAAACAATTTATCACAACATCAAACAACATCGCCACAGCCAACGTCAACAGCCTTGCAATTTCCAAACATACAAATGATCGCGAACCCAGAAACAGCCCTTGTACCAACAGCCTTGCCAGCTGGTCAGTATCCACCACAATCATCAGCAAATCCGCCAACTCAACGCCAAATATGACAAATCCTGAAATCAGCATCGTTGTCAGGTGTCTCGAGTATAGCGGCAGGCGGGAGCAGTAGTACAAGTAGCACCAATAGTAACCTTGCAAGGTAGAAGAATATCAATAAATCCAACAGCACAGCAGGAACAAGTGATGATATAACCCGTCGACCGAAAAAGTCGCTTGGCGATGACCTAATCGATTTGGGTCATGAAGATAACCCCCGCGTGAGCGTACTGGAGGCATTTGATCCGCTATTATCAAAAGAATGGAATGACAGTGATAATTCATCGGATTGTGCTACATAACACTATTCCAAATATGATCCCTTCGATTACTTATACAGTGTCGGGACACAATATTCTGATCCTGTATATGAGGCTGTCAATAAAACTGATCGTACACCTTTGAGTCCGGCAGCACCAATTGGTTGGAACATTCCAGCGTTAGAACATGCAGATCTATCATCAACGCCAAGTACATCATACGAATTTTCAGATGGTTGGCGTCCACCTCCCCTACCACCACACAAGAGTTTTACCAGTCGTCAGCAGCAAACGAAACAAGTATTGGATCGTGGTAGAAGTGCGAAGCCGAAACCCGGTACGAGCGATAGTGGTGGTGGTAGCGGGAATGGGAATGATGTGCAGCTGGTGAACGGGGGAATCTGCTCTGAATCGCCGCACATGGTGCACGGAGGAGAACCGCACCGGCAACGAATTGAGATAGTGTAAAATTTTTCGGGAGTTTTTCGTTCAAAAAGAATCCAATTCGTATCAAAATATACTCTAGAGAATGTAAATTGCAAACTATCTGCAATAAATACGATCTTCCGCCCAATTGTATCTCCTCCGGCCTTCATTTTCGCGTTCAATTGCTGTTACCAGCATTTCGCATTGCAAGTTGTGCGAAGAAAATTGATAGGCGGGTAGTGTTTAGGCGCCGCAATTAAATCCAAAGCATGTGCAGTGATCGTACGTGAAAAAGAGAGTCTGTCTTTGATCGTCACACTTTGCGCACCTTGAGAGAATTGCGCTGGACATAAATGCACGGATCGTGATGTGTGCGCTCTCAAGTGCTTTTAATTGTGTCCCCAATTGTGCAGTCAAGAATTGTCGGTCGATAAATCCCGGATAGTGGAAATCATTGTGCATTCGCAAAAAGAAAACGAACGCGTTTGTGATTGAGTGACAAGCTGATCTGGGACTTAGTAGACAGTTAGCATATGTAAGCGGCTTGATTTGCATTCAACCTGAATTTGGAGTTCTGCATAACCTTGTTTGAAGATTTCGGTTTGGCCCACTGGTCAGCATCTTCACGGCCCATTAGTAAATGTGCTCGAAGAGAGTTAAAACAATACCGCTAAGAAACGTATCACTCTTAAGCCCGTCACAAGCTTCACAAACGAGCGGAATAACTATCACGTTAGAGGTTTTGGACCCGAAACTTGTCGAGTAAAGAGAGTACTTGGTGTAGATCACGTTTCCCATGAATTGCTACATAGTAGCGCGTGCCGTTAGTAACTTCTCAACTAGTTTTTGTGTCGTTTGTCGAGATAATAAAAATTCAACCTCCAAACCGAAGCGGTATGATAGTACCTTGCAGTAATCAAGCGTTCCGTTGTCCTACTGCAGAATTCGCAATTGTGACGTAAATAACAGTGGATTTGGTGCATAAATATAGTTCGCTCCGTTCATCTCACGATAAGTTTTCTCTCGTTCCCATTCAATTCCCTATCGACGAAAATCACTTTTCCGTGTGGGCAGCAAAGTGCGAGATATCTAGTTTGGAAGCGTGGATCTATTCGTCTATGTATCTTTCGTATCATCCTCTAGTCCTCGACAATCGGAAAAAGCATCAAGGTATCGGAAACCAAATCGGTGCAAAAAGGAGTTCGGAACAGCAAACAGATACTTTTCATTCAACCTTAATTGTAGTTCACGTAGAACACTGTAACTAATTGTTGTCTTAATCATACGTAAAACGTGTCGGAGAAGATTTGTTGACCGCAGCACGAGTTAATAGAGACCGTGAAAAGTTGACCACTAAAGCTAAAAAACAATACTCTTAAGCGTGGTGGGTATCATACTGAAAAGGTATCCTGATTGCTCCCTGCATTAACATTTAGTGTGGAATCGGTTACTGGAGATTGAAAGTATCTGAAAATGCGTCCGTTTCCATAATCTGAAGTAGAAACTGTGTCGAAGATAGCTTTCTCTGTCAAATAGGAATTCGATAACTCGGTGTGACAGCGATTGAGTAGGAGGAAAACTGGATAAAACTCGAGGAAACGGGAGTACAGTGAGGGAACATCCGTCAAATTTCATGCAAGGCTTCCAAGTGAACTTGATGGTCCTAGTGAAAACATATCTTCGAATCAGCAATAACAGCACTTAATGATCATTTTTGCTGAAGCAGAGAAAAGATTTGGCAGCACATACTGCGAAGTATTTTTGGCTTGTTTGGCAGCTTGTTTAGCTCATATGTGCACCGAAACTCACCATCTTCGAAAGATATTTAAAATTATTGCATCCCAAAGTGAAAAGGGAAATTTTGTATTTGAACATAATGAAATTATTCACACTTAAACAAAACTTCATAAAATTTAATAATTGCCAGGAATTAATTATTCAGTTAAAGAGGAATTTAAGAGGACTTATACACCCCTGCATCGTCGTCGAGCGCTCGGAGGACCGTCCGGGTAAGTGCCTTTGATTTGAATTTACTTTCTTTATCTAAATTTGTTCATTTTAAATTAAAATTCTTGTCTATTTTTCTATCCTATCCATATGTATAAATAAAAAAAGAAGGTTTATTAAAGTTAGTATTGGATTAAAGAGAAAAAAAAATATATTATTTCCGATTAAATTAGATTGATACATTGATTCAACGTTAAAAATATGTTCAATTACAAGTTCAATGCAGGAAAGGGAAAGGAAAAATAAAATGAATTAATACCCCAGAACTTTTCGGTCTTTCTTTTCCCTTAGTTCTGACCGGGTATAGGAGCCGGTACGGTGGCAGGCTTTCCCCTTAAAACATGAGTCAGCCGCCGGGCACGTAATAATCTTTCTTTGTTTCAGGGTACTTCGCGGGTTGAGTGGCCCAAGCAGAGTGCCTCTTTATGACATAGAGTTATGTAATCGAATTGCATAATTCTATGGCATAAATTGGTCACCGGGGTACTTTTCTTCTGAAGAGAAGACTTATGCAAGTTAAGTTGTATGAGTTTTCCACTCAGAACAGGAATACCTGGCCACTGCAACAATTATGGATTTTAATCCGGTTGGGTGGGTGCGCAGGGGCTCCATGACCACCCGGTTGCCCCTCTCTCATTTGTGGGCCATGAGCCTCTCCGGGTAAGGACGAGGTCACCCTGCTTCCACTTCTTTTTATTAGTTTCTCTTGTTCCATGAACAAGTCAGTTGCCCTGGTGCAGTTGCCTACGATTTTTGCGATTTCGGTCACCTTGCTTTTCTCGACCGCAGAAATTCGTGAATGCGAAATTCTTTGTAGTAGGTCCTTGTGCTGGGGGAATGAACCCGCCCCACGACACCGCAATGCTAGCCTGCCAGCGCATTCACGCGTCCCCAGACAAGGGCATTCTCGGCAGATACCGACACCTTCTTCTGCCGAGGCAGCGGGCCATCGCTGCAGTCCTTTACGGACTTTTGAACTGTACATTTTCACTACAAATGGCACCCAACGTGGGGTCCGAAAAGCCCGGCTGTACCATCAGTCTTGACCAGGAGACAGTCCATCGTCTCTATGTTATGCTATATAGGAATGTCGACAATCGTTTAAGCATTCGCACTCCGCCAAGTGTTATACGGTCAAGCACATACGCCCATTGTCATCAAAACATGTACTTGTCGACCAACGGCAAGCGAAAAGACTTCATAATTCGCTTTACATAAGCCATAACATTAGCGACGACGACGACTGTGTACATGAGAAGCTTCGGGGTGTGCTTCCAGCGGAGTGACACTGTAGAAAGAACAGAAAAGCTAAACAAAAGCTTTTCCTCGCCTAATTTCTCCAATTCCGCCAATTCGCCGCAAAGTTTCACCATGCGAGCAAGTGAGACGGAGCGGGGAGGAAGAAGCTTTCGTGGAACGAGAGCGCACGTTTCGACTACTCAGCGAATTTAGGGCAAATTGAGGCCGCAGAATCGTTTAAAAGCAATTGATCGAGCGAGAAGCGGCGAATAGTGACTACAACAGAAAAGCGGTGTTCGAGCCAGTCGGTGTGTAATCCGTTCGTACTTTCGAAAGTTTCGTTCCAGTGCAACTGCGGAATATCTTCGCTTTGGTTAGATGGTGAGGCGTAGGCTTGAGCCGCGAACCTCATTCGGCTTGAGGGTGTTTTACGCTGTGTAGCCACCATCAACTAACTTTACTTTCTTCCAGGCATCCTCCGTCCGTGAAGACACCGCCAGACACACGGGTGAAGCGTGCCGAGCAAGGCGTATAGAGTGGAGCCGTGCCAAGGAGAATAGGAGCACCCCAGCAAGACCAACGCTTGCCAGCGCGTGTATCCCGACCTATCGGGTGGCAGCCGGAGTAACCGCAGCAAGCAGCCCAGGCGCACGCCATCGTTCGCCCAAGAAGAGTCTGGAGGAGGCACTCCGGGAAAACACCAGGGCAGGCCCACGGCCCATCACCCATGGGGAGTACTTGGCCAGATTGAAGGCGCCGCTGGACACCTCCGTCCGAGAAGTCTACGCGCAACTAAGCGCGTCCAAGCAATTGTAAAAAACAAATAAATATTAATTAACTTTGAACTGGGTGTTTCCTTTTGGCAAATGAATAGAGTTTGAGGCAGTTAAGGTAAGCTGTAGGTGGCGAGGCTGAGTAGTGCTCAAAGTACCAGAACAGGACATCCCGGAAAAGGCTGGGAGGATCCTGTGAGGTATAAAATATTCAATATAACATTGGCTACCTACCGGCTGCGCCAATGTTATATCTTCTTGGGCGAACGATGGCGTGCGCCTGAGCTGCTTGCTGCGGTTACTCCGGCTGCCACCCGATAGGTCGGGATACACACGCTGGCGAGCGTTGGTCTTGCTGGGGTGCTCCTATTCTCCTGGGCATGGCTCCACTCTATACGCCTTGCTCGGCACGCTTCACCCGTGTGTCTGGCGGTGTCTTTACGGACGGAGGATGCCTGGAAGAAAGTAAAGTTAGTTGATGGTGGCTACACAGCGTAAAACACCCTCAAGCCGAATGAGTTTCGCGGCTCAAGCCTACGCCTCACCATCTAACCAAAGCGAAGATATTCCGCAGTTGCACCGGAACGAAACTTTCGAAAGTACGAACGGATTACACACCGACTGGCTCGAACACCGCTTTTCTGTTGTAGTCACTACTCGCCGCTTCTCGCTTGATCAATTGCTTTTAAACGATTCTGCGGCCTCAATTTGCCCTAAATTCGCTGAGTAGTCGAAACGTGCGCTCTCGTTCCACGAAAGCTTCTTCCTCCCCGCTCCGTCTCACTTGCTCGCATGGTGAAATTTTGCGGCGAATTGGCGGAATTGGAGAAATTAGGCGAGGAAAAGCTTCTGTTTAGCTTTTCTGTTCTTTCTACAGTGTCACTCCGCTGGAAGCACACCCCGAAGCTTCTCATGTACACAGTCGTCGTCGTCGCTAATGTTATGGCTTATGTAAAGCGAATTATGAAGTCTTTTCGCTTGCCGTTGGTCGACAAGTACATGTTTTGATGACAATGGGCGTATGTGCTTGACCGTATAACACTTGGCGGAGTGCGAATGCTTAAACGATTGTCGACATTCTTATATAGCATAACATTTCCTCCGGCGGATTTGAATGATTTACGTACTTGGAGAGTGAAGTAAATCGTTGTTCCGTTCCAATGATGCGAATTACTTAATGCGTCAGTTGTACTTATATTTTGCGCTGTTAAGGCCATTCCTATTGTCCGCTGTACTTCTCACTGCCTATTGTTGATTGTTGTTCTGCTGCTGGTTCGTGATTAACATACTGGATGCTAACTTAATTCTACCGATTAATTTCGTGTATTTTTAACTCTTAATTTACGCTACTTAATATGTTATGGCAAGATTCAACGTTACAATTGTAAATTACTACATTTTTGATTTTATATCATTATGGATTCATGATTTGTTTGCCTGAGTCGCCCATCAATTTTTACTTGATACTAACATAATAAGTTAATTATGAATTGACGTTTTGTTTGATACTTAGTATTTATTTTGATACAGTGAGCTAAGATCGCTTTTGGTTCTAAATAATCGTGGATTGATAATGTATAGATATATATATATATATATATACTCGTATATATATATATATATATATATATATATATATATATATATATATATATATATATATATATATATATGTATATATATATATATATATATATATATATAGATATATATATATATATATATATATATATATATATATATATATATATGTATATATATATGTATATATATGTATATATATATATATATATATATATATATATATATATACATATATATATATATGTATATATATATATGTATATATATGTATATATATATATATATATATATATATATATATATATATATATGTATATATATATATATATATATATATATATATATATATATATATATATATATATATATATATATATATATATATATATATATATATATATATATATATATTTTTGATTGTTTATCAGTATAATTATTCACAAAGGTCTTTGTTTGATACAACTTTGAGCCAAGCAGGTTCGTGTTTGGTTTGATTCTATACAAACATAAATTAATAACTCAATTGATTTGATTGTATACAATAATGGAATAATGTTACGTTTGATTCTAATGTTGAAGAATATACTGAACATTTCTTCCGATCCTCAATCGTTTTTTCTTGAGAATAAAACTATTATTTATATAAAACTATTTTTCATTTGAGGGATGCAGGAATTCAATATTTCTTTTAATTGGCTTTACTTTATGAGACAGTACATTTTCCTTTACTTCCATATTTACTGCCGATTTGTCTTTAAATCAGAATTGTAAATTATTGGTTTACCTATTTGTGCATTACTAGGCTGTAGTACAGATGTTAGCAAATTAGCGTTAGTGAGGATGTAGTGTGAGAACGATGCAGGTGCAATGGCACTTATTATTTTCTTCTTTTCCTTTTCTTTGTTTTGGTTTTGTCTTTACATTCATTGCCACTTTCAATTATCATTATTCTTACTGTTTCCTTCTGTTTTACTTTGAATATTTCAGATTCTACTTATTAACTTTATTTTTTTTTATATATTACTAGTTGTTTACATAATTGTTTCTTATTGCTTTTAACATTACTATAGTTTTAAATTAATTTTATTTAATACGATAACTAAGCTTTCTTAAAGTTCTGCATATTAACTATTGTGCCAATAGTTCAGTGGGAATTTTTTGTTAGTATGTAAGCGGAACGTTATGAATTAATTTTTAATGGGATGGAATGTGTGGATTTTTAGTAGGGATAGAACGTCAAACTTGACGGCATTCTATTCGCTCATACTCGTATGGTTGATAAGATTATTCACTCCAATCGCTTAATTAGCTTCGGACTTATTTCAGCCGTGAGAAAAGCTTTCATTGTGGTGGCGGCGAATGCTACCTTATCAAAGCTTCCGCATGGGTTTCCATCGGGATTGGGAATTTTGTCGGGTACGCTCGCTTACTTGCTTCATATGGTGTGATAATGATTAAGCTTTGGGCTGAACAGTCCGCACGATCATTGAAATTCGTTATCAGGGAATAACGTACTGCGCTTATCACCACATATGAGCGAATTGGATCTGGCGAGTCGTCGCAAGAGACCATAGGTAAATTCACTGCTAGTCAATTGTATCTTTCTGAAGGCATTAGCTTCGCCGCCGTAATTATGGCTTTATGCCTATCGTGGGCGAGGTGCAGGAAAACAAATCAGTGCATAGCTGTTACTTGATTAGTAATTGTAATTTATTATAGGATTCTACAAAGTTATAGCATTCTTTGTCTGAAATTCGTTTTTCCTCCCTTTTTTTTGTGTACCAGCGCCTTGTTTGTTTATATTATCTATAATTATTTCTGTAATATTTTTTTTTTTATATTTTTGTTTTTGATTATGATTTTTCTTATATTTGCTTTTATTTTGAACTCAGCCCTCTTTTCCGCTGGTTTCTTTTTGGTATTTTTTTGTTAATTTTTTTTTTGTTTCTTATTTTTTTCTTATGTTCTGTTTTTCCATTTTTTTTCTCTTGCTATAACTAGACTAGTTGAAAGGAACGGGTGGGATGATGCATGGAGTTTCGGGGTTGGGTACTATGTGGGGGATCGGGTGCTTGTGCGTTTGGGCCACGCGTGGTTACAAGCCGCTATTTGCGGACCACGGAATTATGTGAGTTATCAGTTGTTAGCGATACTGGTGAAACTCGCTGGCTTGCCTCCCCAGTATGGATTTGCAAGGCAAAACCAGGGTTCGACACCTCTGTAGAATCTCTATTGCTTAATCTCGTCCGACACCGCCCCTTAATGTGATTGATCAAAAAATATATTGCCATAAATAATACCGAGACCACCGCCAGGCTTGCCGAGGCCGTGGATGCACATGCCTTCTGGCCGTCTCGTTAAATTTGATCCGCTCGAGGTCCGAAAAGATTTCATTGAGGCCGTGGGTGCTGGCTGCAAAATGAATGCCTCCGTATTTGCTCGTTACTAACTTTGTTTGCGGTATGCTGTGGTTACCCCCCACAACAGCGACGTCCAGCTCTAAAATTCTCGGGTCTACTTCAGGGAAATACTGCGGTTGAATTATATCGAACGGGTGAGTACTTTCTACTTCATAATGTATGGTCATTTCGTTAATCAGAATTGTGCAGGGGAGATGGAGAGTTAATATTCCTTGGCGAATCAGTTTGTGTGTCGTGATGCTAGCATCGCAGCGGATATGAATGGGTGTTTCGTTTGGTAGAAAGTATATCCAACTGTTCGGTTTACTTAGCTTAATGAGGGAATCTGTTATTGAAGTGCTAACTCGAAGAGGTAGTTCTAACTTCAGATTGAGTGGGTTGTGTAGAAGTGAAATTATTACATTCTCTGAAGGTGGGGATTGAATAATTGGCGTAGTTAATGGGGCCACATATAGGTCACCAGGTTGTGGATGTTTAATTTTCTTATGATTTGAATTATCGGTTAGAAGCAGAAACTGTTGAGTTGTGATAAAACTCGCAATAAACGAGTATTCCCCTCCCGCTAGGAAAGGGACTCCCCAGCTTGAAGGCGCCCCACGGCGTAACAAAACGAGACCTGGCCCGAAGTAATGTGTCAAACGGTTCCAGGCTAGGTTCTCAGATTGACAGGGGAGGTGTTTAGTGGGTAGTCCAAAGGTATCCTCCATGGGAGTCCCACACTGCCAGACTCGGCGGGCATAAATGCCTTCACCTCCCTACCACAAAAAAAAAAAAAAAAAATTCCACAGTGGGTAACAGAAATAGGGTCCTGTTAGTTTTGATGGGAAACAAGTGTATTTGATATAGTCTCATTAAGGGTAGTTGGAAAAGCGGAAGCGTAATTATCACTACCAGCTTGGTCTTCCGTCTGAAATACCGTAGTTCCGCCGTCTGTGCAAGGATTTCCTCACAGAATTCGGGGCACCTATTGCCCGGCTTAGCATAGATTTCGTGCAATTTTTTGCTAGAAATCAACAAGGGATGAATTCTGTTTCTTTGAACTGCCACAGCTATGTCAATCAAGGTGCGCTGCCGCATCTCGATCTCCATAAGCTGCGCTAACAGGGATGTTAGAACTACATTCCTCCGTTCTGCTGCTGACAGTTTATCAGTAATGAGCGAGATTTCTTTCATCTGTAACCCGAGTTCTGTTTGCCTGTTAATCACATCTGATAGCGGTTTATGGATTTCCTCCAAAGAGATATTCACAATGCTAATCCTTTGTTTTTCCAATTTAACTAATTCCCTTTCCTTGTCCTCCAGGTTATCTAGCCGACTGTATAGCTCCTTTTCATTCTCATCATCCATGGTGCCGAATAACGAATGTAGCGCTCTTCCGACCCCATCAATGAACGACCTTCTGGACCTTTTAGGCATCAGTGACTCAAACAGAGCTCGAGAGCGAATCTTCAGATTTCCCACTAGACTATGGACGTGCCTTAATTCCTCCGCACATCCCAAGCCCTTTCCTGCACAAAGCATCTTAACGAGGTGCTCGGCTTGTTCGGCCACTCCTATTTGATCCTGGATTTCCCCTAGATTAAGCTCCATCACTACATTCCAGCTACTGTGATAGCTCAACAGACCACCCACATCTTCAAATAGTATTCCTGTGTTCGCTATGCTCTCCAGTGAATATGGTTTCAGATCCTCGTTCGGAGTTGCCAAAACGCCAACGCTGAGCAGGCCTAGGATGACTATGTCGATGACCATTACTAGAAATACGGAAAAAAAGAAAGAGGGGGAGTTAGAACAATTTATTCATAGCATCGTTTAAGTCGGTTGTTATGAACATTGACCAGTTTTTTCCTTATCGCAATCGTGGTATTAACGGGGGAAGTAACGGCTTTGACCTCAAATGGTCCAACCCATACTTGCGCGAGCTTGTGCTTACGATTCTTGTTTTTTAGCAATACCTTATCCCCTATATGGAAAGTAACTGGTATGACGCGGTTATCGTAATGGGCCTTGGATTTTAACTTATTCTCCAGTTTATTCTTACGTGCCAATGTGTACATCTTCTGTAATCTGTGCCTTAACAATAGATAGTAGTTCTCATGGTCATAGAGAGGAGCGGTCCCCCTCTTTAGGTTCGATGGAATTCATAGAGACAATCCATTGGGGTGAGTTTCGTGCTATCGTGTTCACTGTTGTTGTACACGAACGCGGCCGTACGTAAAAACTGATCCCACACCTGCGAGTTGTCATCTACCATAGACCTCAAATATTCTACAAGGGGTCTGTGGGCTCGTTCCAAGGCTCCATTGGATTGCGGATGTTAGGCGGTAGTTTGAATTTTTTTTATATTCAGTAGCTTACATATTTGCTTGAATAGCTTCCCCACAAAATTCGCCCCTGATCGGTAACTAGCTGCTTAGATATTCTATACCTAGCAATAATCTCGTCAAAGAACACTTTGGCTACTGTTTCCGCCTCAGCGTTCGGTAAAGCGTACCAATCTACGAACTTTGTCAAATTGTCCTGAAAGGTCAGAATATATTTATTTCCGGATGTTGTCTCAATGAGATGTCCAGATATACCTTATCAAACGGCCTCTTCGCTGTGTCAGTGACAACCATCGGCATGCGATGTTGCGGGGAAGCCTTCATAACTTGACATTTCTTACACGTCCTCACATACTTTTTAGTATCTGATAGCATATTTTTCCATTTATACTTCTTGCGAATCTTCCTGTAGGTTTTTGCTACTCCCTGATGACCTCCAAAAGGGGAGTCAAGATACTCAATTAAAGCCTCCCTTACCTCTTCCGGGGTAGTGAGGGTCTGGATCTCTTGCTGCATCGGGGAGGATATAACCTTAATTGTATCATCACCACTGACCACGTTGTTACCATCACCCCCTTGGGATCGTCCTGATGTCGAATCTGCTCCAAGGCCTTCCAGGAATGAACCAGTTAACTCCTGCGGCACAGGCTCGCTTTCCGGGGACCCGACCTCAACTGATCCAACAGTCGTATTACCATTGCTTGTCTGGCCTCCTCGTACCGGCTCTGCTGAGGAGCCTTCTATGGGTTGGTCAGATAGTTTCCGCTGCTTTTGTGCTCGAGTGAGGTCATTACACTGATATTTATTACTTGCCCCGCCACCAGGGTCCTGGGGAATCCTACTCAAGGCATCGGCATTAGTATTATACTTGCCCGGCTTATACTCAATGTGGTAATCAAATTCCGACAACTTTTGATGAAACCTTACCAACCGAGTAGTGGGATCTTTAACGTTAAAAACCCCCTTTAGAGGTTTATGATCCATGTAGATGGTGAAACGTCGGCCCTGCAAATAACACCTGAAATTTTTGGCGGCCCAAACCATCGCGAGTAGTTCCTTCTCTATTGTGGAGTAATTCCGCTCCGCCTTGTTCAGGATTGGGGTGATCGTTGCCAATTTCTCCTTGGGATAAGACGGCTCCCAGGGCCTCGTTACTTGCATCAGTGGTAAAATTAAATGGCTTGGTAAAATCAGGATACGCCAGCAATGGTGGTTCTACCAACGAATTCTGAAGTAGCTGAAATGCCTCCATACACGCACCCGTTTGAGAGCAAATGTGCCCTAAATATACCACTTCGGGTCGTAAAAACTGGCATTTCTCTGGTTGAAGCTTTTGATTGTTCAATCTTAGTCTAATAAAGATTTTCCGTAGCTTATCGATGTGATCTCCCAAGTTTTTCCCATAAACCACTATGTCATCTAAGTAGACAAAACAGTCAAAACCTTTTAAACCCGTTAGTATGTAATTCATTAGTCTTTGAAAAGTGGCTGGTGCTCCTTTCAAACCAAAAGGCATCCGCTTAAATTCATAGTGCCCATAACTGGTGCTAAATGCAGTTTTGGTCGATCTTTTGGTTGCACCAGGACTTGGTGGTAACCACTGGCCAAATCTAACGTGCTGAAATACCGTGAATGCCCCAACTGATCTAAAATATCCTCTATACGGGGTAATGGAAAAGCGTCTCCTATAGTCTTTTCATTCAGTCTCCTGAGGTCAACGACTACTCTCCACTTCTTTGTCTCATCGGCCCCGGCCTTCTTAGGCACAACCAAGAGGGTGAGTTCCAGGGGCTTTTGCTTGGCTGGACAATGTCGCTGTCCAACATCACTTTGAGCTGCTCGTTAATAATGTCCTTCTGGGGCTGACTCAAACGGTACGTTTTCTGATTTATAGGTGCTTGGTCGGTCACCAATGGGATCTCATTGGTGATTGCCTACGTATAACTTACCTTATCCCCTGGCAGGAAGAAAATATCACTAAATTCCTGACATAGCTGAGTAATAGCAGCCCTTTCCTCGGAGTTAATATGCTCATAAAGCGTAAGCTGTTGTTTTAATAATGCGTTGCGTATAATGTTGCCTTGCAGGCCCCAATTTGTTGGACCAGGTTCCTCACCTGAACGACCATTTCCCATAAATTTTGGCCCCTCGGCAGTTGCCGATATACCACCTATATGTTTCACTGGGGTATTCCTGCAAGAGGCCTGCTGGGCCTGCACCTCCCTTTTTGTAGTCTCTAGGTCATCTACCAAGTATTCATCCAAACTTTCGAATTCTAAGTCAATCCGTTCAAGTGTGACTGATGACTCGTTTGAGTTCATAATACCTATTACAGGGCTGACCGGACTAAGGAGGGCATTAGCCAGGAGCATCCATCCGCTATAGAACTTGCGGTACAAAGCATTTCCCGACCCAACTGGATCAGGACCCTCACTAACCGTTGTGTCCATGGCAACAACGAGATGGCCTCCTTGAAAATGACTCGATAGGTTCCATCGGAACCAATTTGGCTACTATTTGTCCCTTCCTCAGAGTTGCAGTTCACATCCTCAGTTTGGCTTGATAATAGCGCCACGCTTTGCGTTACTCCTATGGATAACGCGTCAGCGCCATTCGACTCCTTAACCGAAGCCTGAGGCGATCCCACTGCATCTCCCTGTGACTCCAGTGGGACCCTGAATTCATTGCCATTTCCTTCCGTGCGAGGAAATACCAGCGCTTGGGTGGGACCTTCCACATTACAATTCTTCGCCAGGAAGTCATTTCCCAGTAGACCATCATTGAACATCCCGTGAATTTTGTCGACTACTTGTAAAGTGCAGGGAAGTCTCGTAGGGAGCTCAAAATTGCCCTACGTAGTACCAAGGGTTTCTCCTTCCCCAAACGGACTCACTAAAGTAAGCTCATGACTAGAATCTATCGGGCAAGTATTGCTGACCTACTAATTATGCTAACCTCTGCCCCTGTGTCAATAGTAAATTTTGTTTCTACCTGTTTCCCTATATCTAATGGCAGAGAAGCCGTAAAAAGGCTTGATTTTCCTCGAATATTATCTGTCATGTTTAGCCCTTCAGTGGCTTTCTGGGTTACCCTCTGTTCGACCCTGCCACCACGGACTTGGCTCTTTTGTTGTACCGTTTTTACTGAAGTCGAGTCAGGGATTTTCGACTCGACTGCACCTCGTTTCCCTGTTCCCTGGCCTCCCATCTTTTCTTCTGAAAACATGCGTCTACACCATGACCTCTCCAACCACAAAAATCACATTTGACCTGGGTACTATAGACCCTTAGGCCTTCATTAATGACTGGTAATGCAGCCGGCTTCGTCTTGCAACTTTCTGGTCATGGCCATACTCTTTACACATTGGGCAGAAAGGAGTATTTTTGCGGCTATAGCAATCTGTATAAGTATGGCCACGCTTATGACAGAAATTACAAGTGATCTTCGGACTCTTTGTAAATTTAGGTGGTTTTGATCCAGAGTTCGGGTCCGGTGCCATCACCACCTGTGACTGGTAAGGTACTGTAGTCGGACTCGGTGCGAAGCTAACTTGCCGAGGAGTAAAAGCATGTTGGTTGGGCATCCAAGTACTGAAAGTAGGTTGTACCTGCGGCATTTGTGAATATAACTGTGTTGGATTGCCCTGAAAGAGGCAAGCCCTCTGCTGTAGTTTTTCCATATTTAAACTCTTGGTAACTAGATCTTCAAAGGTAGTAGCTTCCTGGGACAAAAGGTACTGGCAAAGATGAGGGTTGTTAACCCCACTCTTGAAGACATTCTTGGCGAAATCCTCCAGCTGCGTATTCGCAACTTTGCCTCCCTCTGGACCATATTTAATAATTGCAGCCTCCTGACATCGCTTAAGGATTTGCCTCAGGCGTGATGTGTAGGCAAGCACTGTCTCCGTGGGACTCTGTTTGGAAGATATAAGCCCGGTTACCAATTCCTGATAAGTTTCCCCTTGCAAAAACACCCGATTCAAAAGTTCCTCAGCTGCATCTAATGTTGATGGAAAACTTGAGGAAATTAGCTGATATGCCTCTCCTCGAAGACGGGTCGGGAAAATCTGCATAAAAGCTACTTGCTCCTGACTATTTAGGCACTTCCAAACTTGTTTGCTACATCCAATAAAGGTCTGAAGTTCCAAAACCATTGATGAGCTTGGAGCTCCTGAAAACACAGGGATCATTTGTCCCATCAACTTAGCTACTTTTGCATAGTCAGCCATACTGACTGGGTGGATTTTAACTTCCGGCTATTTATCAACCATACAAACAGGATTCAAAGAGTCGGTTAGATTAATGGAAGCGTTTGAAGATGTGCTCGCCCCAAATGATAAAAGCCAATCGTGAGACGTCATTGGGGTTTTCAATGATTGCGATAAATCGAAAAAACTGGTCGAGTTTAGCGAGAACCCACCGAAATGTTCAATCTCTTCTTTGAATTGTTTTGTTCGTTCACGGAATTGATTAATCCGTTCTAAACGGTGCGTATGCAGATGATCAATGGCATTAGTTAGTTCAAGAACTGGGTCTAATTCAGTGGGTTCGGGTTTTCGCTTCACCTGTAGGTTCGAGCTGAAACAAAAAGATTCAGACTTACTTCTTGACCTTAAGAGTGTTCTACCGCTTCGTAATACAAGCCCGTTGTTTTGCTCTGGAGTTGACTGATGAATTCCTCCTGTTGATTTGTCCTTATTATTCATTCGCGCAATCCCAGTAACAAATATTAACCGTTTTTTTTTACGTTAATGACTGGTCATTAATCCCGCACATATAACAATGCAACCCTTTCTTTTGAAATGACCTAAAGTTTCTATAGCACGAACTGAGTGGTTTTGGCTACAATTTCAAGAGTATGAAGCTCAAGCTATCAGGATGCGTGGATGAGTGTGCTTATATTGAGAGTGTAAGGAAAGGATTCCAGCTCCAAACAATTCATCAATTTAGTAAGTACTTTATTGATTACTCCACAGCGAGTTGCCGTTCTAGAGCTGTTCGGAAACTAAAACCGGCTGCGCCAATGTTATATGGAATATTTTATACCTCACAGGATCTTCCCAGCCTTTTCCGGGATGTCCTGTTCTGGTACTTTGAGCATTACTCAGCCTCGCCACCTACAGCTTACCTTAACTACCTCAAACTCTATTCATTTGCCAAAAGGAAACACCCAGTTCAAAGTTAATTAATATGTATTTGTTTTTTACAATTGCTTGGACGCGCTTAGTTGCGCGTAGACTTCTCGGACGGAGGTGTCCAGCGGCGCCTTCAATCTGGCCAAGTACTCCCCACGGGTGATGGGCCGTGAGCCTGCCCTGGTGTTTTCCCGGAGTGCCTCCTCCAGACTCTTCTTGGGTGAACGATGGCATGCGCCTGGGCTGCTTGCTGCGGTTACTCCGGCTGCCACCCGATAGGTCGGGATACACACGCTGGCGAGCGTTGGTCTTGCTGGGGTGCTCCTATTCTCCTGGGCACGGTTCAACTCTATACGCCTTGCTCGGCACGCTTCACCCGTGCGTCTGGCGGTGTCTTCACGGACGGAGGATGCCTGGAAGAAAGTAAAGTTAGTTGATGGTGGCTACACAGCGTAAAACGCCCTCAAGCCGAATGAGGTTCGCGGCTCAAGCCTACGTCTCACCATCTAACCAAAGCGAAGATATCCCGCAGTTGCACCGGAACGAAACTTTCGAAAGTACGAACGGATTACACACCGATTGGCTCGAACACCGCTTTTCTGTTGTTATCACTACTCACCGCTTCTCGCTCGCTCAATTGCTTTTAAACGATTCTGCGGCCTCAATTCACCCTAAATTCGCTGAGTAGTCGAAACGTGCGCTCTCGTTCCACGAAAGCTTCTTCCTCCGCGCTCCGTCTCACTTGCTCGCATGGTGAAACTTTGCGGCGAATTGGCGAAATTGGAGAAACCAGGCGAGGAAAAGCTTTTGTTTAGCTTTTCTGTTCTCTCAACAGTGTCACTCCGCTGGAAGCACACCCCGAAGCTACTCATGTACACAGTCGGCGTCGTCGCTAATGTTACGGCTTATGTAAAGCGAATTATGAAGTCTTTTTGCTTGCCGTTGGTCGACAAGTACATGTTTTGATGACAATGGGCGTATGTGCTTGACCGTATAACACTTGGCGGAGTGCGAATGCTTAAACGATTGTCGACATTCCTATATAGCATAACATCTAGGTGTCCCTACAAGGTGTCAAGATTATTGGCGGGTAGGTGACTACCGAGGGCTTTTGCACTAATCGTGCCCCAGCAACTTCAATAACTTCCGAACGTGTGTTGTCTTTGGACATCACTATCGTTTGGTCCATTGTATGACTAGTAAGGCCAAATGATACTAGAGTCCCCATTTGTATTCGGAAGTTATTATCTTAACATTTTTTTTGCGGTGGATTCTGATCTGCTCCCCAAACCAAGCGGTGCCTGAGTGTCTTACACTACATGGATTTTGATTTCATGTGACTTGCTGATTAGCTAATCCATGACTATCCATGACAAGACACGCGCTGCTTGTGGGTCAGAATTCAACCCTTGGCTGACAAGTTGTAACTTGTAAGAACTTGCGGATGAGGGAGCACTTCTGAACCCTGATTCTCATGGTGCCGCAAGAGAGTAGTCCCTGAAACGCTACAGAAGGAGAGTGCCTTTGGTGTCCGTACTTGGGAAGAAGGACGGAATGGAAAGACCGATTATTTTGTTTTTGGATAACGTATATTGGTAAACTTTTTCATACCTTTTGTTTTTTTTGTGAGTTTCTTTTATAGTCCGCCACTGACGGCCACTCGAAAAATTGTATACTTTAATCCTTTCCACATTTTTTATGATACATATATATTTAGTTTTCATATCGTTTACATCATATATAAATAGTCTTAAGATCGCTTCTACTTATTTATATCTGTTCCAGCTATCTGACACGCAGACCCACTTTATTCAACGAAAATGTCGAACAAACGCAAACGGAAGCAGGGCCCACGGCATTGTGTGTCATCTGCTAGCAGGCACGAAATGATGGAACGTCCGTACAAACGTTGGCGTACAGACATGAGTTCCATGAAGCCTGCGTGACCCAGCATTTACTAGTCAGCCAGACTTGCCCTTTATGCCGAAAACCAGCCACATCAGCGGGTCTACCTTCCAGCCACCTAGAGCTTCCAGCTGCTCAAGGGGCGGTGCCCAAAAAAAAGGACCGGCGAGAGCAGGTTCCAACAGTGGCTGATGAGCCTGACTTAATGGGCCGAGCCAAATCAGTGCCGCCTGCGGAAGGGCCCAGATCCACTGTGGCTTTGGAGGCGACCGTCCTACAAGATCTGATGGCGCTTATGCAAGACTTGACCACTCGGGTAGCCGCGCTGGAAAGCAAGAAGGAAGACCCAATACCACCTCGTCCAAGAACGCCTCCGATGTTGGATTCGGATTTAAATCCATGGGATTTTCCGGTAGACTCGCGGCACGATCACGAAAGAATCCGGCCCGGTACGGCAATGAATCCGTTGGCTCCAGTGTACCGACCCCGACTGAGCCAAGCACTGTCACCAACTCAGGCTCCAGTGGCTCCACCGGACCAATGCATCCATCCACACGCTACGTATCGGCTGAAGCCAACGCAGATTCCCAGCATCATCCAGGGCTGGAACCTGCATTTCAGCGGGGAACCCAACACCATAACTGTGGAGGTTTTCATTGGTCGGGTGGATTCGCTGATTGAGCAAATGTTGGCAGAAGACCACACAGCGCAGGCAGGATACTTGCCAATGCTGCTTAGGGGAGCAGCACTTGAGTCATACTGGTGAATACATTCGGCCCCACCATCAATACGCTGGTCCCGGTTGAAGGAGGTACTCCGCATGGCGTACCCTACGATAGATATGGACGAATTGGTCCTGGACAAGATCCATGCCAGATGGCAGCGTCCGGACGAGCCTTTTCATCAATATCGAGCCGATATCCTTCGGCTGAATGACCAGTTGTCAGAGCCGACGTCTTCCACCCAACTACTGCGGTTGCTAAAGCGCAATCTAAGGCCGGAGCTTCGTCGCCATATTGTGGACTCCAATCCGCAGAGTATGGAGGCACTACTGAGGACTGTGCGTCGCCTGGAGGGTTTTAAGGAAGACCTCCGGGACCGGCCCTAATTGCTAGCTAGGACGGGTCCTCGGCGCGGAATCGTCGAAATGGCCCCAGATTATACCACCATTGATCTGGAGGAAGATATGGACCGGGACCAGCTTGCTGTAGCAGTGGTGGGAAGCCTCACGACCTGCTGGAATTGCAATCAAACCGGACACCGGTTTATTTCATGTCGAGCAGAGCGTAAGGTTTTCTGCTACGGTTGCGGTAAGCCGGACACCTACTTTCCGGATTGCCTTGAATGTGCCGCGCAAAAAAACGGCCGAAAGAGTACCCGACCACCTCAGTGGTACTCGAAACCCCCGCAGTTGTTCCCCAGCCAGCTGTCAACCCCAATAGCCCTGACGTTAACCCACCAGCCATGACCACTATGACTACGGATGTTCACTCTCTTCCGGAGGTCTCGCCAACGACAATATTGAAGCAGTCACTGCCAGAAGAACTCCGACAGCCTCAAATACGCATTCTAAAACCTTATCATGTTCGACTGCAGGAATATGGGGTGGCTCGAGAGCGAATATTTGCTTCCGAAGAAGTCACGTCCCGCCCATGCAAGATAAAATGGTCAACCCGTCGTTGGCGGAATTTCCGCAAGAGAGTGCGCACCTGCCGTCAAACCTTAAACTTTTGTAACATCTCGGAGGTTGCTGAGAATGAGATCAGACCTTACCACCCAATTAAAGTGTTGGGCGAAACCGTGTTTGCATTGATCAACACGGGTGCCAGTATCAGTTGTCTTGCCTCGAGCTTTGGCTCGAAGGTGCTCCATGAATGTCCTACCTGGATTAAACCCTGGCGCACTGAAATCAGTACAGCTGATGGCACCAAACACCCTATACGAGGTAAACGAACAACACCCGTGACGTTCAGGGGTCAGACGAAGGATATTACTTTCTACATTATCCCGTCCCTGACTCAGAATGTGTACCTTGGCGTCGATTTCGTCCTTCGCTTTGGACTGGCCTCCGATTTATTCACAAATTTGTCTTCAAACACCAGATATGTCAACGAACTCACTTCTATTCCCGATAGGCATGAACTGACGCCTAACCAACGGCAACGCCTGGAAGCATCCATCGCTGCTTTTCCATCTTACGCTACCCAAGGCCTTGACCACACCACCATGGTCTCACACGTCAAAGACGTTGGCAATAGTAAGCCAATTAAGCAGAGACACTATGCCATCTCACTGGCCATGGAGAAGTTGGTGTATGCGGAGCTGGATAGGATGCTCGAGTTGGGGGTTATAGAGGAGTCCCAAAGTGCCTGGTCCTCACCGGTAACTTTGGTGGTGAAGCCAGGTAAAGTCCGCCTTTGTCCAGATGCCCGTAAGGTTAAATGCGGTCACCATCAAGGACGCGTACCCTCTTCCACTCATCGATGGAATACTAGGGAGACTGCTGAAAGCCAATTATATTACGAGTCTCGACCTAAAAGACGCTTTCTGGCAAATTCCACTCGATGAGGGTTGAGGGATAAGACCGCCTTCACAGTGCCTGGACGACCATTATATCAGTTCGTCACAATGCCCTTTGGCCTGTGTAACGCGCCGCAAATGATGACTCGGCTGATGGACAAAGTCATCCCACCTCATCTGAAACACCAAGTGTTTGTGTACCTGGATGATCTTTTACTCATCACGGAAACGTTCGACAAACACCTCCTACTGCTGCTAGAAGTAGCCCTGCACATCAGTAAGGCGGGACTCACCATCAACGTACAGAAAAGTAAGTTTGTCATGAAAGAAGTCCGATACCTAGGACATGTCATAGGACATGGCACTATCAAAACGGATCCAGACAAAACTCGTGCGATTGATGAGTTCCCCTTACCAAAAACGGTTAAGCAGCTACGACGTTTCCTTGGTGTGTGCGGTTGGTACCGAAGGTTTGTTCGGAATTATGAAACAGTTTCAGCGCCCCTGTTAGACATGCTGCGGAAAGGGAAGTTCATTTGGACCGAACTCAGCTGAAAGGCATTTGAAGCTAAAACAAGCCCTCACATCAGCTCCGGTCTTGCACAGCCCCGACTTCACGAAGCCCTTCTCCATTCATTGTGACGCAAGTCAACATGGAGTTGGAGCCGTGCTGGTGCAATTGACCGATGAAGGAGAGGAAGCTCCCATCGCCTTCATGTCCAATAAGCTGAACCCGGCCCAAAGAAACTATACCGTGTCCGAGCAGGAATGTTTGGCAGCGGTAATGGCTATGAAGAAATTCCGAGCTTATATGAGGGCCACCAATTTGAGATCATCACAGACCACGCTTCGCTACAATGGTTGATGAACCAGGCAGATTTACATGGACGCCTGGCCCGATGGCCTCTTAAACTGCAAGGGTTCAAGTTTTCCATCAAACATCGGAAAGGGACCCAGAACATCGTACCCGACACTCTCTCACGAATGTTTTCCCCAGAGGGAGCCGAATTGACAATAAGTGACGAAGACCCCATCGAGATAGATTTGGACAGCCCACATTTCGAATCAGACAGCTACAAAGAGTTGAGGCAAACCATCGCGACCCAACAATCGCAGCTGCCTGATTTGAAAGTAATAGACGGCTACGTGTATAGACGAAATGAATACGCCACTGGTGATCCATGGCAGGAATGACACAACATCTGATCCTACGCGCACATGACCATCCTTTAAGTGCCCACGGAGGATACGGTCGGACGTTACGGCGACTCAAGAAATACTTCTTTTAGCCTAAAATGGCATCCCAGGTCAAAGACTACGTGAGCGCCTGTGAAACCTGTAAAGGCACTAAAGCGCCCAACCAGCCCCTTCGACCTCCTATGGGTCAACTCAATGTCCCAAAACGCGTATTCTAATGTCTATACATAGATCTACTCGGTCCAAATCCTCGATCATCCATGGGACACATCGGAGCTATAGTTGTTCTAGACCAGCTCTCGAAATTCCCACTGGTAGAACCTATTCGTAAGTTCATGACTCCATCCATCGTGAAATTCTTAGAAAGTATTCCACGTGTTCGGGGTTCCAGAGAGTGTGTACTCGGACAACGGAGTACAGTTCCGGTCTCGGCAGTTAAAGGGCCTACTCGAACAATATGGCGTTTAATACCAACTGACGCCCATATACTCTCCTCAGTCTAACGCCTCCGAACGGTTGAATCGCACCCTGTTGGCTGCGATCCGTTCCTACGTCCACCCATCTCAAAAAGATTGGGATCACCGATTGTCCGCCATCACATGCGCCCTGCGGTCATCGTATCATTCCGTCACCGGTGTCGCACCTTACTTTGCCACATTCGGACAGCACATGATTTGCCACGGTAAATCATACTGGCTGTTACGGCAATTAAAGTGTTTTGGAGACCCCGTCGTTGCGCTGGAGCCCCACGAGCGTTTAGGAGACTTCCGCCAACAAATCGGACGGAAGATAGAGGCCGCGGGACGTACAAATGAGGCGCAGTACAATCTCAGGTCCGGCGAAATTTCCGCCAAAGTGACGCCGCGGGGCACTACAGCGCCCAGCTGGACCGGCGTTTCTTGAAAAGCCGTATGCAGAAGGTAGTGGGACCCAATCGCTATATGATAACGGACCCATCGGGAAAAGAAGTCGGGATATACCACGCAAAAGACCTGCGCCGATAGATAATTAGCCACGTCTGTTTTGTCCGTCCGCACACAGTTTCAAAAACGCGCAAGGTTTGTATACTTCCGGCAAAACATAAACATACGTATCAGTTCGTCCGTCTGTCAATTGTGTTTTTCTTTTTTTGTCCGTCAGTCCTTGTTCCGACGCCGAAGACAACACATGCTATAATGAAAGATCCTTCAGCTCCTTTTTCGCAGTCCGCGTCGCCTTGGAATCGCGAGAAAATCAGCTGCCCTGTAGTTATCGAGTAGGTACGGTTGTGAACTCCGTTCAATACGCGACATGATCAAACCCTATCACAACCGGCATCGATCGAATCGGGAGGATCAATTGACTATGACTTGCGATCTCCACTAGGACCGCCTCCAACTGTTCCGCCGCGAAGGCATAGTGAAATTCATATTCCAGATAAAAGCTCAACTAGTACGGATGATAATGGTTTAATATCTTTCACAAGTCCTACGAATAAGAAAGATGAAAATATAAATTTTAATAATTTAATAGAAGAAATTCAAAGACTAAATGTTGCTCATAACCAGCCAAGTAACATTCAATCGAATGATGCTGGGTATCATCAAACTACATCACCGATTGTGTCAAATAGTCAAGCAGGACTTCAATTGGTACCATATAATAATCTTCAGCAACAACAACAACAAACGCACAAAACCCCACTTTCCAATGAGCAATTACAAAAACTTTACAGTATGCAACCACAACAGTATCGTAGGTCACATCAAATTCGACCATACTTGCAAGCACAATCGGCACCTCCACTCCCGGCATCTCCATTCAGCTATTCGCCAGCTGCTATCAATTATGGCTTCAATCCAAACATATATCCAACACCGCCAAAAAATTTATCACAACATCAAACACCATCGCCACAGCCAACGTCAACAGCCTTGCAATTTCCAAACATACAAATGGTCGCGAACCCAGAAACAGCCTTTGTACCAACAGCCTTGCCAGCTGGTCAGCATCCACCACAATCATTAGCAAATCCGCCAACTCAACGCCAAATTCTGAAATAAGCATCGTTGTCAGGTGTCTCGAGTATAGCGGCAGGCGGGAGCAGTAGTACAAGTAGCACCAATAGTAACCTTGCAAGGTAGAAGAATATCAATAAATCCAACAGCACAGCAGGAACAAGTGGTGATATAACCCGTCGACCGTAAAAGTCGCTTGGCGATGACCTAATCGATTTGGGTCATGAAGATAACCCCCGCGTGAGCGTACTGGAGGCATTTGATCCGCTATTATCAAAAGAATGGAATGACAGTGATAATTCATCGGATTGTGCTACATAACACTATTCCAAATATGATCCCTTCGATTACTTATACAGTGTCGGGACACAATATTCTGATCCTGTATATGAGGCTGTCAATAAAACTGATCGTACACCTTTGAGTCCGGCAGCACCAATTGGTTGGAACATTCCAGCGTTAGAACATGCAGATCTATCATCAACGCCAAGTACATCATACGAATTTTCAGATGGTTGGCGTCCACCTCCCCTACCACCACACAAGAGTTTTACCAGTCGTCAGCAGCAAACGAAACAAGTATTGGATCGTGGTAGAAGTGCGAAGCCGAAACCCGGTACGAGCGATAGCGGTGGCGGTAGCGGGAATGGGAATGATGTGCAGCTGGTGAACGGGGGAATCTGCTCTGAATCGCCGCACATGGCGCACGGAGGAGAACCGCGCCGGCAACGAATTGAGATAGTGTAAAATTTTTCGGGAGTTTTTCGTTCAAAAAGAATCCAATTCGTATCAAAATATACTCTAGAGAATGTAAATTGTAAACTATCTGCAATAAATACGAACTTCCGCCCAATTGTATCTCCTCCAGCCTTCATTTTCGCGTTCAATTGCTGTCACCAGCATTTTGCATTGCAAGTTGTGCGAAGAAAATCGATAGGCGGGTAGCGTTTAGGCACCGCAATTAAATCAAAAGCATGTGCAGTGATCGTACGTGAAAAAGAGAGTCTGTCTTTGATCGTCACACTTTGCGCACCTTGAGAGAATTGCGCTGGACATAAATGCACGGATGGTGATGTGTGCGCTCTCGAGTGCTTTTAATTGTGTCCCCAATTGTGCAGTCAAGAATTGTCGGTCGATGAATCCCGGATAGTGGAAATCATTGTGCATTCGCAAAAAGAAAACGAACACGATTGTGATTGAGTGACAAGCTGATCTGGGACTTAGTAGACAGTTAGCATATGTAAGCGGCTTGATTTGCATTCAATCTGAATTTGAAGTTCTGCATAACCTTGTTTGAAGATTTCGGTTTGGTCCACTGGTCAGCATCTTCGCGGCCCATTAGTAAATGTGCTCGAAGAGAGTTAAAACAATACCGCTAAGAAACGTACCACTCGTAAGCCCGTCACAAGCTTCACAAACGAGCGGAATAACTATCACGTTAGAAGTTTCGGACCCGAAACTTGTCGCGTAAAGAGAGTACTTGGTGTAGATCACGTTTCCCATGAATTGCTACATCGTAGCGCGTGCCGTTAGTAACTTCTCAACTAGTTTTTGTGTCGTTTGTCGAGATAATAAAAATTCAACCTCCAAACCGAAGCGGTATGATATTATCTTGTAGTAATCGAGCATTCCGTTGTCCTACTGCAGAATTCGCAATTGTGACGTAAATAACAGTGGATTTGGTGCATAAATATAGTTCGCTCCGTTCATCTCACGATAAGTTTTCTCTCGTTCCCATTCAATTTCCCAGCGACGAAAATCCAGCAAAGTGCGAGATATCTAGTTTGGAAGCACGAATCTATTCGCGTATGTATCTTTCGTATCATCCTCTAGTCCTCGACAATCGGAAAAAGCATCGAGGCAAATTCATGCAAATTTCGAAGGCAAATCAAGTATCGGAAACCAAATCGGTGCAAAGCGGAGTTCGGAACAGCAAACAGATACTTTTCATTCAACCTTAATTGTAGTTCACGTAGAACACTGTAACTAATTGTTGTCTTAATCATACGTAAAACGTGTCGGAGAAGATTTGTTGACCGCAGCACGAGTTAATAGAGACCGTGAAAAGTTGACCACTAAAGCTAAAAGACAATACTCTTAAGCGTGGTGGGTATCATACTGAAAAGGTATCCTGATTGCTCCCTGCATTAACATTTAGTGTGGAATCGGTTACTGGAGATTGAAAGTATCTGAAAAGGCGTCCGTTTCCATAATCTGAAGTAGAAACTGTGTCGAAGATAGCTTTCTCTGTCAAATAGGAATTCGATAACTCGGTGTGACAGCGATTGAGTAGGAGGAAACGGGATTACAGTGAGGGAACATCCGTCAAATTTCATGCAAGGCTTCCAAGTGAACTTGATGGTCCTAGTGAAAGCATATCTTCGAATCAGCAATAACAGCACTTAATGATCATTTTTGCTGAAGCAGAGAAAGGATTTGGCAGTACATACTGCGAAGTATTTTTGGCTTGTTTGGCAGCTTGTTTAGCTCATATGTGCACCGAAACTCACCATCTTCGAAAGATATTTAAAATTATTGCATCCCAAAGTGAAAAGGGAAATTTTGTATTTGAACATAATGAAATTATTCACACTTAAACAAAACTTCATAAAATTTAATAATTGCCAGGAATTAATTATTCAGTTAAAGAGGAATTTTAGAGGACTTATACACCCCTGCATTGTCGTCGAGCGCTCGGAGGACCGTGCGGGTAACTGCCTTTGATTTGAATTGACTTTCTTTATCTGAATTTGTTCATTTTAAATTAAAATTCTTGTCTATTTTTCTATCCTATCCATATGTATAAATAAAAAAAGAAGGTTTATTAAAGTTAGTATTGGATTAAAGAGAAAAAAAAATATATTATTTCCGACTAAATTAGATTGATACATTGATTCAACGTTAAAAATATGTTCAATTACAAATTCAATGCAGGAAAGGGACAGGAAAAATAAAATGAATTAATACCCCAGAACTTTTCGGTCTTTCCTTTCCCTTAGTTCTGACCGGGTATAGGAGCCGGTACGGTGGCAGGCTTTCCCCTTAAAACATGAGCCAGCCGCCGGCCACGTAATAATCTTTCTTTGTTTCAGGGTACTTCGCGGGTTGAGTGGCCCAAGCAGAGTGCCTCTTTATGACATAGAGTTGTGTAATCGAATTGCATAATTCTATGGCATAAATTGGTCACCGGGGTACTTTTCTTCTGATGGGAAGACTTATGCAAGTTAAGTTGTATGAGTTTTCCACTCAGAAGAGGAATACCTGGCCACTGCAACAATTATGGATTTTAATCCGGTTGGGTGGGTGCGCAGGGGCTCCATGACCACCCGGTTGCCCCTCTCTCATTTGTGGGCCATGAGCCTCTCCGGGTAAGGACGAGGTCACCCTGCTTCCACTTCTTTTTACTAGTTTCTCTTGTTCCATGAACAAGTCAGTTGCCCTGGTGCAGTTGCTTACGATTTTTGCGATTTCGGTCGCCTTGCTTTTCTCGACCGCAGAAATTCGTGAATGCGAAATTCTTTGTAGTAGGTCCTTGTGCTGGGGGAATGAACCCGCCCCATGACACCGCAATGCTAGCCTGCCAGCGCATTCACGCGTCCCCAGACAAGGGCATTCTCGGCAGATAATGACACCTTCTTCTGCCGAGGCAGCAGACCATCGCTGCAGTCCTTTACGGACTTCTAGAAACTTAACTTTCACTACACGATTCCAAGGGAATTGTCCACAAGGAGCTCATGCCAACGGGCCAAATCATCAATGCAATTTTCTATCTTAGCATTTTGCAGCATTTGTTGGATCGTATTCGTTGAATTCGGCCTAAATACCCTGAAATAGGAAGCGGGCGCTTATTGCACGATAATACACCAACTCATCGATCCACTCTTGTGACTGATTTTTTGACTAGAAATCGCATTTTAACCATTAATCAATCACCGTATTCGTCTGATATGACCCTGTGACTTCTAACTATTCGAAAAAAATTCCATTTGACCATCAAAGGAAACCGCTTTGCGTCCGTGGAGGGTATCTATAAGGCTTGTACCGACATCTTGAAGGAAATTCCGGTCAATGACCTGAAACACTCTTACGCGCAAAACAGTATATCGAGGCTGGAGGAGACTATTTTGAATAAATAAACACAAATTTATCTGAACAAAGCTTCGGTCGTTTGTATTTTAGTTCAGTCTCATTTATTTCGGAAAGCACCTTGTAGATATATTACGCCATACAATCATTTGGTTTTGCCAAACTAGCTTCTCCAAAGAAGGCATTGTTGCCATATGGCTTTTATCTTACATCGGTTTTGCATTAACATTATGTTTCTTGAACATTTCTTTTCCACCGCCTCGTTTGCTCTAGGGTTGTTGTTTTTTTTTAGTCATGAATAATCTGGATGGAGTCAACTACTGTTGAATTTCTTTTCGATGATAACTGGAAATTTTATTGCCTCAGAAGCAAAATCATAATAGTTGTTTTAACCATGTACTGTGCGCTTTAAATTTTAAATCTGCTTGTCTTTTTATATGTTGCTTATTGGTTTTTTTTGGATCATATTTGATGCGGTCGGTATCATGTTTGAGAGAATAACCCATGATATAAATTTAGAACTATGAATAATACTATTTGCAGATAAAACAAAAGTAAGAAAGTAGAATAAGCACAGGTACATCAAAATGAATTAAATGTATTAGTAAGTGCTTGGAGTCTCAACTTTAGTTTGAAAACAAAATATGAATCAGAGAAAGCACCAAGCTGTAGTTATTCATGCTTCCTAATCATTCGCAAAATGGGGGAGTGAAAATATATATTTTTACGAGTAAACGGAACTA
This sequence comes from Odontomyia ornata, assembly GCA_963969285.1. Lineage (NCBI taxonomy): Eukaryota > Metazoa > Arthropoda > Insecta > Diptera > Stratiomyidae > Odontomyia > Odontomyia ornata. Next base: position 216,137,341 of record OZ017740.1, read on the forward strand.
CAAACCTGTTATTTGCCTGAGGATGGTGTGCATCTAGACGGAAAGTTAGCTCAGAAGGCAGTGTTGAAAATATTTGATGGTTGCAAAGTCGATACAACAAGCGCTGATCCAGATAGATACGAAGGGACAACAAGGTTGGGAGGCAAACGAAGGTTAAACGAGTGTCATTGGGTTTATATGGGAGTTTGAACTTATAGAATAAGACACGAGTAAATTTACGCTGAAAATCCTCTAATGAGTTGACGAGATATAAGTACCGAGGAGGCCAAATGATGAGAAGTATTCAAGAACAGGACGGGCAAGGGAATAGAAAAGGTAGGCAGGATTAGAAATTTTATTGAATTTTTGAGCATATCTGGAAATGAGTCCAAATAGTTTTTATGCCCTAGAGGCAACATTAAGAATGTGAGCGACAAAACTGGGCAGAGAATCAAAAGTAACACCAAGAATCTTAGCAAAATTGATAACAGTGAGAGGAACATCATTTAACGAATAGCAAAACGCTAATGGAGAGAACTTAACTTAAAAGACATTTTACCGCGTTTGCCAACACTAACGCAGACATAATTAGATGCACGCCAATTATGTATGGCGATAATCTAACCATGTGAAATATTTTGAAATCATCTGCATATGATAGGAAAGGAGAGGTAGTTAACTTTGGGAACAAGAGGAACAATCATATATCACATATATAGACGGGCCACCGTTAAGAAGATTAAATATCCTCCGAATTCAAGTTCACGAGACCAACAATTCCAATGGAGATACTCATTTGCTAGATTTGTTGAAGCTGGTTGAGCTGAGGCGGAGCAATCTAGGTATTGGTGGCTGAATGAGAATCTCTAAATTATCCGTGTTTATTTTCAGTTTTTGTGTTTTTCGTTACTTAATTTTGAGTTTTAGCTCATTATTGCTACATTTAGTGTTGTTGTTTATTTGTGTTAAAAATTAGGGATAGGTTAGGTATATGTTCCATTAGTCCCACCAACTCTGGATGAAGTTTGTTCCATCATCAACGGCCAAAAGTATACTGAAGCACCGGGTATCGATGAGATTCCAGTGGAGCTCATCAAATATGGTGGCAGTAGTGTTCACAAAGCTAATCACAAGGTCATTGTAGTGTAAGACAAATTTCAAAAATGTCCGTAAAGGACTGCAGCGATGGTCTGCTGCCTCGGCAGAGGAAGGTGTCGGTATCTGCCGAGAATGCCCTTGTCTGGGGACGCGTGAATGCGCTGGCAGGCTAGCATCGCGGTGTCGTGGGGCAGGTTCATTCCCCCAGCACAAGGACCCACTACAAACAATTTCGCACTCACGAATTTCTGGGGTCGAACAAAACAAGGCGACCGAAGTCGCAAAAATTGTAGGCAACTCTACCAGGGCCAACTGACTTGTTCATGGAGCAAGAGTAACAAGTAAAAAGAAGTGGAAGCAGGGTGACCTCGTCCTTACCCGGAGAAGCTCATGGCCCCCAAATGAGAGAGGGGCAACCGGGTGGTGATGGAGCCCCTGCGCGCCCACCCAACCGGATTAAAATCCATATTTGTTGCAGTGGCCAGGTATTCCTCTTCTAAGTGGAAAACTCATACAACTTAACTTGCATAAGCTTTCCCATCAGAAGAGAAGTACCCCGGTGACCACTTTATGCCATAGAATTATGCAATTCGATTGTATAACTCTATGTCATAAAGAGGCACTCTGCTTGGGCCACTCAACCCGCGAAGTCATCTGAAACAAAGAGGTTAAAATGTACCCGGTGGCTCATGTTTGGTGGTGTGAGCCTGCCACCGTACCGGTTCCCCGGTCAAAACCAACGTAATGGAAAGACCGAAGGGTAAGGGTATCAATTCATTTTATTCATTTCTAAATCGTTTTTCTTGTCATTGTGCTCTACATCGTATTTCAATAGCGTTTTGTTTAAAAACAAATCAATCCCCGCATTTGTTTTCGCCTTCTAACACCTTTAAGTTACTTTACAAAAATATACTCTATCAATAATAATTTATAAATATGATACGAACTTAATGGTCGTTACTTCAGTTTCAATCCACAGCGGCGTACGATTCATATACTCTTGACTATTTCAATTTATTTTCATAGTTGCTTAATATCTTGAATAAAGGACTAACAGCTTCTAGTTATCAATTTTTTTTAATTTGGTTTATAGATTCGAAAAGCAATAAACTCATAGTTCAGGCGTTTTCATCCTATAATCAAAGCTCGTTATCGTGCAAAACATGAACTATTTTCGTATTTGTTGCGTTTCGGTTCTAAGAACAATCTAAAGACTCATCCTCAGTGTCTGCGGGCATGTATTCTACCGAAAATTTAAACTATGCAATACGAATCACAAGTTAATCTTTACTAACATGTTTATGCTAAAAATTATAAGGGAAGTATCTCCGACAACCTTCCAGTTGAACACTCTTCAAATGAGTTGAATTATCTTTTGATAATAATTATAATTCACGTATAGCAACGAACAAATACGAAAACGATAAAAACGTCAACATTGAACAAAATAAATCATTTCTTGAAGCTTCGATAAAGCTAAAATTAACTAAACTTCCTTTCAATTCATGTTTTGCTTGCAGAGAGAATACACTTAAAATCCGCTTTTCGTTCAAAATTATATAAAATATAAGTTATAAAATAGTATGGACAATGCAAACAAAGGGTACTCACATCTCCTCGTCCGACGACGAGCGCTCGCTGATGAAGCAGGGAATTCTACCAGATGAAAGTTCATTTCGTTTTCGCTAAATGGGTACTTAAAAATTTTTAAAATCTTATTAATTTTTTTGTTCACTGTTTTATCATTTAACATTAATAATTATTTAAATATAAAAACAACTAGAAACTTTAATTTAACGTCACTCTTTTCGAATAAAGGTTCTTCCCGTGATTGTTTTCTTTTCTGTTATCTTGGCTCAGGTCTGGCTCGATTTAGTACTTTTAGGAAATCTGACGTTTTCTCGCTCGCATGCGTGAATGAATGTAAGCCTTTGAACACTTATACTCCCAATTTCCTTTTTGCTACTGATCTCTTGCAAACAACACCGTATCCAACTTTGATGGAAAAGTGTCTGGTTGCTGTTCCGAACTCCGCTTTGCATCGCTTTGGTTTCCGGTACTTGATTTGCTTCCCAAATTTGCATGAATTTGCCTCAATGCTTTTTTCGATTGTCGAGGACCAGAGGATGATACGAAAGATACATAGGCGAATAGATTCGCGCTTCCAAAATCTATATCTAACGCTTTGCTGCCCACACGGAAAAGTGATTTTCGTCGATGGGAAATTGAATGGGAACGAGAGAAAATTTATCGTGAGATGAACGGAGTGAACTATGTTTATGCACCAAATTCACGGTTTTTTACATTACAGTTGCGAGTGCTGCGGTACTGGAATTTGCGATCGAGTTCAAAATGTTTGTTGCTAACAAATTGAAAGAAATTTCCACAATCCGGTTTGTAACATTTAATTCTTCACGCCATTTGATTTACAGTTGGAAGGTTGAAACTGTAACCACCACAAATCCTCCACTTCCTGATCACTTTATGATTCGCAACGTATTCATGAACCAAAACGATTGCACTTTACAGCTAATTTTTCAACTTAACTGTAATTATTTCACGTCCATATTTTTCTTCACTTTTCTCTCGACTCTTGAAAAAATGGATATCGTAAATTGATGTATTCTACAACAACGAACGTTTTTCAATCAATTATCTTTTCACTTTGCAAATGCTTATAAGTAAATCAAACGTGTTATTCATGTGCTCGACTAGAATTTCCTTGTCGGCTGGCTTGAAGTTATCGCTGAACACTTCTTCGTCGGCAGCTGGAGCGTGATATGTGGGAAGGTTTGCTTCAGTTTGTTGTTGAGACGCACAAAGTTTGTGTAGCGTCTTAGCACCAGCCAGCAGTCATTGGAAAACGGATTTTCCACGCGCAGTTTGTACACGGTGAAGCGGGTACGCTCCTCCATGACCTCGTAGCCAACAATCGGAATGCGGACGCACGAAGCGTCGGCGAATCCACGCACCTCTATGTCTGGGGGTGTGGTGAGGTTACTGTTTTGAGAATATGCCGATATACTGTGTTCACTCATGCGTCTCGTAGGTGTCGAGGGATTGTTATTAAGCGTGTCGCTGCGATACCGCGTAGACAACTCGCGATTGCTCGCCGACATCGACATATACATGGCGTTGTTCGCGGTTCCCGCTCGCGACATGATCCCGTGCACCGTCTTATGAACGGAAATTGTCTTCAGGCAGACCTCGGACATGGCACTTATAAAATTAGTGTTTTGCTCGAACTTCGCGATTGACTTTGAGAAAACGGAATCGGATCGCCACGGCGTGTACTTTTTCGTGTGTAAAAGCAACAAGTTCTCTTCAGCTTGCGAGAGGTTCGGAAGCGATTGGTTAAGATTTTCGTTTCGGGCGATAGTTTTTTGGCCACGGGCACGCAACTTGAATTTTCTTGTCGACAATCACATATGTGAACACTCTCACACACGGGAAAGAAAGAAAACAACGCGCAACAACCAAAAAGACGTGAAAAAGCGAGCAATAGATACCGAATAAGGCACCTTAACGTCCCGAGCAAACCACACATTGTCCGATTTTGCTGTTGATCCTTGATCCTGCCTTATATATTTGTCTTTTGGGCTTGCTTGAACCAATAGTTCACTTGCTTCATTATTTTGTATTTCTTCTAAGGTTCCTGTCGAATAAATCGATCTTATCACCGATTTCGCTTCTTCTGGAATTATATCCATTTGGAGGACAATTCTTTTGTATGGATCCGACCGATCCGATGGATTATAGTAGGGTGCATCAGGACTTTTCGTCTTCGTTTCCATATTCTCCCTAATATAATTTCCACATGTTGGCAAAGTGTAAATAAATAAAATGTTTACTGATTCTGAGAAATGCGCGACGATTTTAATAATTTCACGCATTTGAATGTTTAAAACTACTGCATCTGCAGGATTTTTTTCAACTTGGTGCTACTATTTTAATTCCTTTCGAGGATGTTAACACTTTTTCCTCAGGTTCGTATCTGTATGTTCCAAAACGTATCATTTTGCAGGCTTGGTATCATTTGATGTGTTGATGCTATTTTGGGCCATTGCTTGTTTATCCTTTTCTGAATTCTCCGCTAATGTTTTAGGACTAAACTATTGATGCGCTGCTTGAGTGTTTGGTTCTTATTATTTATGTCGCTGACACGCTCCGTGCTCGATTACTACGGGGCAGCTAATTTTCTCGCGATATCAAGGCGAAGCGGATTGCGAAAAAGGGGCTGAAGGATCTTTCATTATAGCGTGGGTTGTCTTCGGCGTCGGAACAAGGTGTGACGAACAATAGAAGAAAACAAAATTGACTGATACGTATGTTTAGGTTTTGCCGGAAGCATACAACCCTTGCGCGTTTTTGAAAATGTATGCGGATGGACAAAACAGACGTGGCTACTTATCTATCGGCGCAGGTCTTCCCGATGGGTCCGTTATCAGATAACAGTTAAGTCCCATTTCCTGCTTTATGCGGCTTTTTAGGAAGCGCCGGTCCAGCTTGGCGTTGTAGTGCCCCGCGGCGTCACTTTGGTGGAAATTGCGCCGAAAAACTTCATCTCCTTCTTTGACATTGGCAGATTGTGACCTGAGATTGTACTGCGCCTCATTTGCACGTCCCGCGGCCTTAATCTTCCGTCCGATTTGTTGGCGGAAGTCTCCTAAACGCTCGTGGGGCTCCAGCGCAACGACGGGGTCTCCAAAACACTTTAATTGCTGTGACAGCCGGTATGATTTACCGTGGCAAATCATGTGCTGTCCAAAGGCGGCAAAGTAAGGTGTGACACCGGTGACGAAATGATACGAGGATCGCAGGGCGCATGTGATTGCGGACAACTGCGGTCCCAATCTTTTTGAGATGGGTGGACATAGGAACGGATCGCAGCCAACAGGGTGCGATTCAACCGTTCGGAGGCGTTAGACTGAGGACGCCATACTGCTCGAGTAGGCCCTTAAACTGCCGAGACCGGAACTGTACTCCGTTGTCCGAGTACACACTCTCTGGAACACTGAACACATGGAATACCCGGCTCTCTAGGAATTTCATGATAGATGGAGTTGTGAACTTATGAGAGCTGGTCTAGAACAACTATAGCTCCGATGTGTCCCATGGATGATCGAGGGTATGGACCGAGTAGATCTATGTATAGACGTTGGAATACGCGTTCTGGGACGTTGAGTTGACCCATAGGAGGTCGAAGGGGCTGGTTGGGCGCTTTAGTGCCTTTACAGGTCTCGCAGGCGCTCACGTAGTCTTTGACCTGGGATGCCATTTTAGGCCAAAAGAAGTATTTCTTGAGTCGCCGTAACGTCCGACCGTAACCTCCGTGGGCACTTAAAGGATGGTCATGTGCGCGGAGGATCAGATGTTGTGTCATTTCCTCCGGTACCCAGAGTTTCCAGGACTCTTCTTCCTGCCATGGATCACCAGTGGCGTATTCATTTCGTCTATACACGTAGCCGTCTATTACTTTCAAATCAGGCAGCTGCGATTGTTGGGTCGCGATGGTTTGCCTCAACTCTTTGTAGCTGTCTGATTCAAAATGTGGGCTGTCCAAATCTATCTCGATGGGGTGCTCGCCATTTATTGTCAATTCGGCTCCCTCTGGGGAAAACATTCCCGAGAGTGTCGGGTACGATGTTCTGGGTCCCTTTCCGATGTTTGATGGAAAACATGAACCCTTGCAGTTTAAGAGCCCATCTGGCTAGGCGTCCATGTAAATCTGCCTGGTTCATCAACCATTGTAGCAAAGCGTGGTCCGTGATGACCTCATATAAGCTCTGAATTTCTTCACAGCCATTACCGCTGCCAAACATTTCTGCTCGGACACGGTATAGTTTCTTTGAGCCGGGTTCAGCTTATTGGACATGAAGGCGATGGGAGCTTCCTCTCCTTCATCGGTCAATTGCACCAGCACGGCTCCAACTCCATGTTGACTTGCGTCACAATGAATGGAGAAGGGCTTCGTGAAGTCGGGGCTGTGCAAGACCGGAGCTGATGTGAGGGCTTGTTTTAGCTTCAAAGGCCTTTCGGCTGAGTTCGGTCCAAATGAACTTCCCTTTCCGCAGCATGCCTGACAGGGGCACTGAAACTGTTGCATAATTCCGAACAAACCTTCGGTACCAACCGCACACACCAAGGAAACGTCGTAGGTGCTTAACTGTTTTTGGTAAAGGGAACTCATCAATCGCACGAGTTTTGTCTGGATCCGTTTTGATAGTGTCCTAGGTGTCGGACTTCTTTCATGACAAACTTACTTTTCTGTACGTTGATGGTGAGTCCCGCCTTACTGATGTGCAGGGCTACTTCTTGCAGGAGTAGGAGGTGTTGATCGAACGTTTCCGTGATGAGTAAAAGATCATCCAAGTACACAAACACTTGGTGCTTCAGATGCGGTGGGATGACTTTGTCCATCAGCCGAGTCATCGTTTGCGGCGCGTTACACAGGCCAAAGGGCATTGTGACGAACTGATATAATGGTCGTCCAGGCACTGTGAAGGCGGTCTTATTCCTCGACCCCTCATCGAGTGGAATTTGCCAGAAAGCGTCTTTTAGGTCGAGACTCGTAATATAATTGGCTTTCAGCAGTCTCCCTAGTATTCCATCGATGAGTGGAAGAGGGTACGCGTCCTTGATGGTGACCGCATTTAACCTTACGGGCATCTAGACAAAGGCGGACTTTACCTGGCTTCACCACCAAAGTTACCGGTGAGGACCAGGCACTTTGGGACTCCTCTATAACCCCCAACTCGAGCATCCTATCCAGTTCAGCATACACCAACTTCTCCATGGCCAGTGAGATGGCATAGTATCTCTGCTTAATTGGCTTACTATTGCCAACGTCTATGACGTGTGAGACTATGGTGGTGTGGTCAAGGCCTTGGGTAGCGTAAGATGGAAAAGCAGCGATGGATGCTTCCAGGCGTTGCCGTTGGTTGGGCGTCAGTTCATGCCTATCGGGAATAGAAGTGAGTTCGTTGACATATCTGGTGTTTGAAGACAAATTTGTGAATAAATCGGAGGCCAGTCCAAAGCGAAGGACGAAATCGACGCCAAGGTACACATTCTGAGTCAGGGACGGGATAATGTAGAAAGTAATATCCTTCGTCTGACCCCTGAACGTCACGGGTGTTGTTCGTTTACCTCGTATAGGGTGTTTGGTGCCATCAGCTGTACTGATTTCAGTGCGCCAGGGTTTAATCAAGGTAGGATATTCATGGAGCACCTTCGAGCCAAAGCTCGAGGCAAGACAACTGATACTGGCACCCGTGTCGATCAATGCAAAAAAGGTTGCGCCCAGCACTTCAATTGGGTGGTAAGGTCTGATCTCATTCTCAGCAACCTCCGAGGTGTTACAAAAGTTTAAGGTTTGACGGCAGGTGCGCCCTCTCTTGCGGAAATTCCGCCAACGACGGGTTGACCATTTTGTCTTGCATGGGCGGGAAGTGACTTCTTCGGAAGCAAATATTCGCTCTCGAGCCACCCGATATTCCTGCAGTCGAACATGATAAGGTTTTAGAATGCGTATTTGAGGCTGCCGGGGTTCTTCTGGCAGTGACTGCGGTGATCGCTTCAATATTGTCGTTGGCGGGGCCTCCGGAAGAGAGTGAACATCCGCAGTCATAGTGGTCATGGTTGGTGGGTTAACGTCAGGGTAATTGGGGTTGACAGCTGGCTGGGGAACTACTGCGGGGGCTTCGAGTACCGCTGAGGTGGTCGGGTACTCTTTCGGCCATTTTTTTGCGTGGCACATTCAAGGCAATCCGGGAAGTAAGTGTCCGGCTTGCCGCAACCGTAGCAGAAAACCTTACGCTCTGCTCGACATGAAATAAACCGGTGTCCGGTTTGATTGCAATTCCAGCAGGTCGTAAGGCTTCCCACCGCTGCTACAGCAAGCTGGTCCCGGTCCATATCTTCCTCCAGATTCATGGTGGTATGATCTGGGGCCAATTCCGCGATTCCGCGCCGAGGACCCATCCTAGCTAGTAAGTAGGGCCGGTCCCGGAGGTCTTCCTCAAACTCCTCCAGGTGACGCACAGTCCTCAGTAGTGCCTCCATACTCTGTGGATCAGAGTCCACGATATGGCGACGAAGCTCCGGCCTGAGATTGCGCTGTAGCAACCGCAGCTATTGGGCAGAAGACATCGGCTCTGACAACTGGTCATTCAGCCGAAGGATATCGGCTCGATATTGATGAAAAGGCTCGTCCGGACGCTGCCATCTGGCATGGATCTTGTTCAGTACCAATTCGTCCATATCTATCGTAGGATACTCCATGCGGAGTACCTCCTTCAACCGAGACCAGCGTATTGATGGTGAGGCCGAATGTATTCGCCAGTATGACTCAAGTGCTGCTCCCCTAAGCAGCATTGGCAAGTATCCTGCCAGCGCTGTGTGGTCTCCTGCTAACATTTGCTCAATCAGCGACTCCACCTGACCAATGAAAACCTCCACAGTTATGGTGTTGGGTTCCCCGCTGAAATGCAGATTCCAGCCCTGGATGATGCTGGGAATCTGCGTTGGCTTCAGCCGATACGTAGCGTGTGGATGGATGCGTTGGTCCGGAGGAGCCACTGGAGCCTGAGTTATTGGCAGTGCTTGGCTCAGTCGGGGCCGGTACACTGGAGCAGATGGATTCATTGCCGCACCGGGCCGGATTTGTTCGTGATCGCGCCGCGAGTCGACCGGAAAATCCCATGGATTTAGGTAGGAATCCCACATCGGAGGCGTTTTTGGATGGGGTGGTATTGGGTCTTCCTTTTTGCTTTCCGGCGCAGCTATCCGGGTGGTCAAGTCTTGCATAAGCGCCATCAAATCTTGTAGGATGGTCGCCTCCACACCCACGGTGGGTCTCGGCCTTTCCGCAGGCGGCACTGCTTCGGCTCTGTAGTCTTCACCTCGTGCACCCATTGTCGTGAATGGAAGGGATCCGCCTTTGGGCATTGCTCCACTTGCGCCGGAGGACTGAGATCGTTCTGTTGCTGGCTGTGTGAATTCTAAAGGCTGATGACAGAGCAGGCACGTGGATGAGGTTTGCCTTAGCTGGCTTAAGCACAACTGGTGTAACCGGTGGCCGCACGGCAGAGTGTGGCTGGCCGACTCGTCCAGGTCCTCGTGGCAAATAGAACACAGGAGCGTTTGTCCCGCATCAGACCGCAACTTTCTCCTCTCGGGCGTGCGTTTGGTGGGCATGCTAAACAAAATTTTTAGTATAGAAAACTTAATACTACAAATATATAACGTAACCTGTCAAAATGAATATATAAGAAATATGTGAAAATGACATGAAATATATATAATTCCCAAGTGGCCGTCAGTGGCGAACTATACTCGAACCTCAAAAAAAACCGTTCGGATATCTAGTATGAAAGTTCGGTCTTTCCATTCCGTCCTTCTTCCCAAGTATGGACACCAATGGCACAATTCTTCTGTAGCGTTTCAGGGACTACTCTCTTGCGGCACCATGAAAATCAGGGTTCAGGAGTGCTCCCTCATCCGCAAGTTCTTACAAGTTACAATTTGTCAGCCCAGGGTTGTATTCTGACCCACAAGCAGCGCGTGTCTTGTCATGGATAGTCATGGATTAGCTAATTAGCCAATCACATGAAATCAAAATCCATGTAGTGTAAGACACTCAGGCACCGCTGGTTTGGGGAGTGGATCAGAATCCTCCGCAAAATGGATGTTGAAATAATAACTTCCGAATACAAATAGGGACTCTAATACCATTTGGCCTTACTAGTCATACAATGGTGGTAAACCACCAAAGTATAAATTCAAAAGCAGGACCAAACGATATTGATGTCCAAAGACAACACACGTCCGGAAGTTATTAAAGTTGCTGGGGCACGATTAGTGCAAAAGCCCTCGGGAGCTACCTACCCGCCAATAATTTGGACACCTTGTGGGGACACCTAGAGACAATGGACTGTCTCGTGCTCACGACTGATGGTACAGCCGGGCATTTCGGGGCCCTACGTTGGGCGCCATTTGTAGTGCAGGGTAAATTTCTAAAATGTCCGTAAAGGACTGCAGCGATGGTCTGCTGCCTCGGCAGAGGAAGGTGTCGGTATCTGCCGAGAATGCCCTTGTCTGGGGATGCGTGAATGCGCTGGCAGGCTAGCATTGCGGTGTCGTGGGGCGGGTTCATTCCCCCAGCACAAGGACCCACTACAAACAATTTCGCACTCACGAATTTCTGGGGTCGAACAAAACAAGGTGACCGAAGTCGCAAAAATTGTAGGCAACTCTACCAGGGACAACTGACTTGTTCATGGAGCAAGAGTAACAAGTAAAAAGAAGTGGAAGCAGGGTGACCTCGTCCTTACCCGGAGAAGCTCATGGCCCCCAAATGAGAGAGGGGCAACCGGGTGGTGATGGAGCCCCTGCGCACCCACCCAACCGGATTAAAATCCATATTTGTTGCAGTGGCCAGGTATTCCTCTTCTAAGTGGAAAACTCATACAACTTAACTTGCATAAGTCTTCCCATCAGAAGAAAAGTACCCCGGTGACCATTTTATGCCATAGAATTATGCAATTTGATTGTATAACTCTATGTCATAAAGAGGCACTCTGCTTGGGCCACTCAACCCGTGAAGTCATCTGAAATAAAGAGGTTAAAATGTACCCGGCGGCTGGCTCATATTTGGTGGTGTGAGCCTGCCATCGTACCGGGTCCTATACCCGGTCAAATCCAACGTAATGGAAAGACCGAAGGGTAAGGGTATCAATTCATTTTATTCATTTCTAAATCGTTTTTCTTGTCATTGTGCTCTACATCGTATTTCAATAGCGTTTTGTTTAAAAACAAATCAATCTCCGCATTTGTTTTCGCCTTCTAACACCTTTAAGTTACTTTACAAAAATATACTCTATCAATAATAATTTATAAATATGATACGAACTTAATGGTCGTTACTTCAGTCTCAATCCACAGCGGCGTATGATTCATATACTCTTGACTATTTCAATTTATTTTCATAGTTGCTTAATATCTTGAATAAAGGACTAACAGCTTCTAGTTATCAATTTTTTTAATTTGGTTTATAGATTCGAAAAGCAATAAACTCATAGTTCAGGCGTTTTCATCCTATAATCAAAGCTCGCTATCGTGCAAAACATGAACTATTTTCGTATTTGTTGCGTTTCGGTTCTAAGAACAATCTAAAGACTCATCCTCAGTGTCTGCGGGCATGTATTCTACCGAAAATTTAAACTATGCAATACGAATCACAAGTTAATCTTCACTAACATGTTCATGCTAAAAATTATAAGGGAAGTTTCTCCGACAACCTTCCAGTTGAACACTCTTCAAATGAGTTGAATTATCTTTTGATAATAATTATAATTCACGTATAGCAACGAACAAATATGAAAACGATAAAAACGTCAACATTGAACAAAATAAATCATTTCTTGAAGCTTCGATAAAGCTAAAATTAACTATACTTCCTTTCATTTCATGTTTTGCTCGCAGAGAGAATACAATTAAAATCCGCTTTTCGTTCTAAATTATATAAAATATAAGTTATAAAATAGTATGGACAATGCAAACAAAGGGTACTCACATCTCCTCGTCCGACGACGAGCGCTCGCTGATGAAGCAGGGAATTCTACCAGATGAAAGTTCATTTCGTTTTCGCTAAATGGGTACTTAAAAATTTTTAAAATCTTATTAATTTTTTTGTTCACTGTTTTATCATTTAACATTAATAATTATTTAAATATAAAAACAACTAGAAACTTTAATTTAACGTCACTCTTTGCGAATAAAGGTTCTTCCCGTGATTGTTTTCTTTTCTGTTATCTTGGCTCAGGTCTGGCTTGATTTAGTACTTTTAGGAAATCTGACGTTTTCTCGCTCGCATGCGTGAATGAATGTAAGCCTTTGAACACTTATACTCCCAATTTCCTTTTTGCTACTGATCTCTTGCAAACAACACCGTATCCAACTTTGATGGAAAAGTGTCTGGTTGCTGTTCCGAACTCCGCTTTGCATCGCTTTGGTTTCCGGTACTTGATTTGCTTCCCAAATTTGCATGAATTTGCCTCAATGCTTTTTTCGATTGTCGAGGACCAGAGGATGATACAAAAGATACATAGGCGAATAGATTCACGCTTCCAAACTCGATATCTCGCACTTTGCTGCCCACATGGAAAAGTTATTTTCGTTGATGGGAAATTGAATGGGAACGAGAGAAAATTTATCGTGAGGTGAACGGAGTGAACTATGTTTATGCACCAAATTCACGGTTTTTAGGGTTTTGTAAAATAATTTTACAAAACCCTACTAGTTTCGCGACCAGTCTGTCCGTCTGTCCGTCCGTCCGTCCATCCGTGTGTCACAGCAGTTTTTCTCGGAAACTACTTAAGCTAGAAACATCAAATTTTGTGTGTAGGTGTGTAGTGGTGATCTCTTTAAAGTCCATTTACAAAAAAAATTTATACGGTCTTTAAGGGGGGTCTCCTCATATAGGGGAGTGACCCCCCGAAAAAAAATTTCATTGAAGGTAGCCGATATGGGTATCAAATGAAAGGTCTTAATGAGAACTTTTCAAACCAGGTCTTAGTTTGGCAAAATTTGCTTCAAGGGGTGCACAGGGAGGGGAAATACACGAAAAATTCGTGTCCCCCCCTCGCGATTGGACACCTGTGATCCGAAAAATCTGAAAAAAATCAGGAATGTAGGTCTTGGTGAGTACAACAACAACAAATACGTTAGAAGTCGCAATTCACTCAACTTTGTTAGTAATAGTATGATATATCGATTTTATGTTTTCTTGAATAAAATCTTAACGGTACCCTTAAATTTAATGAAATTCAGTACGTAGATGTCTATTTATAAGATTGATTTATCCTGAAAGTTTTATAAAGATTGAATCATATTTAGCGAAGTTATAGCGGTTTGAATTTTCCTGTATTACTATGGAACAATATGCGCTGCATTTATTGCTATGGCAACATATGGCTATGGAACAACATGCGCTTTTCACCGACTCAGACACTACAGTTTTGCTAGGATTTGCATGAAAATTTCAGGGATGATAGCTGTCATGAATGTCTTTGAGAACCGGTTCAGCTAGTGGTATCAGTAATCGTAAAACAAAATAGTGGCTGTTTAAATGCGAAGATTGAATAGTTTTGAGTTATTTTTCCCCCAACTTCAACGTTTAAGGTGCAAGCTTTGAACACTTGATTCAATTTAATGACTGACTGAAGATGAGTACCTACAATTAATACTCATAAGTGAAACAAGTCAAGGAGGCGGGATGAAGCTCCTAGCAAAAGGGCTTTGTAACCATACTAGGATTCGAAAAAATTGGCCATTAATCGATGATAACAGTACAGGAGAGCGGCCCCTGAAAAAAAATTTCATTAAACGTAGCCGATATGAGTATGAAATAAAAGTTTGCATGGGAGCTTTTCAAAACAGTTGTTAAACTGTCAGTTTTTGCTTCAGTGGGGGCACAGGGGGAAAATACATGGAAAATGTGTTTCCTCCGTCGCGTATGGACATCTGAAATAATTATCAAGGGAGATATTAATGAGTATAACAATACCAACGACCTCAGAAGTCGAAATCCGTTCAACTTTGTTAATAATAGTATGATCTTCGTATTTCATACTTTCTCCAATAAAATCGTCTTGACATGTGTAATGTGACGCCTACGCCCGGGAATCGAAGTGATTCCGATCCCGAACCCTTGCACTCGGCCAGGTGGGTATGATCTCGAAATGCAAGCGGACGTCATCTTTCGTGCGGAGATCTTGCGCAGAAAATATTTTTTTTTCCAAATATTTAGATCTGTGGATTTAAATATGTGCAACAGAATATTGAGCTAAACCCCGACGCATTTCGAGACATATCCATCTGGAAATGCCCCTCCACCGTGGCCATCGAAAAACTATGCCACTGGCGACAAATGGAGAGGCACATTGCTGCCATGTGGCGTGCCATTCCACACACATCTGTTTTGTCCGATGTGACAGCCGGTTGGATTTGACAGCCATATGGAGAAAAAGTAAAAGTGTCGGTGGCGGAATGTTGGCGCGGTCCTGGATGTGGTTAAAACTATTAAGAGGCAATTTTTTTTCATTCGGCTCACATCGACGAATGCCTTACCATGTTTTGCTTGCAGTTCATCGCCCCATAAATTGGATTGCGGACACAGCCATTCAGGGTGGAGAGTCGCGGGAAAACTCGACCACTGTGGAAGCCAATGAATGAATCTACCGTTGTGGGAGACTGTGGAGGATCCTAATTGCCCAGCTAAGTATCATTAGGAATAGTGAAGACGATGGTATCGGAAGTAATCATGAGTGATGAGGCATAAATCGATATTACTGTCTTTTATGAATTAAGCCAAGGAGTGCCGTTGAAATAAATTTAGTTCAAAGCAACGTGGATGAGAGGGGAAGATTTGAACCAACAATCTTTCTATCGTTGCCAGGATGTTCTACAATCGTTAACGTGAAATGACATTCAAAGTAACGACGTTTCTTTTATCTATGTCTTTCCCTACTTTGTACAGATAAAGGGATCTGCCACCGGGAGATCTTTTTCAATATATTTCGAATGTGAAAAGCCTTAAAACTCATGAAAGTTGAAATTGAACTTCATTGACGAGGTTTATCCATGAAGAAAATTTAGATGTCATATCCAACAAGAAATGAACATACTATTCCTGCCAAAAAACCCTTCGATGATCTCATAAGACTTTAGTTTTCGTAAATATTGTTTTGAAAAACATCTACCGATCCTTCATATTCAAGTGCGTCTTGCTGTGCGCAAATGGATTGAAACCTCGGTTTCAAAACTGTATACAGTACACTCAGAAAAGAAACATTTCATTAATGTTGGGACTATTCTAAAACAATGGCGGAATATGCTATTCCAGCTGAATAGTATGAGTTCTAAAAAAGTCCCTACACATGATAGTTGACGCTAAAGTTTTGTGGAATATCCATCGCATACACATATGTTTGTGTAGCTAAAAAAAATAGACGTGTCATGTCTATAAGGGCTTCTGCATTTAGAATAAGCATATTATAGTGTACAAAAGAATAACAGTTGGAAAGTATAAATATAGGTATTATGTTATCTTTTATTAGTATATTCTTCAAGATGAAAAGAACTTATTGATTGTTATGAAAATGTTAAAATTTTGTTGCCAAAAGCTGTATGTGCATTGTAACTATGTGCTTGAAACGCTCGCAACGGTTGCATTTGATTTAGATTGGGTTTAAAAATTCAAGTAATGTTTAACCATTTCCATTTCTGTTCAGTTTAGAATATTAACTCATCGTTCCGTGTTTGATCGCGGGTAAAGTTAAGTCCACTCTACGTATCTTCATCTAAGTATACTTGGAATAGGTAACGAGTGTGTGAAATAAATCTTCCACATTTTTCCCGTATTTTGCATATTTTCGTATATTAATAACGGCAAACCGTTGAGGACATTTTACACGTATGTACATTCCTGTATATATGAATCACATCATATTCACTCGTAAATTTAGTTACATATAAAAGAATGGCATTCGTCATCCAATATGTTGATATACTTACCAAGAATAACTATCGAATGCGAAAATACTAGAAAAGAAAGTGATTAGCGTTTTCATAAGAACGCACATCTCTGTAATTATTTGAAGTTAAGGATTAAAATGAGTAGTGTAGATTTAAGCTTCAAAAGAATAAGATTATAATTATTACTAATGTAAAAAAAAAAAAAAAACAAAGGTTGATGTCTTAGTTAATATCACGATAGATTGATTTTGTAATTAATTTATTTAATTTTGAGATGAGTATAGCCAGGAAACAATTACTGACCATTGTACAGAGATCTTAAAGTACATAGAAATACATCAACAATATGTAAAAGATGTGTGTGCACTTTGAAACACAATATAAATAACTAGGTATGTGACGCTTCATTATAAGTAGATTGTTTTGATACATATTAAAAATCTAAAAATTTATACTGCATATTAAACAATGGTATGGTCACATTCATATTAAAAAGTAATAGTATATCCAGTGTGGAATAAATATTACTAGAAAAATATATAGATTTTTGGGAACTAAATAAAAACAACATGAATTGCTAAAATTTAACCACGACTTTCCTTTTCAGCGGTTCTTCTTTTTCAGTGGGAAGAGAGAGTGTAGGGTAGGTATGCCGTCGCGAGGGTAGGGTTTCGACAAATCCGCTGAGGTCTGTTTCGCGTCGCGCGCGGTACGCGGTACCTTTGATTGGTTCGTTATTTTATTTAGAGTAGTCTTCGTCGGGTTGAGGTAGAGTAGTATACTTTTCGGTACCGCGTCGGAACTTCGGGAACGCGAAATGAAAGTTAGATTTTGTATTATTGACTGGTTATAAGAAGGAATACGGAGTAACGTAAAGTAGGTTCCTTCTCCGTATGGTTTGTTTTGATAACGCGTTTTGGAAAACGGGCATGTTCAGGTGGCTGAAATAATGTAATTGAGCGTAACCCATTCGGAGACCCGCGACCGAAATCCTCTCCGAACTAGCTGGCCGACAAGCAGTCACCACGTGAATGAGTTACGGTGCACGGATTGGTTGACCTGTTGGTACCATCTGTTGGCACTACTCAGACTTAACGTCTAGAACCGATGAGAGGTCGGTTCCGCGTTCGAACTTGAAAAGTTGAAAATCATTATACATGTTTCTTGATTTGATTCGATCTGGTGACTGCATTTTGTAAATTGAATACAAAACCCTTCTGACATGAGCGTAGGTCTGTTTACCCAACTTGTTTACATTACAGTTGCGAGTGCTGCGGTACTGAAATTTGCGATCGAGTTCTAAATTTTTGTTGCTAACAAATTGAAAGGAATTTCCACAATCCGGTTTGTAACATTTAATTCTTCACGCCATTTGATTTGCAGTTGGGAAGTTGAAACTGTAACCACCACAAATTCTCTACTTCCCGATCACTTTATGATTCGCAACGTATTCATGAACCAAAACGATTGCACTTTACAGCCAATTTTTCAACACAACTGTAATTATTTCACGTCCATATTTTTCTTCACTTTTCTCTCGACTCTTGAAAAAATGGATATCGTAAATTGATGTATTCTACAACAACGAACGTTTTTCAATCAATCATCTGTTCACTTTGCAAATGCTTATAAGCAAATCAAACGTGTAATTCATGTGCTCGACTAGAATTTCCTTGTCGGCTGGCTCGCGAGCACTCATCTACGCGGCGTCCGCGCTGTGTGGCGGTTTCGAGCAGACTCCACGAAATCTCCCGGCGACAGCACCAGCCGGTCATACTCCCGCTACCGCCACTGATACCTAATCGACACCATTCGTGTTAAATGTAAATCAAAATGTGTATTGATTTGAGCTTTCAGTGTGCTCGTGTACTGCAAAGTATTGACGGGTATTGCACGCAACATATAGAAGTCTAAATGCGACCATAACAAATATAGACATTGTTCGGCGATGAATGTACAATGTTTTAATTCATTGCTTTAGTATTTGTTATTTTCTGTTGCTACCCTACTTTAAAAATATTATTCCCTAGCGCTTTGTATATTTAAAATACACTAACTAATAACACATTTTCACACTAAGAAAACATGCGAAAGTATGTGATTTTATTATCAGACTTTATTCTGGTTTTGAAGTTCTTTTATCTGCTCTCTTCCTCCCCTTGAATTACTCATTGTGTCTTCTCTAATCTTTATACTATACTAAATACTAAAATAACACCCAGTTATCAGCGGAATGCCGTGCTTGGCCATGATAGAGTTGACGAAGCGCTGTCGTCCTTGTACCCGATTATCTAAAAACACCGAGTTGAAGTTATCGCTAAACACTTCTTCCTCGGCAGCTGGAGCGTGATATGTGGGAAGGTTTGCTTCAGTTTGTTGTTGAGACGCACAAAGTTTGTGTAGCGTCTTAGCACCAGCCAGCAGTCCTTGGAAAACGGATTTTCCACGCGCAGTTTGTACACGGTGAAGCGGGCACGCTCCTCCATGACCCCGTAGCCAACAATCGGAATGCGGACGCACGAAGCGTCGGCGAATCCACGCACCTCTATGTCTAGGGGTGTGGTGAGGTTACTGTTTTGAGAATATGCCAATATACTGTGTTCACTCATGCGTCTCGTAGGTGTCGAGGGATTGTTATTAAGCGTGTCGCTGCGATACCGCGTAGACAACTCGCGATTGCTCGCCGACATCGACATAGACATGGCGTTGTTCGCGGTTCCCGCTCGCGACATGATCCCGTGCACTGTCTTATGAACGGAAATTGTCTTCAGTTAGACCTCGGACTTGGCACTTATCAAATTAGCGTTTTGCTCGAACTTCGCGATTGACTTTGAGACAACGGAATCGGATCGCCACGGCGTGTACTTTTTCGTGTGTAAAAGCAACAAGTTCTCTTCAGCTTGCGAGAGATTCGGAAGCGATTGGTTAAGATTTTCGTTCCGGACGATAGTTTTTTGGCCACGGGCACGCAACTTGAATTTTCTTGTCGGCAATCACATATGTGAACACTCTCACACACGGGAAAGAAAGAAAGCAACGCACAACAACCAAAAAGACGTGAAAAAGCGAGCAAAAGATACCGAATAAGGCACCTTAACGTCTCGAGCAAACCACACATTGTCCGATTTTGCTGTTGATCCTTGATCCTGCCTTATATATTTGTCTTTTGGGCTTGCTTGAACCAATAGTTCACTTGCTTCATTATTTTGTATTTCTTCTAAGGTTCCTGTCGAATAAATCGATCTTATCACCGATTTCGCTTCTTCTGGAATTATATCCATTTGGAGGACAATTCTTTTGTATGGATCCGACCGATCCGATGGATTATAGTAGGGTGCATCAGGACTTTTCGTCTTCGTTTCCATATTCTCCCTAATATAATTTCCACATGTTGGCAAAGTGTAAATAAATAAAATGTTTACTGATTCTGAGAAATGCGCGACGATTTTAATAATTTCACGCATTTGAATGTTTAAAACTACTGCATCTGCAGGATTTTTTTCAACTTGGTGCTACTATTTTAATTCCTTTCGAGGATGTTAACACTTTTTCCTCAGGTTCGTATCTGTATGTTCCAAAACGTATCATTTTGCAGGCTTGGTATCATTTGATGTGTTGATGCTATTTTGGGCCATTGCTTGTTTATCCTTTTCTAAATTCTCCGCTAATGTTTTAGGACTAAACTATTGATGCGCTGCTTGAGTGTTTGGTTCTTATTATTTATGTCGCTGACACGCTCCGTGCTCGATTACTACGGGGCAGCTAATTTTCTCGCGATATCAAGGTGAAACGGATTGCGAAAAAGGGGCTGAAGGATCTTTCATTATAGCGTGGGTTGTCTTCGGCGTCGGAACAAGGTGTGACGAACAATAGAAGAAAACAAAATTGACTGATACGTATGTTTAGGTTTTGCCGGAAGCATACAACCCTTGCGCGTTTTTGAAAATGTATGCGGACGGACAAAACAGACGTGGCTACTTATCTATCGGCGCAGGTCTTTTGCGTGGTATATCCCAACTTCTTTTCCCAATGGGTCCGTTATCAGATAACAGTTAGGTCTCATTTCCTGCTTTATGCGGCTTTTTAGGAAGCGCCGGCCCAGCTTGGCGTTGTAGTGCCCCGCGGCGTCACTTTGGCGGAAATTGCGCCGAAAAACCTCATCTCCTTCTTTGAAATTGGCAGATCATGGCCTGAGATTGTACTGCGCCTCATTTGCACGTCCCGCGGCCTTAATCTTTCGTCCGATTTGTTGGCGGAAGTCTCCTAAACGCTCGTGGGGCTCCAGCGCAACGACGGGGTCTCCCAAACACTTTAATTGCCGTAACAGCCGGTATAATTTACCGTGGCAAATCATGTACTCGAGTAGGCCCTTAAACTGCCGAGACGGGAACTGTACTCCGTTGTCCGAGTACACACTCTCTGGAACACCGAACACATGGAATACCCGGCTCTCTAGGAATTTCACGATAGATGGAGTTGTGAACTTACGAAAAGGTTCCACCAGTGGGAATTTGAGAGCTGGTCTAGAACGACTATAGCTCAGATGTGTCCCATGGATGATCGAGGGTATGGACCGAGTAGATCTATGTATAGACGTTGGAATACGCGTTCTGGGACGCTGAGTTGACCCATAGGAGGTCGAAGGGGCTGGTTGGGCGCTTTAGTGCCTTTACAGGTCTCGCAGGCGCTCACGTAGTCTTTGACCTGGGATGCCATTTTAGGCCAAAAGAAGTATTTCTTGAGTCGCCGTAACGTCCGACCGTAACCTCCGTGGGCACTTAAAGGATGGTCATGTGCGCGGAGGATCAGATGTTGTGTCATTTCCTCCGGTACCCAGAGTTTCCAGGACTCTTCTTCCTGCCATGGATCACCAGTGGCGTATTCATTTCGTCTATACACGTGGCCGTCTATTACTTTCAAATCAGGCAGCTGCGATTGTTGGGTCGCGATGGTTTGCCTCAACTCTTTGTAGCTGTCTGATTCAAAATGTGGGCTGTCCAAATCTTTCTCGATGGGGTGCTCGCCATTTATTGTCAATTCGGCTCCCTCTGGGGAAAACATTCCCGAGAGTGTCGGGTACGATGTTCTGGGTCCCTTTCCGATGTTTGATGGAAAACATGAACCCTTGCAGTTTAAGAGCCCATCTGGCTAGGCGTCCATGTAAATCTGCCTGGTTCATCAACCATTGTAGCAAAGCGTGGTCCGTGATGACCTCATATAAGCTCTGAATTTCTTCACAGCCATTACCGCTGCCAAACATTTCTGCTCGGACACGGTATAGTTTCTTTGAGCCGGGTTCAGCTTATTGGACATGAAGGCGATGGGAGCTTCCTCTCCTTCATCGGTAAATTGCACCAGCACGGCTCCAACTCCATGTTGACTTGCGTCACAATGAATGGAGAAGGGCTTCGTGAAGTCGGGGCTGTGCAAGACCGGAGCTGATGTGAGGGCTTGTTTTAGCTTCAAATGCCTTTCGGCTGAGTTCGGTCCAAATGAACTTCCCTTTCCGCAGCATGCCTGACAGGGGCGCTGAAACTGTTGCATAATTCCGAATAAACCTTCGGTACCAACCGCACACACCAAGGAAACGTCGTAGGTGCTTAACTGTTTTTGGTAAAGGGAACTCATCAATCGCACGAGTTTTGTTTGGATCCGTTTTGATAGTGCCATGTCCTAGGTGTCGGACTTCTTTCATAACAAACTTACTTTTCTGTACGTTGATGGTGAGTCCCGCCTTACTGATGTGCAGGGCTACTTCTTGCAGGAGTAGGAGGTGTTGATCGAACGTTTCCGTGATGAGTAAAAGATCATCCAAGTACACAAACACTTGGTGCTTCAGATGCGGTGGGATGACTTTGTCCATCAGCCGAGTCATCGTTTGCGGCGCGTTACACAGGCCAAAAGGCATTGTGACGAACTGATATAATGGTCGTCCAGGCACTGTGAAGGCGGTCTTATTCCTCGACCCCTCATCGAGTGGAATTTGCCAGAAGGCGTCTTTTAGGTCGAGACTGGTAATATAATTGGCTTTCGGCAGTCTCCCTAGTAGTCCATCGATGAGTGGAAGAGGGTACGCGTCCTTGATGGTGACCGCATTTAACCTTACGGGCATCTAGACAAAAGCGGACTTTACCTGGCTTCACCACCAAAGTTACCGGTGAGGACCAGGCACTTTGGGACTCCTCTATAAGCCTCAACTCGAGCATCCTATCCAGCTCCGCATACACCAACTTCTCCATGGCCAGTGAGATGGCATAGTGTCTCTGCTTAATTGGCCTACTATTGCCAACGTCTATGACGTGTGAGACTATGGTGGTGTTATGCTATATACAACGTCGTCAATCGTCTAAGCTCCGCCAAGTGTATACGGCCAAGCGCATACGCCCATTGTCATTAAAACATGTACTTGTCGACCAACGGCAAGCGAAAAGTCTTCATAATTCATAACATTAGCGACGACGACCATGTACATAAGAAGCTTCGGGGTGTGCTTATAGAAATATCACATTCCACAGTCAATGAGCTCTGCTGTGTATCTTCTCGCTGTGCTTTGAAATCGACTAATTACCTAGTATCTTTATTTAATTCACCGCTGAAGTTCTTTTGGTTAGTGTCTTTGGGTGATCTTGTTTCTACCGCGTTAAGATATTGTGTCTTTGCTAACAGTGATAGTGCGGTATCTGAAATTTAAATTTACTTTTCTTAATCCTATACAAATTTTTCTTTGTTCGTATTAGAAGCAAAAAGCTTCAGTGTCATCAATTCGCGATATTATACTCAATAGTGATTTGCTTATTGTGAACTCAAGAATTTTAATCACTACCAGTGTCTTGGTTAAACTTTTTGCCGTGGCTTAAACCATTTCACGAATTTCCCCTTGGATTTTCCTTTGCGGAGTGTTTGTGGATCATTATTTTGGGTTCGTGTTATAGCTAAGCAAAAACTTTTTAGACTCTTTTACTCTGCATATCTTTAGGCGTTAATTAATTGTCTGAGATAATTTATCAAAGACTCACCGCTACATATTTTGTAAATTTATTGATCTATTGCTGTAGTGCGTGAGTTTGTGCCTGTGCTAAGCTATCTTTTTAATTGCATTATGTCTATATGCATGGCTACTACTTGCCTAGATAGGGCGAATAAAACCAAAATGGTGACGTGTTTTGGCCTGTGTGGACTAACTTTCCACGCTAAATGCGCGAACTTAACTGGCCCAGTGGCTGATAATATTATGCGAAGCGGCTCTGGGGTATACTGGTATTGCGCTAGGTGCCGCAAATATACTATATCATCATTCGTGGACCGGCTTCGGTCAGCTAATGCTACAGTGGAGTCCCTTTCAGCTTCATTTTCGAAAATGCAGGAGAAACTTAATGAGTCTAAAACTTCTTTAGCATCTCTTGTTTCAATTGTGCAGGCGGAGTTATCGTCGACCTGCCGGATGAATCAGCAACTGGAACAGGGTGTTACTTTCGTTCCATCTGAAAATGAGCATATTTTAAAACAACACCAACCTGAGCTTGCTATACAACAACAGAAACCTGAGCATGCTCTACAACAACAGCAATTGCTCCTGAGTCTGCCGCAGAGTGAGGATCAGCTACAGCAGTTTCCGGATCAACCGTCTTCACCTCAAAATTTTCTGCTGTCCCCTCAATTACTTTCGCCCGGGGTGTATGATGAGCTGGTATCGTCACGCCGTCACAGCATTATCAAAAATTCTACCGTGTCACCTCTTGAACAGCAGCGGCCTCTTACGCGAAGTGTGCTTGCGCAACAACAGCATGCTTGTCATCAGGAGTCAATTCCGGCTACAATTAATAAAGCTACGGTCCTGCAACATAATAGTCGCATGCAGCAGACTATCTTGCCCTTACAACAGCAACATAAAATTCAGCCTCAATCCGAACTGAGCCTAACACAATTAACGAATCTTCAGCAAAATATCGTTGTGTCTTCAGCACCACAAAACTCTACAGAGAGTGTTTTAGCTGATAACGGAGTATTACGAGCAGTTTCTCCACCTCTCCAGTTGTTCATATCAAGGCTCGCCTACAACACAACTAAGGATACACTTACCAACTACGTAACATCGAAGCTTGGCTACACGCCCAGTATTTTCAGGTGCGTAAAGTTAACAAAAGACAACCTTCCTGAACAGGTTATAAGTTCTTTCAAGCTGACAGTTCCGGCTGAACTTTCGAGACTACTCAGTTCCGACTTTAGGCCAAAGGGCACACTTATTAAAACATTCGATACAATGCAGCCCAAGCGGCGATTTCGTCCCGATAAAGGTTCCAAACCACCTCAACAACCATCAAGTATCATCTAACTCTGAAAGTAATTCTTCATTTCCTAATCGTTCATTTATTTCTATTTACTATCAGAATGTTCGTGGCTTGAGAACCAAACTTGAGGACTTACTACTCGTATCCCAATTAAGTAACGATTCAGTTATCTGTCTAACTGAAACGTGGTTAAATGAGAATATTTCAAACGCAGAAATATTACCTGACTATCTAGTTTACCGTTGCGACCGTGACATTAACGTTACTAATAAATCTGATGGTGGGGGAGTCTTGGTTGCAGTCTGCAAATCCCTCAATAGTTCACTTTGTGCTGACTTTAAATTTGCTCGAGCTGTTGAGTGTGTAATTGTGAAACTCCCTCTTCCTCATAACTCCTCATTATTAATTTCCTCTGTGTATATTCCTTGTAATTCTCCCTTAACGGTGTACGAAGCCTTCTTCGATGAACTTTCTGCCTATCTTCTTGCTCGTCACCCACATTCTAAAATTATAATTTGTGGGGACTTCAATCTACCGGCAGTGGAATGGGACCACTTAACAACACCTGGTATTTCCTCAACAAATAATCCTTCTTTGTTACTTTCCTCCTTTCTTTCCCTTTGTTCTTTTTCACAGTTTAATCATATCCGTAACCCTAATGGTCGTCTTCTGGATCTTGTCATTTCAAATTTTCAAACTAGGTGTCTATCTATAGCTCCCGTTTTACATCCTTATGTTCGACCTGATCTCCATCATCCACCTTTGTCTCTAGCACTATCCGTTGATACCCTTAAACCCCAGAGAACTGCCTCAGTTTGTCGTTACAATTTCTTCAAAGCAAATTATGAGGCAATCAAAACCAATCTGGACTCGGTCAACTGGTGTACCTTCTTCACTCGTCTTGACTGCGATAGTTCCTTGAACAAATTTTATGGTTACCTGAATAATCTGATTGCTCTTTACACTCCGCTCCAAGCTCCTCGCAATGCGAAAATGAAGCCTTGGCTTACCCGAAGTGTTCTTCGTGCCTTAAGAGCCAAAGATAAGGGGCATAGGCACTATAAATTGACCGGAAGTGATGATGCTAGGCAAAATTTCTGTAGATTGCGCTCTTTGGCTAAAACAGAGATCAAAACGGCCATGAGAAACTATTTTAGCAGCTTAGAGAGTTCCCTCCTGACAAATAATCCTAAACCCTTTTGGTCATACATCCGATCCCTTAAATCTTCCTCTTCCATCCCGCATACTGTCAAATGGAATAACACTGAAGCCTCCTCCCCTCAGGATATTTCTAACCTATTTGCCGAATATTTTTCCTCCTCCTCTTTCCTTTTTCCTCTTCTGACATACTACACTCCCCTATAAATTCAATTCAAACTTATCCAGCATCAAGTACATCCTATTCCACTGATCCTTTTGAAGTTGAATCCCTTATTAACTTGCTCGACCCGAATGTTAGCCCTGGTCCTGATGGAATACCTAATATATTTATAAAGTCACTTTGTTCCTCTTTGTGTTTTCCTCTTTCCCTTATATTCAATCTCAGTCTTAGTACTGGCACCTTTCCAACGTACTGGAAAGATGCAAATGTTGTTCCTATCTTTAAAAACGGCGACCCATCATCTGCCTCAAACTATCGTCCCATATCACTCCTCTCCTGTTTCTCTAAGCTGCTGGAACGACTTGTGCACAACAGGCTTCTTGAGTCCCTGAGTTCATTTGTCACACCACAGCAACATGGATTCTTAAAGGGTCGTTCAACTTCTACGAACTTGGCTGAGATCGAAGACTATATTGCTAGAGCTTTAGACAAACAGCTTCAAGTAGATGCAATATTCACGGACTTCTCGAAAGCTTTTGACTCCGTGAACCATGTTCTGCTCTGTCAAAAGTTAGCTTTGCTTGGCATATCCGGTTCCCTTCATTCTTGGATTTCATCATATTTATCCTCCCGTTCATGTCGTGTCAATCTCTATGGCACATTTTCCTTTCCATTCAATCCTACATCTGGTGTCCCTCAAGGGTCAATCCTTGGACCTCTTCTTTTCGTACTGTTTATCAATGATCTTCCTTCTGTAATTTCCTCTTCTTGTCTCCTGTATGCTGATGATTTCAAGGTATTCCGGACAATTAGATCCCTTGAAGATTGTCAGCAACTCCAAACTGATCTTTTTAACCTGTATAACTGGTGTAATGTAAATTCCCTTCGTATTAATGTTTCCAAATGTTTTAAAATGACTTTTACTTTGAAAATTGTCCCTTTAATTTTTAATTACACCTTATGTGATGTTGTTCTCTCCTCTGCAGACTCATGTAAAGATCTTGGTGTAATATTTGACCCCAAGCTTAAATTTGATGTCCACATTTTTAGCCTAATTACCAAGGCATCAAAAGTTTCGGGTTTTCTTATGCGGCATTTGCATAAGTTTGTAAATATTGCTACCACTGTTCGCTTGTTCACGTGTCTTGTCCGCCCGCTCCTTGAGTACTGCTCAGTGGTGTGGTCTTCAAGACATTTATATCTTATGAACTCAATAGAAGCTGTTCAGCGTAAGTTTACCCGTATTGTGTTTTTCAAATTTAACGTAGCTTATGAGCCTTATGAGCGTCGTCTATCCACACTTCGTCTCCCTTCTCTGTCGTCCCGTAGAACCTTCTTAGATCAATGTTTCCTTTATAAGTTGTACCACCAACAAATTGCCTCCACCCTAAGCGCAGACTTGCAATACAGACTGTATGCACGGCCTAGTCGGTCTAATCACATTCTCGATGTTCCGTACGCCCGAACAGATTTATATTTTAACTCAATTATGCCACGAATCATCAGAATGCATAACAGCCTCGAGCTTGGCTCTCTATCCACGTCCTACTTTGTTTTTAAAATTAAATTAAAGATGTTACTTTTTGCGAATAGTGATTAATGTTCCTTAGCACTAAATTTTAAAAACTTTGTTCTTGACTCTATCTTCATTCCTTTCATGTTTTAGATTAACTCTCTTCTGCTTGATTTGTTGTATTGATTTGTCTTACTCTGAATTTTATTTAACTATATTTAATTGTCTAAGTCCATTTTGTAATTGGATTTCTGTCTGTTAAGTAGACTTGAATAAATAAATAAATAAATAAAATAAATAAATAAATATCGACAAGCTACGCCAAGTGTTATACGGTCAAGCATATACGCCCATTGTCATCAAAGCATGTACCTGTCGACCAACGGCAAGCGAAAAGTCTTCATAATTCATAACATTAGTGACGACGACCATGTACATAAGAAGCTTCGGGAGGTGCTTATAGAAATATCGACAAGCTACGCCAAGTGTTATACTACATAAGCCATAACCTTAGCAACGACAACGACCATGTACATGAGAAGCTTCGGGGTGTGTTTCCAGCGGAGTGACACTGTGCTAAACCCTGCCTTCAAACCATTTCTCCAATTCGCCGCAAAGCTTCACCATGCGAGCAAGTGAGAAGGGCACGGAGGAAGAAGTTTACGTGGAACGAGAACGCACGTTTCAACTACTCAGCGAATTTAGGGCGAATTGAGGCCGCATGAATCGTTTAAAAGACAATTGATCGAGCGAGAAACGGCGAGTAGTGATTAACAGCGGTTACGGTATTGTACGCGAAGTGTATTTCGCCGCGAAGTCAACAACGA
This sequence comes from Odontomyia ornata, assembly GCA_963969285.1. NCBI lineage: Eukaryota > Metazoa > Arthropoda > Insecta > Diptera > Stratiomyidae > Odontomyia > Odontomyia ornata. The sequence continues at coordinate 216,165,904 of OZ017740.1, forward strand.
AGAGGCAGTGCATATAGTTCCGGTGCAAATGCGGAGTATCTTCGATAATTAGTAAGATGGTGAGGTGTAGGCTTGAGCCGCGAACCTCCTTCAGCTTGTTTGCGTATTACGCTGCGTAGCCACCATCAACTTACTTTACTTACTTCTAGGCATCCTCCGTCCATGTAGACACCGTATGGATAGTTGCTATAAATAACTAAAGAAGTATGAATGTAAATGCTTCACCCGGTATGGATAGTTGCTTAAATTAATTAAATAATTGATTGTAATGTTAGAGATTTAAAAAGAATGAGCAATAAAACTAAGGTAATTCATTAAAAATTAACTCTCGTCTTTTGTTGTTCTAGTTTGAGCGGACAGAGTAGCAGGTAAGTGGTGTAGAGTGAGTTCTTTCCCCGGGAGCCTTGATGATGTATATTGGATACACATCAAATGTGCTCCCAGTTCATACCAGTATACATAGGGTATACTGGTTATGTAACGAAATTGGCGCAGCCGGTAGGATATCGGTTTTGCAGAGACCACAGTGTTGTGCGCTGTGTAGCAAATTTAAATGGGCTGAAAAATCCATGCACCCAGCCGATATCTCAAACCATTCAACTCCTGTAAGACACCATTGCTACTCATGCTGTCCATCAAACTAGATCAGCTTTCCTAAAAAAAAAATCAACTAATAATTTTAATCATTTAAAAACCAAAAATATAGTATCAATATCCCCACATCATAATAATGCTACTAATACAGTGCATAAAACTAAATCAACCTTCTTAAAAGGAAAAAAAAAATCAAATAATTATTTCAATCATTTAAATAACAAAAGGAAAGTATGCAACTTTACCAGTCTTCCTAAAAATATATAGGATCATGTTAATCGTTTAAACAACAAAAATATAATATCAGTTTAACGCTACCCATACTGGTAATCTACCCAGGTCACTCCTTAATCGAAACAAATAATCCTATTGATCATTTTAATAGCCAAAACATTATATCAACATTCAAATATAATATTATTTCTACTCATAATATCCATCAAATAAGACCAGTCCCAAAATCAAATAGTCATCTTGAACATTTAATTCTTCATTCATTTACTCCCTCATTCATATATCTTAAATCTCATCTTTCTTATCTGAAAGTCATTCAAACTAACTCCTAACTCATTCAAACCCAACGTACAATTTATAGAAGATATAAAGTTTCAATAAACTAACATGCAAAACACAAAACATTACAAGTAAATATTGAACACAAATAAGCAAAACGAAAACTTAATAGCGAGCAAACAAACGTGTGCCCATTGTTACCGAAATATGATACCACTTATCACTCCAACTGCTTGGACAATACGCGTACCCACATGCATATTAAAGTCTTATCTCCTGAATTGAATGAGCATTCGAATTAACTGAAGCATAATTAAAAGAGCAAACAAAAACAAACATTTAACTGCAAATTGAATAGATAGACATCTGGGCAATATTTTTAAATGCAATAACATTGAAAAGCAAACTGAATTAAATTAACAGCGCTAAGCAAATATAAAAAATAATTTACATGAGAACGGCAATTTCCCAACGCAAATAAACATGAAACTAATTTAATTTCCAGTTACACTGAAACACTTTAAGTATGGAATCTTTGAACCTACAGAATGTTAGTTATTAGAACAATTCAAAAATGCAAACGATTTTACCCCAAAACCAATTATCTCTTTCAAGTTCCACTGCAATTCACTCTCAAACCAAATTTACATCCAGCACTAAATGTGCCATTTCATAATGTTAAGGAAACGGGAAAAGTGGCAGTAAAGTCGGTAAAACCCCGGCAAAACTATCAGCAGATACGCTTTGTCGATGTCTAAATTGCACGATCACTGGAATGAAAACCAGTTGATTACACAACAGCCTCTGAGCCGTCGACGTAAACTGTCGGCGGACACGCTATTTTTAGCTATAAGTCCCTAAAGAAACACATAATAGCCCCTGAGCTGCCCGATTTCAACTTTCGGCAGACACGCTACATATAGTATTAAGTCATATGCAAAAGAGACATCAATTTACCATCCAGTCGTAGCCTCTGAGCTGTTGATCCAAAAGGGTTTACAGCACGCTATCAACCATGTTCCCTTTAAACAAGCCACTACGTTTCCTTGCACAATAAATACATTATATAACTGCTAACTATTAGTAAAAAGTCACAAATAAAACCCCTGTAGAAAGCGCAAGACAATTCAAAACCCACCCATTTCCCACCCTTTTACTTTATATATGAAGACAATATCAAATAGCGTCTTAGAATACTATAATATATACTTTAAGATGCTTTAAACAATCGTTTTCTCAAGATCGAGATCAAAAATTTATTAACGGCTAATGAAGTGACCTCGCACGGCACTGTACTGTCTTCCAGTAAGGTCCAGGACAGCATTATGCCAAACTAAGTAGACACACACTAGGGAAAAATTAGACGGAACACATATAGGGTCTTGAATGAAGACCGAAACTATATGTTCCCAAGCCCATATAGTGATTGTGTCGCTTCATTCATCTTTTGCAATAATTTCCCGCAAGATATTTTCAATGCAGTTTATCTATTTGACAATTCACTAAAATCAATAAAAATATACACCAGAGCTCAGAATCGCTCATTCTAATTTCAGTTTGAGAAAAAGGTCGACTTAATTTATATTAACTCATAAAACAATTCTGTACTTAACAAAAAACCTTAATAATAAATAGTAGATTCCAACTTATAAATAATCCACATCTATTTACACATACTGCTGAATACATTTCTAATAACTCTCCCTTTTTACAACTACAAATGAATAAAAAAGTATGTAATTTACAACTTAAGCCAATTAAACGATAATTAAATGCATATACCTCAAAAGCTCTTATAGCATGGATGAATTAAAAGCCCTGCCCACTATGAAATGCATTAAGCCGACTTAATTAAAAACAAATGCTCTTCAAGGCAATTACCAGCCAACCACGAATAAGTACATACATATCATCTACGTCACATACTTCCTAGCAATCAGCGCATGTAAAAGCTACAATACATGGCTTCATTCAATTATCTCATGCATCATTGCAGAAGCAATGCTAATCATATCTTCAAAGCTCGTTAGCGGTGAGCAAAAACAATCACATAAACCTTCAATCCATGACTCCCATTCCCATTAACAACATTAACCATGCATATTAAGGGGAAAGTTTTTTTTATCACACTCACTATGGTCTCTTGCGACGACTCGCCAGATCCAATTCGCACATATGTAGTGATAAGCGCAGTACGTTATTCCCTGATAACGAACTTCAATGATCGTGCGAACTGTTCAGCCCAAAGCTTAATCATTATCACACCATATGAAGCAAGTAAGCGAGCGTACCCGATAAAATTCCCAATCCCGATGGAAAACCATGCGGAAGCTTTGATAAGGTAGCATTCGCCGCCACCTCAATGAAAGTTTTTCGCTCGGCTGAAATAAGTCCGAAGCTAATTAAGCGAGTGGAGTGCATAATCTTATCAACCATACGAGTATGGGCGAATAGAATGCCGTCAAGCTTGACGTTCTATCCCTACTAAGTATCCTCACATTCCATCCCATTAAAAATTAATTCATAACGTTCCGCCTACATACTAACAAAAAAATTCCCACTAAACTATTGGCACAATAATTAATATGTAGAACTTTAAGAAAGCTTAGTAATCGTATTAAATAAAATTAATTAAAAACTAAAGTAATGTTAAAAGCAATAAGAAACGATTATGTAAACAATTATTATTAAAGTTAATAAGTAGAAACTGAAATATTCAAAGTAAAAAAAAAGAAGAAACAGTAAGAATAATGAAAATAGTAGGAATATAAGAACGTTAATCGAATAGAAATTGAAAGTAGCAATGAATTTAAATACAAAACCAAAACAAAGAAAAGGAAAAGAAGAAAATAATAAGTGTCATTGTACCTGCACCGTTCACATTACATCCTCACTAACGCTAATTTGCTAACATCTGTACTACAGCCCCGTAATGCACAAAAAGGTAAACCAATAATTTACAATTCTGATTTAAAGAAAAATCGGCAGTAAATATGGAAGTTAAAGGAAAATTTACTGTCTCATAAAGTAAAGCCAATTAAAAGAAATATTGAATTCCGGCATCCCTCAAATGAAAAATAATTTTATATAAATAATAGTTTTATTCCCAAGAAGAAACGATTTAGGACCGGAAGAAATGTTCAGTATATTCTTCAACATTAGAATCAAACGTAACATTATTCCATTATTGTATACAATCAAATGAAATATTGAGTTGTTAATTTATGTTTATATAGAATCAAACTAAACACGAACCTGCTTGGCTCAAAGTTGTATCAAACAAAAACCTTTGTGAATAATTATACTGATAAACAATCAAAAAAAAAAATCTTAACTCACTGTATCAAAAGAAATACTAAGTATCAGACAAAACATCAATTTATAATTAACTTATTATGTTAGTATCAAGTAAAAACGTAACCGTACAGATTAGCGACTCAGGCAAGCAAATCATGAATCCGTAACGATATAAAATCAAAAATGAAGTAGTTTTCAATTGTAACGTTGTATTATGCCATAACATATTAAGTAGCGTAAATTAGGAGTTCAAGATACACGAAATTAAACGGTAGAATTAAGTATGTTAATCAAGAACCAGCAGCAAAACAACAATCAACAATAGGCAGTGAGAAGTACAGCGGACAATAGTAATGGCCTTAACAGCGCAAAGTACAACTAACGCATTAAGTAATTCGCATCATTGGAACGGAACAACGATTTACTTCACTCTCCAAGTACGTAAATCAGTCAAATCCGCCGGAGGAAATGTTATGCTATATACAACGTCATCAATCGTCTAAGCTCCGCCAAGTGTATACGGCCAAGCGCATACGCCCATTGTCATTAAAACATGTACTTGTCGACCAACGGCAAGCGAAAAGTCTTCATAATTCATAACATTAGCGACGACGACCATGTACATAAGAAGCTTCGGAGTGTGCTTATAGAAATATCGACAAGCTACGCCAAGTGTTATACGGTCAAGCACATACGCCCATTGTCATCAAAGCATGTACCTGTCGACCAACGGCAAGCGAAAAGTCTTCATAATTCATAACATTAGCGACGACGACCATGTACATAAGAAGCTTCGGGGTGTGCTTATAGAAATATCGACAAGCTACGCCAAGTGTTATACTACATAAGCCATAACATTAGCAACGACAACGACCATGTACATAAGCTTTGGGGTGTGTTTACAGCGGAGTGACACTGTGCCATTGTGTTTCTATACATAGTGGTGTCATCGTAGCGAACATTTTAACTCCACATTGGGGGAACCCATGTTTCTGGTGGCGCACCTATCGCTGGTAAATGTCTGAGGTAGACAATCTTTAGTGAAAATCCAATCCAAGTACAGAAACTTTTAAAGCTGCTTTGAAAGTGGTTATGAGTTTTGAGATATATGATGTACATACTATATCAACATATTGGCAAATCCAAGTGAATGAATTATGTAGGATGGATGTATGTTCGCTATGCGTTTTGTGTGAAGATTCACCACCGCCATGTAGGGCTAAAGCTAGTCGTAAGATTATTTCATTCTTCGTGATTATAGAAGATTGTAACTAAATGTATATGTTTTCGATTTTGTGTGTCCATTCATAAATTTGGGGTGTGTTCATTTTATGAATGGAAGTGCACAATTTTATTGTGTGAAATATAAGAATTAATACTTTTAAAGAATTTAAAAGATTATAAATCCATTATATACGAATCGATTTTCTTTATCGCTAAGTGTTCTTTTTATATGTTATTCTAAACAATAATAAATATGAAACTAGATTGTTGAGTGTAATTATATTTGTAAACGTTGAATATCTAACTAAGCAAGTATGCATATTAGAGTTAGAAATAGTGATGTTAATAAAATTACAACCATAGGTTTTATTCTTGTCGATTTTAAAGTTATCATTGAATAAATTGCAATGAAAAGACTTTTTGACTCTGACAAACACTTGGAAATAAAAAATAAACACTCAAGTACGATCAGTGAGAAATTCATTTAAATATTTTTCCTAAATTATTGTCACATCAATGTATGTCTTTGCTTTATATGGTATGTCAAGGGATATCAGCTGAATGCTGATTCATGGTTGCAAGGACTGAAATATAATTGCTTTTATTTTAATGTATAATAATGGTACGTCGATTTTTGCACGAAAAATGTATCACTTGGTATCAAAACATTTTGTTGCAGCATTAACCAATTAAACTTTTTAAAGTGTTTTGTCTTATTTAACTTTCAAAATAAAAATTATGTTTTCTTTTCGTGACTTTTTTTGATTAAATTTAGCATCTACGGGTTTCGCTGGTACTACCTGTCTCGTGAATAAAATAAACTAATTTACTTAAGAACAAATCATAGTCATCAAATACGTACACACTGAAAGTTAATTAGAAATGAATTTTTAGTTTCATAAAAGTTATAAAATTAATTCTGAGAAGAGTGATTTTCGTTTAGTCTTCTTCTTATTAGCCCAACAGCCCCTCTCGGGCCTTCGCTTCCTGCAAATAGCGCCTCCAACTGTCTCAGTCCGTTGACGGCGTCTCCCAATTCCGAAATTCGAGCAGCGATGAACTGTCTTGTTTCCTCTGTTTTCCCACTGGCCTCCGGCCTTCAGTTCTCCCAACGAATACCTTTTAGGGTATCCATTGTTCGTCTATACGATTCATGTGGCCAGCCCATCGCAGCAGTCTTACAATCCTTGAGACCTCCGGTTTGTCAAAAATTTCTTACAGCTCATGGTTGTATCGAATTCACCATTGGTCCCCGTCAAGCTTCATTCCAATTATTCGCCTCAAGACCCATGGCTCAAAGGTGTTCAATATATTTGCGGATGCTTGGGTTAGGGTCCATGTTTCACACCCATAGCATAACACAGGTCTCATCACAGATTTGTATACTTGGAGCTTTGTTCTCCTGTGTATGCAGCTGGTCTTCAAGATCGTCAATACTGAATAAAATATTTGATTTGCGAGCTGTATTCTTCGACGTATTTCGTCACTTTAATTGACCGTTAAGTCTTACTTGTGTTTATTTTCAAGCAATGGTAAATATAATTATTCGTCGAGCATAACTATATTTTGCAATCAGTAAATTGCAAAAAATCAATGATAAGGTCAAATCGATAATAATTGTTACTATGCATTAATTTCAAGCTTGTAATTTCGATGTCAGGAAGGTTTCGAAAATTGTTCTTTCGATGATCTTGTTTTGTAGGGGGCTTGTAAAAATTATTTTTTCAACAAAATTGAGAATATCAGTTTGCTCATCCGTGTGCCCATTTTTGCATTACAGCAAGTTTCTCGAGCAACTACAAAAGATATAATCGAAATTTCGGACTCGTTTAAAAGCAATAAGCTAATGAACGTTTTTAATAAAAAAAACAACCTCAGAGGCATTTCGGGAGGCCTGAGTATATAAAATACTTTAAAGAGCTCTACGAAAAAAAAGCACGTTGTCCCACATCACTAGGAATAAAGTGCAAGACGTTTTTTAATGTGGTATCCCCTGTATGCTTTATCTATTTCACAGAACATGCGCTTAAAACTTGTGAGAATCATAGTAAAGTGCAAGACGTGTTTTGAATGTGGTATCCTCTGTAGACCTTATCCATTTCACAGAACATGCGTTTAAAACTTGTGAGAATCGTAGTCCCTCCGATGGGCTGATCACAATAAGAAGTTTTGGGTTTAATAAGGCAACTAACATGATCTTCACGAAGGTGTTAACTGTGTCAAAGGAAATAGATGCAGATAAAATTACCTTCTACTACAAGCACAAACTATGAAAGCATTAATAAGGTGTTGCGCGATGAGAAAAGGAAGAGGTATATGTAGTATGTAGCTAATAATTTCTGGAGCTGCAACTCAACTATCACGTGAAGCACGCTGGGGTACATGGTTGCGTGACAAAAGCTATAAGCATGATGCAACTCAAACAAGTTGGGTAAACAGACCTACGGTCATGTCAGAAGGGTTTTGTATTCAATTTACAAAATGCAGTCACAAGATCTAATAAAATCAAGAAACGATTTTATTGGAGAAAATATGAAATTCGAAGATCATACTATTATTAACAAAGTTGAACGAATTTCGTGTTCTGAGATTTTTGTTGTTGTTATACTCATAAATATCTCACTTTATAATTATTTCAGATATCCATTCGCTAGGGAGGAAACACATTTTCCATGTATTTCCCCCCTGTGCCCCCACTGAAGCAAAAACTGACAGTTTAACAACTGTTTTGAAAAGCTCCCATGAAAACTTTCATTTCATACTCATACCGGCTACGTTTGATGAATTTTTATTTTCAGGAGCCACTCTCCTGTACTGTTATCATCGATTCATGGCCAATTTTTTCGAATCCTAGAATGGTTACAAAGCCCTTTTGCTAGGAGCTCTCTCCCGCCTCCTTGACTTGCTTCGCTTATGAGTATTAATTATAGGTACTCATCTTAAGTCATTCATTAAATTGAATCAAGTGTTCAAAGCATGCACCTTAAACGTTGAAGTTGGAAAAAAATAACTCAAAATTATTCAATCTTCGCATTTAAAACAGCCACCATTTTGTTTTACGATTACTGATACCACTAGCTGAACCGATTCGCGATTCCTGAAATTTTCATGCAAATCCTAGCAAAACTGTAGTGTCTGAGTCGGTAAAAAGCGCATGTTGTTCCATAACCATATGTTGCCATAGTAATAAATGCAGCGCATATTGTTCCATAGTAATACAGGAAAATTCAAACCGCTTTAACTTCGCTAAATATAATTCAATCTTTATGAAACTTTCAGGATAGATCAACCTTATAAATAATCATCTATGTACTGAATTTCATAGAATTTAAGGGTACCGTTAAGATTTTATTCAAGAAACCATAAAATCGATAAATCATACTATTACTAACAAAGTTGAGTGAATTGCGACTTCTAACGTATTTGTTGTTGTTGTACTTACCAAGGCCTACATTTCTGATTTTTTTCAGATTTTTCGGATCACAGGCGTCCAATCGCGAGGGGGGGGACACAAACTTTTCGTGTATTTCCCCTCCCTGTGCGCCCCTCGAAGCAAACTTTGCCAAACAAAGACCTGTTTTGAAAAGTTCTCATCAAGACCTTTCATTTGATACCCATATCGGCCACCTTCAATGAAATTTTTTTTTCGGGGGGTCACTCCCCTATATGGGGAGACCCCCCTTAAATACCTTATAAAATTTTTTTGTAGTTGAACTTTGAAGAAAACATCAGTTTACACCTCCATACGAAATTTGATGTTTCTAGCTTAAGTAGTTTCCGAGAAAAACTGCTGTGACACACGGACGGACGGACGGACGGACGGACGGACGGACGGATGGACGGACAGACAGACGGACAGACGGACAGACGGACAGACAGGACGCGATTTTAGAAGGGTTTTGTAAAATTATTTTACAAAACCCTAAAAATTAGCCCCAATACCAAAAATCTGCGTTCGATAAATGAAAAAATAGTACACATCAGTAGAAATTAGGTGGCAAACTGATTAAATCATAGAAAACAAAGCTTCAGGTTTAAACTAGATCTTTGGAATGCTTTGGCTTTGAAACATCACCGATTACTTAACTACCATTTAAATCTTGATCTGAGGTGGTTAGTTGCAGTGCATATGGAATAGGTGGATAACATACAACCATAAGTGATGTGGAATATTTAACAGACATTACTGTGGAATATTTAACAGACATTACTGAAAAGACTACTTCAATAAATATTCGGCCGTACAACTAGTACAGATGTGCAACTAGCACATCTCTCTTGATCGTCATTACATTTGGTATATCCCGATTCAACAGCGGCTGAAATCGTTGCAAATACGGAATTGCTAAGGGCTTGCATTTCTAGTTTTACTGGCATTTTATCGAAGTTACATGGTTTTATATGCACGTCCGTGAGTTTACGAATAGTGGTGATAACATTATTATCCAATTCACGCACCTTTCGAATAATTCTCCATGAAAAGATTTTACTATATTAATTGATGTCGTTTTTCAGATGGATATTCCTTAAATTTTTAAGATATTGAAATATATCAAAACAGTTGTATGTTCCTCTACCTTCTCCCGCAAAGTATGAATTTCAGTAGAGGACCTAGGTAAGTATAAGAATCGTCGATTTACTGCGGTCTGATCACAAACCGTTCCTAATACATCGAAGCCGACACTGAGAATATAATTTATGGTTGTTATTATAATAAAAACCAGTGAATTTCCATTTTGGGAGCCAACAATGTACCCAATTCCTTGCTTCAAAATTAGAAGCAGAGTGTTTTATGCTACGTTACTAAGCCGCCCAAATCATAAAAATCATAAATAATGTCTTCTGCGCAATTATATTCCAGTTCCGTTCTTATTGATATCTCGTCAAAAAGTAAAACATACTGCCCATCTAAACTAGACATTCCTTTGCTTTTTTCTCAAGCAGGTCTTTTATAGAATCAACAAAACTAGTTTTTAAGCGAAGATTCGAATACCAGTGCAGAATAGTCCTAACTGAAGGAACACTGAATTCCATGTTTAGAAATTCCCTGTAAAGGGAAGGGGGCCTATAGTAGTATTTCAAGTAAAAAATTTGCGCATTGATCCAAAGGGGCATTAGGCTTGTGGGAAAGCTGGGAACGTATTAAAAGCTGAGCCTCTTGGCTTATATCCTTCAACAAATTTCTTGCTTGTTTTTCAACATCCGATTTATTTTTCCTTATTCGGTAATACTTTAGAGAAATAAAACATGCTTTTGGAATTGATTGTTTTTCCTCAGTGCTTTTTGTTAGGCGGCGGTCTGGGGATGGAAACTGAGATGGGTGTACGTTTAGTATGCTAGGTCTTGAATGAAGGTTAACATTCCAAAGATGGCTTTCATCCTTCGGATCTTTTCGCACTTCAAGTGGAGGAAACAACTGAGATGACAGGTTATTTAAATTTAAATCGGCTAAAGTTGGATGAATGAAGCTTTGTTTGGGCTTTTATCTAAAATGAATTGGATGAGGTTTCTCAAAATATTGTTCTTTGCAATTTCTAACTCAAAACTACACTAAGGATCCATAACATACTCACTATTTGAGAAAACGCTACGAATGACAGGTGTTAGCAATGCATTTTGCTTCAATACCTTTCTATGGCTATATTTTCTAATGCAGGGCTTTAAAAATGATCCTCACCCAGAAATTGGGATTTTTTTCAAAAAGTTTGAGTGCGAAATGCCTATACGCTTAAACTAGACATTGGTTCTCTTGTCCTGAGATATTCCAAAATAACTCAAGGAAAAACCAAAAGTATAGCCGTGAAGGTGATTCTATATATGAATTTCTATATAAAAAATCTACATAAAAATTTCAAAATAAAATACAATTAAAATTTGATACTTAAGCCTTTCCTTTAATGAATTCACAGTTAAACACTTTCTCACTTCAAATTTAAAGATGTAATGCCCCATTTCAGTACATTGCATTTATTCAAAACTTTCTAACGGTGAAGCCTATGAAACATTAGACACCATGAATTTTCCCCACATTTAGACGCTTTTCATTCAGGCATCTTGATTGTGGAAAGCGATTTCGAAGTCTTTCATAGCGCGCGATCGGTTCAACCAGGGGGTGTGGGCTCGATACCCGGTCTGTGTACCTATTTTAGTTTTGTTTTTCTCTTTTATTAGTTGATTGTTTACTTATTTAGAATACATTTTTATGCTTTTGTGTCACAATGGTAGAATTTTCTAAAACGCATCGCAGGATGCCATCCATTATAATCAACAATTTTTGTGCTTGTAACTAGGTTCTCAAAGAAGATTTGATTGTGGAATATATTCCAAAATATCTCGTGAAAACTTAGAATAATGGTTATTCGTAGAATTTAGAATAGGATAGCTCTACTCACTAGATAATGTGTACCCATGATTTCTCGGTAATTTTATTGAATATCGATTATCGGTTATTTTTAAAAGAATTCTTCGCAGGTCATCAATGGCGAAAACATATCACACTGTACTACGAATGTGAAAAAGTTTTTAAAAAATCAGTGGTTTCAAAAAATACAGTAAAACGTCCAAGTTTCATGGGGTCTCGCCACATCCATTTGCACATATCCTGACGATATAAATTCGCAATTCTGACCTTTACAGGAATAAGTCATATGGAGTACTGCTCTCAATTCTTATCATTTTTACTCTTAAGCGTGTTCCCGAGCCAGTTTTGAATTCTTCTTAGAGTTTTCATTTCACAGTCTTTAGCGCTTCTATTGCTTCGTATTTCTTGCACATTTATTATGTGTACAAAGGCTTATCTAATAACTGAAGAATGTTTCGAATTTCAGAAACTGCTCTAAAACCTGTTTGTAAGATAATTAGGCCATCTTAACTGCTTCTGAACATCTGATTCACATCAAATCCATTTTAAAACAATGCTGATTTGAATGCCTTTATTCTATTTCATTCTTTAGTTTAGTGACTTGTCGAAATTATTATCAAACATCATTATTATTTTATACAAAAAAGATGATATTATCATTCTTTTCAACTTTGTTACCAGTAGTTGGCTACTAACTATATTTTCTTTCAATTAGATTCTATTTGATGAGCTATTCCCCTTTAGAAGTGCATCGTACATTTTCTTTGATCCCAACAAAGATAAAAGCAGGATGACTTCACTAGGTATATCCTGTTAGTGCTTCCTAGTCCACTCATTTATTCCAAACATCACAATCATCATCACTCAAAATAAAGAAACTGACACAAAGTCAGGTATATCTATTTTATTAAATGTGTGTTTACATTTCGAAATTAATTCGCAAAAGCTTACTATCTATGTAAGGTATGGAATTCTTCAAATCAAAATCATAAGAGGAATTATTAAGCATTCGTAATCATAACCTGAAAATCACATATCTAAATTGAATTACACTCAATGCAAAATTCATTTACTCGCGTATCGTAAAACTTCTATTAACAGCTGCAAAATTTATATTACAAGTTATATCTTCCTACGAATACTCACAAAATATCTTTAAATTTACTTCTCACTTGTTATGTCGCCTCTAACAATGATAATTTTCTCAGCTTCTCATAAGATAATGATAACCAGGCAACTTTGCATCGACACTACCGTCGAGTTCAATCCCGATATTGTGAACTTTTCGCATTTGAAAGTCACTTGACCACACCTTTTCTCCAATAACTCAACTAGATGTTTCAAATAAAGAATTCCTATAATGAAGCGATACAAAGCAAACTCTTTTCACTAATTGATACATGAGATTACGGGTCTCCCTCTTAGTATTAAAAGATGACTTTGCATTACTGGAAAATAACTATAGAATACAATGTAAAAATTGTACATGAAAAATTATATAATTTATTTCTTTTACATCATACAACTGTTGGCATGTTTAAAAAGATATTAAAATTTACTTTCAAATATTTTGATTTAAATTATAATATGAATTAATCACTTCTTTCGTAATGGGTTGGTTATTTCCAACTGACAAGCAAATTGTCCTTATTTGGAAATTATAAGTGATTTACTTTTTTTAAAGCAACTCCATTCGTTCATTCAACATTCCTATCGCGAATATTATATTCCTCAAAAGAGCCCACGAACATCATTTGCTACGTTGCAATTAACCACGATAAAATTCATTTCCTTCCATAGCAGATTTGATCATTAGCCAACGATGCATTGAAGCTCGCCAAAGCGACATCCATCTAAGACACATCGGCGGAAAGAAACTTTTGCTCGAAATGCTAAAATCGACATCGCAGCGCCATCTATCCTGCCAATTGGCGTTCACCGTGACACCACTATGTATAGAAACACAATGACTGTGCTAAACCCTGCCTTCAAACCATTTCTCCAATTCGCCGCAAAGCTTCACCATGCGAGCAAGTGAGAAGGGCGCGGAGGAAGAAGTTTACGTGGAACGAGAACGCACGTTTCAACTACTCAGCGAATTTAGGGCGAATTGAGGCCGCATGAATCGTTTAAAAGACAATTGATCGAGCGAGAAACGGCGAGTAGTAATTAACAGCGGTTACGGTATTGTACGCGAAGTGTATTTCGCCGCGAAGTCAACAACGAAGAGGCAGTGCATATAGTTCCGGTGCAAATGCGGAGTATCTTCGATAATTAGTAAGATGGTGAGGTGTAGGCTTGAGCCGCGCACCTCCTTCAGCTTGTTTGCGTATTACGCTGCGTAGCCACCATCAACTTACTTTACTTACTTCTAGGCATCCTCCGTCCGTGTAGACACCGTATGGATAGTTGCTATAAATAACTAAAGAAGTGTGAATGTAAATGCTTCACCCGGTATGGATAGTTGCTTAAATTAATTAAATAATTGATTGTAATGTTAGAGATTTAAAAAGAATGAGCAATAAAACTAAGGTAATTCATTAAAAATTAACTCTCGTCTTTTGTTGTTCTAGTTTGAGCGGACAGAGTAGCAGGTAAGTGGTGTAGAGTGAGTTCTTTCCCCGGGAGCCTTGATGATGTATATTGGATACACATCAAATGTGCTCCCAGTTCATACCAGTATACATAGGGTATACTGGTTATGTAACAGTGGTGCGGTCAAGGCCTTGGGTAGCGTAAGATGGAAAAGCCGCGATGGATGCTTCCAGGCGTTGCCATTGGTTAGGCGTCAGTTCATGCCTATCGGGAATAGAAGTGAGTTCGTTGACATATCTGGTGTTTGAAGACAAATCTGTGAATAAATCGGAGGCCAGTCCAAAGCGAAGGACGAAATCGACGCCAAGGTACACATTCTGAGTCAGGGACGGGATAATGTAGAAAGTAATATCCTTCGTCTGACCCCTGAACGTCACGGGTGTTGTTCGTTTACCTCGTATAGGGTGTTTGGTGCCATCAGCTGTACTGATTTCAGTGCGCCAGGGTTTAATCAAGGTAGGATATTCATGGAGCACCTTCGAGCCAAAGCTCGAGGCAAGACAACTGATACTGGCACCCGTGCCGATCAATGCAAAAAAGGTTTCGCCCAGCACTTTAATTGGGTGGTAAGGTCTGATCTCATTCTCAGCAACCTCCGAGGTGTTACAAAAGTTTAAGGTTTGACGGCAGGTGCGCACTCTCTTGCGAAAATTCCGCCAACGACGGGTTGACCATTTTGTCTTGCATGGGCGGGAAGTGACTTCTTCGGAAGCAAATATTCGCTCTCGAGCCACCCGATATTTCTGCAGTCGAACATGATAAGGTTTTAGAATGCGTATTTGAGGCTGCCGGGGTTCTTCTGGCAGTGACTGCGGTGGTCGCTTCAATATTGTCGTTGGCAAGACCTCCGGAAGAGAGTGAACATCCGCAGTCATAGTGGTCATGGTTGGTGGGTTAACGTCAGGGTAATTGGGGTTGACAGCTGACTGGGGAGCTACTGCGGGGGCTTCGAGTACCGCTGAGGTGGTCGGGTACTCTTTCGGCCGTTTTTTTGCGCGGCACATTCAAGGCAATCCGGGAAGTAAGTGTTCGGCTTGCCGCAACCGTAGCAGAAAACCTTACGCTCTGCTCGACATGAAATAAACCGGTGTCCGGTTTGATTGCAATTCCAGCAGGTCGTAAGGCTTCCCGCCGCTGCTACAGCAAGCTGGTCCTGGTCCATATCTCCCTCCAGATCCATGGTGGTATAATCTGGGGCCGATTCCGCGATTCCGCGCCGAGGACCCGTCCTGGCTAGTAAGTAGGGCCGGTCCCGGAGGTCTTCCTCAAACTCCTCCAGGCGACGCACAGTCCTCAGTAGTGCCTCCATACTCTGTGGATCAGAGTCCACGATATGGCGACGAAGCTCCAGCCTTAGATTGCGCTTTAACAACCGCAGCAATTGGGTAGAAGACATCGGCTCTGACAACTGGTCATTTAGCCGAAGGATATCGGCTCGATATTGATGAAAAGGCTCGTCCGGACGCTGCCATCTGGCATGGATCTTGTTCAGTACCAATTCATCCATATCTATCGTAGGGTACTCCATGCGGAGTACCTCCTTCAACCGGGACCAGCGTATTGATGGTGGGGCCGAATGTATTCGCCAGTATGACTCAAGTGCTGCTCCCCTAAGCAGCATTGGCAAGTATCCTGCCAGCGCCGTGTGGTCTCCTGCTAACATTTGCTCAATCAGCGAATCCACCCGACCAATGAAAACCTCCACAGTTATGGTGTTGGGTTCCCCGCTGAAATGCAGATTCCAGCCCTGGATGATGCTGGGAATCTGCGTTGGCTTCAGCCGATACGTAGCGTGTGGATGGATGCGTTGGTCCGGAGGAGCCACTGGAGCCTGAGTTATTGGCGGTGCTTGGCTCAGTCGGGGCCGGTACACTGGAGCAGACGGATTCATTGCCGCACCGGGCCGGATTTGTTCGTGATCGCGCCGCGAGTCGACCGGAAAATCCCATGGATTTAGGTAGGAATCCCACATCGGAGGCGTTCTTGGATGAGGTGGTATTGGGTCTTCCTTTTTGCTTTCCAGCGCAGCTACCCGGGTGGTCAAGTCTTGCATAAGTGCCATCAAATCTTGTAGGATGGTCGCCTCCACAGCCACGGTGGGTTTCGGCCCTTCCGCAGGCGGCACTGCTTCGGCTCTGTAGTCTTCACCTCGTGCACCCATTGTCGTGAATGGAAGGGATCCGCCTTTGGGCATTGCTCCACTTGCGCTGGAGGACTGAGGTCGTTCTGTTGCTGGCTGTGTGGATTCCAAAGGCTGACGACAGAGTGGGCACGTGGATGAGGTTTGCCTTAGCTGGCTTAAGCGCAACTGGTGTAACCGGTGGCCGCACGGCAGAGTGTGGCTGGGCGACTCGTCCAGGTCCTCGTGGCAAATAGAACACAGGAGCATTTGTCCCGCATCAGACCGCAACTTTCTCCTCTTGGGCGTGCGTTTGGTGGGCATGCTAAACAAAATTTTTAGTATAGAAAACTTAATACTATAAATATATAACGTAACCTGTCAAAATGAATATATAAGAAAAATGTGAAAAATGACGTGAAATATATTGTAGTAATCTAGGAGCTATGGCTCTAAAAGCAGCGCTGACACAGGCACACAGCACGAATGCAATTTAACAAGGATTCAGTCGATTCAGTCACCTTCCCCATCGCAACACTCGTTTTTTTTTCTTTGCATGGCAAATAGGTCCAGAAAATGTCTTTTGTACTTAACTCCCGGGAAACAAAATTCTAAAACTGTTTAATATTTTAATGTGTAGTGATTTTATTACAATATCTTTTGAATATAATTTAACGAATTGCGGTGTAACGCGGGATACAAATGCTTAGAACGAAACGGTTAACCTTTTAAATTATATGAACGCTAAAATCATTGTATCATTTAAACCCCTTAAAATTTGTCTAATTCTTCCGATTTTTCCCACTTAATTACGCCTAATCATTATAAACGAAAATTGCTTTCAATTGATAACTTAAGCGAATCTACAAAAGACGATGTAGATTTTAAAAACAACCGAAACGAGTGTGCATTATCACCATCGCGGGTTCACTCATAGATGGCACTTCTATTTCCACATGGTACGAGCGAGGTTATTCCGTGTGTCGCGAACATTTTTCAATGGACATTTTCCCATAAACCGCTCCGTGGAAAAGACTGTATTTGATTCGATCAAGTGCCAACAGAGATCTGGTGGAAGTGATTTGTGTGCTTGCAGTGGTCATTTGAGGAGTATGTTTGGATGATTGGCGAGGGAGTTTCATTAGGAAAATAAATAAAATCGTGGTGGATTGCTAGTCAATATTAGAAAAGTACACACTTCTATTGATATGCCGCAAACAATTGCAGCGAAAGCAATTCTATGCGATATTGAAGGAACCACAACTTCTATTCAATTTGTGCAGAGCGGCGAGTGGTTTGGATTTCGTGCGATCGAGACGTATAAGGAATGACGTGTGTGATTTGGTGTTGAGAATACGGTTGGCGAAAAAGGCAAAGAAATCTATTCACCATCGCAGATCTTCTATCACGGTGCAATGGGTCGCCGTCGGATGTAGTCGCTGGTCGCCGTCGCGTGGAACGAAGACGGGCGAGCTGGATTGGACGAGACCCGACCGATTGTCAAGGCGTGAAAGGTTATGAAAGATGAGAAGGTGCCGAATTACAGATTTTCGGATACTGTAGTTTATCTGTCAGTTTGGAATATTTCACTCGAGTGGAATTATTTCGAATATTTTATAAAGTATATTTTTAATGCTAGCAATTATAAATTGTGCGTTGTCTTATACGGGACACGGTGAAGTGTGAAAGTGATTTTAAACCATTCGTGCATGTGCCTAGAGAAACTAAACTATTTATGAATTTCTCCTCGCCTAAACGTCAAACTCTGGGATTTCAAGGTCGTCGGCAATTTCGCAGCTTGTTCGTAACTCTTCAGCGATATGTATAAGCGCTGTGGATATTGCCGTTGAGTGTACCGAATTCTGACCACATGGTTGCAGTGTGATCAACTTTTTGGAGGGAGTCAAGGCTGCCTTCCAACCGAGCGGATCTTGCTTCGTGTCAATTTTCAGAAATCCACATTTTCCGCTGTCGCCTCTTTTTCAGATAAACCTTCGTGCTGCAACTTATATAAATTCTAGTTAAAATCGCTCTCGGATTAATTTAATTGAAAATATAAATGATTATTAAATCAGATAGTGATAGTGATAAAGCTAAAAGATATTTGAGAAAAAGAGACCAAAATATAAATGAGTCCTTGGATGCTGCGCGGTTCGTGAATGCGATCATTAGCCAATCGATTTTCGGTTCGCAAGAGGCAATATTAAACGTAATCAAAGGGATAACATGTGCCGTTCCGGGCAAAATTGAAGCTACTTCGACCTGCTCCCTAGATCGATTCGTCGTTTTGAAAGGCACGGCGTTAAGTCACTGCATATGTCAAATGTGATTAATGTCGAGGAGATGAGTGCGTATATGTGAAGAAATTGGCAAATGAAGTGTTCCTGAGATTCCCATGTCTAGTCCTATCAACTACCACCCTGCACAATAGCCAACTGACCACTGAACCATATTAAACATCAAAGTGAAAAAAGCAATTTATCGATGGAATATGAAGCAGTAGAATAAGTAGCAGCGAGCATTACCACGTTCGAAGACCATACGGTTGTGATATTCAAAGAAGTCTACATGTATTTACACTTTGATAGCTGAATTTTTATATGATTTTATACACCCTTAGGATATATTTTATGCCTTAATACTCGTGTACTAATATTTGATATACGAACGCGAGTCTTCACTACCAAAAGAAAGAAGTCTTGACTCATAAGTTACAACCGGTACAATAATACGCTTAAAATAAATTCCAGGACTTGCTCACCCCACTTCGTCAACGAGCGCTCGTCGTCGAGGGAAAGGTATTGTAAGTACCCTTTTAATTTATTTTTTTATTATATATATTCATTATTTATAAAAATTATTTAATATTATTATAATATTATATATATTAATATTTATATTTAAAAGAAAAATAATTTTTTTATAAATTCAAATGGGAAAATTGCTTTAATTCGGCATATTCAGATTTTTGAATATCGCAACACATCACGAATAATACATTAAAACACTATTGCATTGGTATATAGAGAAACAATAGAAATTTACTCAATTACATTTAAAGTATCAGACTTTTCTTGAGTGTTTTATGTTACACAGATTCCTTTTGATTTTGAATCTATTGAAGAGTTTTTTGTTGATTGATCTTTATTCTTTCCCAACTATGAAGCCATCAAAGCAAGTCTGTTTTTTTTTTGCTTCAACCATCTCTGCATATTTTTTTTTTTTGATTCTGTTTCACTTTTGAATCTACAGTAATTGACATACTTAATATAATTGTCAAAAACACTTCACAACCTATAAGCTATTAACACTTTCATCATGTGTATGCAAACTATCGTTTGTATGTATTTAGCTTAGAATTCAACGCGATTCAACGTATTAGCATAATTAAATCCAAATCAAATCGCGCATCATTCTGAAACATTGGATTTTGGTTGTATTTTTTGATACTGAACTCAGACTGGTTATGTTTGTTGAAATTATCAACAGAGCATTAAATCCAAGGAAATAAAAATTTCTTTAATAGAGCAGCTTGCCCACTTAATTCGGAAGGGTATTTTAAATTTTTGCGCTTGTAAAACAATCAATAGATACGATTATGAAATGTTCCGCATTTGGCATTTTATTTAAAATATGCTTCGAACAATTTTTCGAATTCCACCATATATCTGACATCAACATTCAATTTTGTTTTTGGTTTTCATTGAACAACCTTCAATTTAGGGACGGCTTAACATTGAATTTTTTGAGTTTGATACAGAAATTATACTCGGTTAATTTGAACTAACATGCATAGTGGTGATTTATTATTCATAAAAATACAATTTACTCAACACATAACTATAAAAATCATTGAAATAAAACAATTATGTTAAAAGTTTTTCGACGTTTTGTTAATATAATATTATTTTCATATATTGATTCACATTAATATAAACAACAAAAGAGAAGGAAAAGAAACAGAAACATGCTGCTAAGGCTACTAGATTGTATTGATTAGTAAATATTATTAAGTCCAAAGTTACTGATGAGAAATCAAATTAAAACGGAGTAAACTATTTCAAAACCGAGAAATTTGTCGTATAAATCAAATAACTATTGCTAAATAATAATTATTATAAAAAAACCTCTAAATGATATAAAATCAGAATTAAGATAAAACAGAGATACCATGTAGTCCCTATTTATTGCCAACATCGGTATCGCCACAGTGAGATTTAGAGATGAATTTATTTTAAGATGGTATACTCAATGTATTTATTATTATTATTTGCTATAATTGAAGAAAAAAAGAATAAAAAATGATCGGTCTTTCCCTTCCGGTTTTTTTTTTTTCCAATCGGGCATAGGACCCGGTACGGTGGTCGGCTTCCACCCCAAAATATGAGCCAGCCGCCGGGTACAAATTAATTCCTTCCTTTGTTTCAGGTGACTTCATGGGTTGAGTGGCCCAAGCAAAGTGCCTTTTTATGGCATAGAGTTATGCAATTCAATTGTATAATTCTATGACATAAATTGGTCACCGGGGTACTCCCCTTCTGATGGGAAAGTTCATATAATTCAAGTTGTATGAGTTTTCCACTCAGAAGAGGAATACCTGGCCACTTCAACAAGTTAACAATGGATTTATTCCGGTTGGGTGGGTATGAAGGGGCTCCACCACCACCCGGTTGCCCCTCTTTCATTTGTGGGCCCTGAATTTATTTGGGTAAAGACGAGGTCACCACAGTTCGCCTTTCTTTTCAGGTTTCATTTGTTCTCGTAACAAGTCATAATTCCTTCGGTGAGGTTATCTACAACTTTGCGACTTCGGTCGTTTTCTTTTGATCTCTGAAGACAATTCGTGAATGCGAAATTGTTTCGTAGTGAGTCTTCGTGCCGGGGAAACGAACCCGCCCCACGACACCACAATGCTAGCCTGCCAGCGCATTCACGCGTCTCCGGACGAGGGCATTCTCGGCAGAAACCGACACCTTCCTCTGCCGAGGCAGCAGAACATCGCTGCAGTCCTTCACGGACTTTATTGAAAACTCTTATTCACTACAATATATATAATTCCCAAGTGGCCGTCAGTGGCGAACTATACTCGAACCTCAAAAAAAACCGTTCGGATATCTATTATGAAAGTTAGGTCTTTCCATTCCGTCCTTCTTCCCAAGTATGGACACCAATGGCACAGTTCTTCTGTAGCGTTTCAGGGACTACTCTCTTGCGGCACCATGAGAATCAGGGTTCAGAAGTGCTCCCTCATCCGCAAGTTTTTACAAGTTACAACTTGTCAGCCCAGGGTTGAATTCTGACCCACAAGCAGCGCGTGTCTTGTCATGGATAGTCATGGATTAGCTAATCAGCCAATCACATGAAATCAAAATCCATGTAGTGTAAGACACTCAGGCACCGCTGGTTTGGGGAGCGGATCAGAATCCTCCGCAAAATGGATGTTGAAATAATAACTTCCGAATACAAATAGGGACTCTAATACCATTTGGCCTTACTAGTCATACAATGGTGGTAAACCACCAAAGTATAAATCAAAAGCAGAACCAAACGATATTGATGGCCAAAGACAACACACATCCGGAAGTTATTAAAGTTGCTGGGGCATGATTAGTGCAAAAGCCCTCGGGAGTTACCTACCCGCCAATAATTTGGACACCTTGTGGGGACACCTAGAGACGATGGACTGTCTCGTGCTCACGACTGATGGTACAGCCGGGCATTTCGGGGCCCTACGTTGTGCAGTCCGTAAAGGACTGCAGCGATGGTCTGCTGCCTCGGCAGAGGAAGGTGTCGGTATCTGCCGAGAATGCCCTTGTCTGGGGACGCGTGAATGCGCTGGCAGGCTAGCATTGCGGTGTCGTGGGGCGGGTTCATTCCCCCAGCACAAGGACCCACTACAAACAATTTCGCACTCACGAATTTCTGGGGTCGAACAAAACAAGGCGACCGAAGTCGCAAAAATTGTAGGCAACTATACCAGGGACAACTGACTTGTTCATGGAACAAGAGTAACAAGTAAAAAGAAGTGGAAGCAGGGTGACCTCGTCCTTACCCGGAGAGGCTCATGGCCCACAAATGAGAGAGGGGCAACCGGGTGGTGATAGAGCCCCTGCGCACCCACCCAACCGGATTAAAATCCATATTTGTTGCAGTGGCCAGGTATTCCTCTTCTGAGTGGAAAACTCATACAACTTAACTTGCATAAGCTTTCCCATCAGAAGAAAAGTACCCCGGGGACCAATTTATGCCATAGAATTATGCAATTCGATAGCATAACTCTATGTCATAAAGAGGCACTCTGCTTGGGCCACTCAACCCGCGAAGTTACCTGAAACAAAGAGATTAAAATGTACCCGGTGGCTGGCTCATGTTTGGTGGTGTGAGCCTGCCACCGTACCGGGTCCTATACCCGGTCAAATCCAACGTAATGGAAAGACCGAAGGGTAAGGGTATCAATTCATTTTATTCATTTCTAAACCGTTTTTCTTGTCATTGTGCTCTACATCGTATTTCAATAGCGTTTTGTTTAAAAACAAATCAATCTCCGCATTTGTTTTCGCCTTCTAACACCTTTAAGTTACTTTACAAAAATATACTCTATCAATAATAATTTATAAATATAATACGAACTTAATGGTCGTTACTTCAGTCTCAATCCACAGCGGCGTATGATTCATATACTCTTGACTATTTCAATTTATTTTCATAGTTGCTTAATATCTTGAATAAAGGACTAACAGCTTTTGTTCACTGTTTTATCATTTAACATTAATAATTATTTAAATATAAAAACAACTAGAAACTTTAATTTAACGTCACTCTTTGCGAATAAACGTCCTTCCCGTGATTGTTTTCTTTGCTGTTATCTTGGCTCAGGTCTGGCTCGATTTAGTACTTTTAGGAAATCTGACGTTTTCTCGCTCGCATGCGTGAATGAATGTAAGCCTTTGAACACTTATACTCCCAATTTCCTTTTTGCTACTGATCTCTTGCAAACAACACCGTATCCAACTTTGATGGAAAAGTATCTGGTTGCTGTTCCGAACTCCGCTTTGCACTGATTTGGTTTCCGATACTTGATTTGCTTCCCAAATTTGCATGAATTTGCCTCAATGCTTTTTTCGATTGTCGAGGACCAGAGGATGATACGAAAGATACATAGGCGAATAGATTCGCGCTTCCAAACTCGATATCTCGCACTTTGCTGCCCACACGGAAAAGTGATTTTCGTTGATGGGAAATTGAATGGGAACGAGAGAAAATTTATCGTGAGATGAACGGAGTGAACTATGTTTATGCACCAAATTCACGGTTTTTAGGGTTTTGTAAAATAATTTTACAAAACCCTACTAGTTTCGCGACCTGTCTGTCCGTCTGTCCGTCCGTCCGTCCGTCCGTCCGTCCGTCCATGTGTCACAGCAGTTTTTCTCGGAAACTACTTAAGCTAGAAACATCAAATTTTGTGTGTAGGTGTGTAGTGGTGATCTCTTTAAAGTCCAACTACAAAAAAAAATGTATACGGTCTTTAAGGGGGGTCTCCTCATATAGGGGAGTGACCCCCCGAAAAAAAATTTCATTGAAGGTAGCCGATATGGGTATCAAATGAAAGGTCTTAATGAGAACTTTTCAAACCAGGTCTTAGTTTGGCAAAATTTGCTTCGAGGGGTGCACAGGGAGGGGAAATACACGAAAAATTCGTGTCCCCCCCTCGCGATTGGACACCTGTGATCCGAAAAATCTGAAAAATCAGGAATGTAGGTCTTGGTGAGTACAACAACAACAAATACGTTAGAAGTCGCAATTCACTCAACTTTGTTAGTAATAGTATGATATATCGATTTTATGTTTTCTTGAATAAAATCTTAACGGTACCCTTAAATTTAATGAAATTCAGTACGTAGATGTCTATTTATAAGATTGACCTATCCTGAAAGTTTTATAAAGATTGAATCATATTTAGCGAAGTTATAGCGGTTTGAATTTTCCTGTATTACTATAGAACAATATGCGCTGCATTTATTGCTATGGCAACATATGGCTATGGAACGACATACGCTTTTTACCGACTCAGACACTACAGTTTTGCTAGGATTTGCATGAAAATTTCAGGAATGATAGGTGTCATGAATGTCTTTGAGAATCGGTTCAGCTAGTGGTATCAGCAATCGTAAAACGAAATAGTGGCTGTTTAAATGCGAAGATTGAATAGTTTTGAGTTATTTTTCCCCCAACTTCAACGTTTAAGGTGCATGCTTTGAACACTTGATTCAATTTAATGACTGACTGAAGATGAGTACCTATAATTAATACTCATAAGTGAAACAAGTCAAGGAGGCGGGAGAGAGCTCCTAGCAAAAGGGCTTTGTAACCATACTAGGATTCGAAAAAATTGGCCATTGATCGATGATAACAGTACAGGAGAGCGGCCCCTGAAAAAAAATTTCATTAAACGTAGCCGATATGAGTATGAAATAAAAGTTTGCATGGGAGCTTTTCAAAACAGTTGTTAAACTGTCAGTTTTTGCTTCAGTGGGGGCACAGGGGGAAAATACATGAAAAATGTGTTTCCTCCGTCGCGTATGGACATCTGAAATAATTATCAAGGGAGATATTAATGAGTATAACAATACCAACGACCTCAGAAGTCGAAATCCGTTCAACTTTGTTAATAATAGTATGATCTTCGTATTTCATACTTTCTCCAATAAAATCGTCTTTGACATGTTTCTTGATTTGATTCGATCTGGTGACTGCTTTTGTAAATTGAATACAAAACCCTTCTGACATGAGCGTAGGTCTGTTTACCCAACTTGTTTACATTACAGTTGCGAGTGCTGCAGTACTGAAATTTGCGATCGAGTTCTAAATTTTTGTTGCTGACAAATTGAAAGGAATTTCCACAATCCGGTTTGTAACATTTAATTCTTCACGCCATTTGATTTGCAGTTGGGAAGTTGAAACTGTAACCACCACAAATTCTCTACTTCCCGATCACTTTATGATTCGCAACGTATTCATGAACCAAAACGATTGCACTTTACAGCCAATTTTTCAACACAACTGTAATTATTTCACGTCCATATTTTTCTTCACTTTTCTCTCGACTCTTGAAAAAATGGATATCGTAAATTGATGTATTCTACAACAACGAACGTTTTTCAATCAATCATCTGTTCACTTTGCAAATGCTTATAAGTAAATCAAACGTATAATTCATGTGCTCGACTAGAATTTCCTTGTCGGCTGGCTCGCGGGCACTCATCTACGCGGCGTCCGCGCTGTGTGGCGGTTTCGAGCAGACTCCACGAAATCTCCCAGCGACAGCACCAGCCGGTCATACTCCCGCTACCGCCACTGATACCTAATCGACACCATTCGTGTTAAATGTAAATCAAAATGTGTATTGATTTGAGCTTTCAGTGTGCTCGTGTACTGCAAAGTATTGACGGGTATTGCACGCAACATATAGAAGTCTAAATGCGACCATAACAAATATAGACATTGTTCGGCGATGAATGTACAATGTTTTAATTCATTGCTTTAGTATTTGTTATTTTCTGTTGTTACCCTACTTTAAAAATATTATTCCCTAGCGCTTTGTATATTTAAAATACACTAACTAATAACACATTTTCACACTAAGAAAACATGCGAAAGTATGTGATTTTATTATCAGACTTTATTCTGGTTTTGAAGTTCTTTTATCTGCTCTCTTCCTCGCCTTGAATTACTCATTGTGTCTTCTCTAATCTTTATACTATACTAAATACTAAAATACTAAATACTAAAATAACACCCAGTTTTCAGCGGAATGTAGTGCGTGGCCATGATAGAGTTGACGAAGCGCTGCCGCCCTTGTACCTGATTATCTAAAAACACCGAGTTGAAGTTATCGTTGAACACTTCTTCCTCGGCAGCTGGAGCGTGATATGTGGGAAGGTTTGCTTCAGTTTGTTGTTGAGACGCACAAAGTTTGTGTAGCGTCTTAGCACCAGCCAGCAGTCATTGGAAAACGGATTTTCCACGCGCAGTTTGTACACGGTGAAGCGGGCACGCTCCTCCATGACCCCGTAGCCAACAATCGGAATGCGGACGCACGAAGCGTCGGCGAACCCGCGCACCTCTATGTCTGAGGGTGTGGTAAGGTTACTGTTTTGAGAATATGCCGATATACTGTGTTCACTCATGCGTCTCGTAGGTGTCGAGGGATTGTTATTAAGCGTGTCGCTGCGATACCGCGTAGACAACTCGCGATTGCTCGCCGACATCGACATAGAAATGGCGTTGTTCACGGTTCCCGCTCGCGACATGATCCCGTGCACCGTCTTATGAACGGAAATTGTCTTCAGGCAGACCTCGGACTTGGCACTTATCAAATTAGCGTTTTGCTCGAACTTCGCGATTGACTTTGAGACAACGGAATCGGATCGCCACGGCGTGTACTTTTTCGCGTGTAAAAGAAACAAGTTCTCTTCAGCTTGCGAGAGATTCGGAAGCGATTGGTTAAGATTTTCGTTCCGGACGATAGTTTTTTGGCCACGGGCACGCAACTTGAATTTTTTTGTCGACAATCACATATGTGAACACTCTCACACACGGGAAAGAAAGAAAGCAACGCGCAACAATCAAAAAGACGTGAAAAAGCGAGCAATAGATACCGAATAAGGCACCTTAACGTCTCGATCAAACCACAAATTGTCCGATTTCGCTGTTGATCCTTGATCCTGCCTTATATATTTGTCTTTTGAGCTTGCTCGAACCAATAGTTCACTTGCTTCATTATTTTGTATTTCTTCTAAGGTTCCTTTCGAATAAATCAATCTTTTCACCGATTTCGCTTCTTCTGGAATTATATCCATTTGGAGGACAATTCTTTTGTATGGATCCGACCGATCCGATGGATTATAGTAGGGTGCATCAGGACTTTTCGTCTTCGTTTCCATATTCTCCCTAATATAATTTCCACATGTTGGCAAAGTGTAAATAAATAAAATGTTTACTGATTCTGAGAAATGCGCGACGATTTTAACAATTTCACGCATTTGAATGTTTAAAACTACTGCATCTGCAGGATTTTTTTCAACTTGGTGCTACTATTTTAATTCCTTTCGAGGATGTTAACACTTTTTCCTCAGGTTCGTATCTGTATGTTCCAAAACGTATCATTTTGCAGGCTTGGTATCATTTGATGTGTTGATGCTATTTTGGGCCATTGCTTGTTTATCCTTTTCTAAATTCTCCGCTAATGTTTTAGGACTAAACTATTGATGCGCTGCTTGAGTGTTTGGTTCTTATTATTTATGACGCTGACACGCTCTGTGCTCGATTACTACATCATCCAGTACATTTCGCAACAAGAACATATGCTGAAAGAGTGGGGCCAATCGATTATATTTGCAATTCACAAAAAAGGTGACAAGTTACAGTGCGAGAATTATAGAGGCATATCACTACTTTGTACGTCGTACAAAATATTTTCAAAAATCTTGGAAAGTAAAATTGGATCATATGCCAATGGTTTTATTGGGGGTATCAGGGTAGTTTTAGAGCAGGCAGATTGACAATTGACCAATTGCTTCCAGTCAAGCTGGTATTGAAAAATGCTTGGAGTTCAACATAAGCAAGCATACGACAGTATTGATCATAACGTACTGTACTAAATTATACTTTGCCTTGGCATCGCAACCAAATTAGTCCGTTTTACCAAAAGACAATGACGTTGACGACCTCCCAAGTTCGCATCTATAACCAACCTTCCGATTCTTTTGACACAAATATCGGACTGAAACTCTGAAGTAAGTCATAGGAAAGCTAACTGTCGATACACGAGGTGCATTACCATACAAGTCAAGCCAAGTAGTAGCCTATGCTAACGACATTAACATTTTGTCACGGTCATAAACAAATGCCAAAAGACAAACGGAAGGAAAAACAAAGCTCCAAGTATACAAATCTATGATAAGACCTGTGTTATGCTATGCGTGTGAAACATGGACCCTAACCCAAGCATCCGCAAATATATTGAACGCCTTCGAGCGATGGGTCCTGAGGCAAATAATCGGAGCGCAGCTAGATGGGGACCAATGGTGAATTCGATACGACCATGAGCTGTATGAAATTTTTGACGAACCGGAGGCCTCAAGGATTGTAAGACTGCGGAAGCTGCAATGGGCTGGGCAAACGAATTGTATGCATGAAAAACGGATACCCAAAAAGGTATTCGCTGGCCGGATACCAGTCGGGAAACCGAAGAAACGCTGGTCTGACTCGGTCGACGAAGACAATGCATTGCTGCTCGGATCCCGAAATCGGAGGAGGCGGTCAATGAACCGAGGCTGTTGGAGGCGCTATTTGCAGGAGGCGAAAGCCCAAGAGCGGCTGAAGTGCAACGAAGAAGATCAAGGGATCTAATTATCGGGAATACCTTGAAATCGTCAGTATACAGTAGACAAGAAGAGGAAGTTACAGAAGGAATATCATTGATAAACAGTACGAAAAGAAAAAGTCCAAAAATTGACCCTTGAGGGACATCAGATGTAGGATTAAAAGGAAAGGAGATTGTGCCATAGATATGAACACGACATGAACGGGAGGATAGATACGATGAAATCCATGAATGAAGGGAACCGGATATGTCAAAAGCTTTGGAGAAGTCCGTGAATATTGCATCTACTTGAAGCTGTTTATCTAAAGCTCTTGCAATAAAATATTCGAACTCAGCCAAGTTCGTAGAAGTTGAACGACCCTTCAAGAATCCATGTTGCTGTTGTGTGACAAATGAACTCAGTGACTCAAGAAGCCTATTGTGTCGTTCCAGCAGCTTAGAGAAACAGGAGAGGAGTGATATGCGACGATAGTTTGAGGCTGATGATGGGTCACCGTTTTTAAAGATAGGAACAACATTTGCATCTTTCCAGTACGTTGGAAAGGTGCCAGTACCAAGACTGAGATTGAATATAAGGGATAGAGGAAAACACAAAGGGGAGCAAAGTGACTTTACAAATATATTAGGCAATTCATCGGGACCAGGACTAACATTCGGATCGAGCAAGTTAGTAAGGGATTCAACTTTAGAAGGATCAGTGAAATACGATGTACTTGATGCTGGATAAGTTTGAATTGAATTTATGGGGGAGTGTAGTATATCAGAAGGGGAAAAAGTAGAGGAAAAATATTCGGCAAATAGGTTAGAAATATACTGAGGGGAGGAGGCTTCAGTGTTATTCCATTTAACAGTATGCGGGATGGAAGAGGAAGATTTAAAGGATCAGTTGTATGACCAAAAGGGTTTAGGGTTATTTGTCAGGAGGGAACTCTCTAAGCTGCTAAAGTAGTTTTTCATGGCCATTTTGAGGTCTTTTTTAGCCAAAGAGCGTAGTCTGGAAAAATTCTGTTTAGCATCATTATTTTCGGCCAATTTATGGTGCCTATGCCCCTTGTCTTTGGCTCTTAAGGCAAGAAGAACACTTCAAGTAAGCCAAGGCTTCATTTTTGCTTTGCGAGGAGCTTGGAGTGGAGTATAAAGAGCAGTCAGATTATTAAGGTAATCTTAAAATTTGTTGAAAGCACTATCGCAGTCAAGACGAGTGAAGAAGGTACACCAGTTGGCCGAGTCCAGATTGGTTTTAATTGCCTCATAATTTGCTTTAGAGAAATTGTAACGATAAACTGAGGCAGTTCTCCGGGGTTTTAGGGTATCAACGGTTAGTGCTAGAGACAAAGGTGGATGATGGAGATCAGGTTGAACATATGGACGTAAAACAGGAGCTATTGATAGACACCCAGCTTGAACATTTGACATAGCAAGGTACATTAGGGTTACGGATATGATTAAACTGTGAAAAAGTACAAAGGGAAAGAAAGGAAGAAAGTAGCAAAAAAAGATTATTTGTTGAGGAAATGCCAGGTGTTGTTAAGTGGTCCCATTCCACTGCCGGTAGATTGAAGTCCCCACAAATTATAATTTTGGAATGTGGATGACGAGCAAAAAGATAGGCAGAGAGTTCATCGCAGAAGGCTTCGTACACAGTTAAGGGAGAATTATAGGGAATATACACAGAGGAAATTAATAATGAGGAGTTATGATACAGACTTAACAGCACGAGCAAATTTGGAGTCAGCACAAAGTAAACTATTAAGGGTTTTGCAGACTGCAACCAAGACTCCCCCACCAACAGATTTACTAGTGATGTTAAGGTCACGGTTGCATCGGTAGACTAAATAATCAGGTAATATTTCCGCATTTGAAATATTTTCGTTCAACCACGTTTCAGTTAAACAGATAACTGAATCGTTAGTTAATTGAGACACGAGTAATAAGTCCTCAAGTTTGGTTCTTAAGCCACGAACATTCTGATAGTAAATAGAAATAGTTGAACGATTAGGAAGGGAAGAATTTCTTTCAGTGTTAGATGATCCTTGATGGTTGTTAAGGCTGTTTGGAACCTTTTTCGTGACGAAATCGCCGCTTAGGTTGCCTTGCATTGAATGTTTTAACGAGTGTCCCCTTTGGCCAAAAATCGGAACTAAGTACGATAGAAAGCTCAGCCATAACTGTCAGCTTGAAAGAACTTATAACCTGATCAGGAAGGTTGTCTTTTGTTAACTTTACGCACTTGAAATTACTAGGCATGTAATCAAGCTTCGATGTTACGTAGTTGGTAAGTGTATCCATGGTTGTGTTGTAAGCGAGCCTTGATATGAACAACTGGAGAGGCGGAGAGACTGCTCACAACACTCCGTTATCAGCTAGCACACTATCTATGAAGTTTTGTGGTGTTGAAGACACAACGATATTTTGCTGAAGATAATAAGTCGTTGATTGTTTTAGGCACAGCTAAGATTGAGGCTGAATTTTTTGTTGCTGTTGAATATGCAAAATAGACTGTTGCATGCGAATATTTTGTTGCAGGACCGTAGCTTTATTAATTGGAGCCGGAATTGACTCCTGACTACATGCATGCTGTTGTTGCGCAAGCACACTTCGCGTAAGAGGCCGCTGCTGCCCAAGAGGTAACACGGTAGAATTTTTGATAATGCAGTGATGGCGTAACGATACCAGCTCATCATACACACTGGGCGAAAGTAACTGCGACCGTTGATCTGGAAACTGCTGTAGCCGATCCTCACTCTGCGGCAGACTCAGGAGCAATTGCTGAGGTTGCTGTTGTTGTAAAGCATGCTCAGGTTGCTGTTCTTGTAAAGCATGCTCAGGTTGCTGTTGTTGTAAAACATGCTCATTTTCAGGTGGAACGACATTAACACCCTGTTCCAGTTGCTGGTTCATCCGACATGTTGACGATAATTCCGCCTGCGCAATTGAAACAAGAGACACTGAAGAAGTTTTGGTCTCTTCAAGTTTCTCCTGCATTTTAGAAAATGAAGTTGATAGGGACTCCATTGTAGCATTAACTGACCGGAGCTGGTCTACAAATGATGAAATGGTATATTTGTGGCACCTAGTGCAGTGTCAGTATAACCCAGAACCGCTTCGCATAATGTTATCAGCCACTGGGCGAGTTAAGTTCACACATTTAGCGTGGAAAGTTAATCCACAAATCCAAAACATGTCACGATTTTAGTTTTATTGGTCCTATCTAGGCAACTAGTAGCCATGCAGATAGACCTAGTGCAAGTAAAAAGTTAGAAGCTAGCACAGACACAAACGCACGCACTACAATTATAGACCAATAAATTTACATAAATATGTAGATGTGAGTCTTTGATAAATCAGCTCAAACGATAAGTTAACGCCTAAAGATATGCAAAGTCAAAGTGTATAAAAAGTTCTTGGTTAGCTAAAACACGAACCTAAAATTTCAATCCACAAACACTCCACAAGGGGGAATCCCGGGGGAAATTCGTGAAATGGTTTAAGCCACGACAAAAAGTTTAACCAAGACACTAGGAGCGAGTAAAATTCATGAGCTCACAATTAGCAAAACACTATTTGATATAATATCGTGAATTGATATGACACTGAAGCTTTTTGCTTCTAATGAGAACAAAGAAAAATTTGTATGGGATTAAGAAAAGTAAATTTAAATTGCAGATACCACACTGTCTCGG
The DNA here is from genome assembly GCA_963969285.1 of Odontomyia ornata. Taxonomy (NCBI): domain Eukaryota; kingdom Metazoa; phylum Arthropoda; class Insecta; order Diptera; family Stratiomyidae; genus Odontomyia; species Odontomyia ornata. The sequence goes on from OZ017740.1 coordinate 216,198,675, forward strand.
TTAGCAAAGACACAATATCTTAATGCGGTAGAAACAAGATCACACCAAGACACTAACCGAAAGAAATTCAGCGGTGAATTAATCAAAGATACTAGGTAATTAGGCGAACTTAAGGCACAGCGAGAAGATACACAGCAGAGCTCGTTGACTGTTGCAGATATGTTGAGACAAGAGGAATTTGACAAATACTGTACATAAACTCTTCATTGTGACAATGATGATATGCAATTTACAAAGACACATTGCCAAAACACACGCCGCACGGCAGTCACTACTCAACCGACTGAACAAGATAGTTCTTCACTATAGTCTAGATTGAACACATTCGTACTCGACACAATGATACAGTCTAGGTCAAATATGCTCGAACGTTACAATGGAGTCTCCCCATTTATTTTAAGAAACTGCACACATGTTGAAGATATAGTCTCTGAGATACGCAGGCTTCCGTCGATTTCTGATAGACCTGGATAATAGAGACACAGGCGGACAAGGCACGATAGGGGTGGAGATAGTTTTCTTAAAGACATTACAGGCATGTACCGAGATTCCTGGTGCACTCCTTGAGATCTGAGCCATGACATATGACGTCATCAAAGTATACCTCAACTTTTGAAAAGCTAATACCATAAAATTTTCCAGTTCCCCCTAACTGCCACCGCTTTATTGCGGCTATTCCGGTGGAGGCTCCACCTCCCCAGTCCAACTCACCCGGAGACAGGCGTGGGCGCCACTCGTTTGTTTCTTCGAGCCTCTCAAGGGGGTCGTCCGAACGTGAAGACGACCATCTGGAGCGAAATTCAACTAAACAGTTTTGGGGGCTCGTTGCCACTTAGCCGCGAGAATCGCCTGCAACGGAAAACTAACCCGCGGAACGGGCTAAGCCACCACACAGATTCGGGTTTTTCTACACCAGGAGAACCGAAACTATCCACTCACAAACACTGCCACTTGTTTAAATCACTTGTTTCAAATTCTCAAGGTCTATCAGTCTGGTCAACGCCCCGGGAAAAGATTTCCTGAGCCGCACTTCTTACAGCTGAAAAAACGTTTGATTCTTATAGCGAGAAAAGCAAAATGAACAATTATATCTACGTTGTTTTATTCCAAGAAAATAATTCGATAATTGCTGAATGAAAGCCACTCATACATATTCCCTATTCTAGTCAGGGGCCTCTTGCTTCCATGCGCTTGAAATTTGCCACCGTTGTCTCGTCGCCATTTGCTGATTCAATTTCCACTCTACGGCTCCAATTCCTCGTCAGAAGGAAAAAAAAACGGTCGCTGATCACTCGTTCTGTATTTCTCCATTTGAATCCTATAAATTTCGATGCTTATCAAAACTTTCCTCAACAGAACAAAAAAGAGCAAGCACGCCAATCTTCCCGGGCTTAAATAACCTCCAGGTTAAGGTTTTTTCTTTCCATCTTGTTTGAGTGGTTTTCTTCCGTTGGAGCGAGTAATTGCCCTCGTATGATTTCACTCATCCTAAGTTCCATTTGGTGGCAACCGTAGTGGGAGTTGAGTGTATTCCGCGCTGAATACATTTGACTGACAGTTCGAACTGTCAGTAATGTTTGTATACGTTGCGACGAGATTTAATGGTTTTGAAATAACCCTCGTTTCCTGCGTCTTTCCCTTGAGCCGGCGCTCAGATTCATTTCTTGTCCCCGCCGGTAGTTTAATCACCGCGCCAATGTGTGAAGTGTCATTCATGTGCAAGTATCAACCATTTCCCGCTAATTTTGGCCGTCGGATCTGTTCTCGGAAATGGCGCGACTTCCTTCATTTTGGTTTCCGTGGTAGGATGAAGTGAGTTTAGTGCAAGTGAGTGTATATTAAGTTTCGCCACGATGTCGGCAGTATGAAACCGTAAGTTGAAGTTTCTCACATGTAACCGTAGGTTGAAGCACGCTCCGTTCTCAATGATTGTTATCCATTATTTGTTTAGTACGAATTTCCACGAAAAAATGTAAAAATAGGAATCAAGTTCACGATTACAATAATTTCAAACATAGCATAAGATCATGAATGGTTACAGCATACTATCTCATAAAAGTATATATGTTTCTTCCTCAGACACGTTCGTAGACCTATTATTTATTTTTAATCAAAGAAACAAATCAATGGTTGCTAGTTTTTCTTTGAATGACAAATTCACGTTCCATTGTATGTTAATTCCCATAATAGTCGTAAATACAAATTGACGCGAGTATATTATCGATATACATATATATCAATTTGATGGGCATGGTAAATTGTGAAAGAGGTATAGGATGTTGATAATGATTTTCACGCTGATACTAACTCTATTGATTCTTTTCATTAACAAAAGTTTTGCTTGCTTCTGGTTCGTTTGATTGTTTGATTCGGAAATATGTAATCGTTGCGTATGCAAACGGATATGGATAATGTGGTAACAGACGCATTAAGCTGGCAATTTAAATTGGAAAATTAAATTGGCAATTTGAATTTGTTGGTTCAAACAAGTATATTCGTGCTTCTTGCGTGTATTTTAGTAGATTTGTCAGCCTTCTCTCGCTTGAGCTTGGTGTAATCGGCGGTCGTTTGTTGATGTGCCAAAGTGAGTTTGGTTTGCTATTTTTAGAGTCATTCATGCCTCTGGTTTGGGTGAAATTTCCCACGATGACTCCATTCTGGCTTCACGTTGTGGCCTCAATCAACGGCACTCACCTGCGTCCTTCCCAGACTCAAAAACGTTGTTTATATTTGGGTCTGTTTGTAACGCCTCCTGATTCAGTCATTTTGTGCGCTATTTTCATTTAGCTCCATGTTTAATTTTGCTGTTATATATATCGAGCCGCAGTGAATTCCTCCTTCGTGGTCTTGCTTCCTGGTGATTATTGATTGTAGCTCACAGTCAAATCTTGTAGGGCTTGAAGTACTCCTTTCACCTCCTCCTTAGCACTTCCGTTTCCTTGTTGCTGCTTCTTTTAGTTACGTTACGCCTCGAATCCGTACCTTACTTGTCCCGTGTTTGCCACTTATGATGTGTTAAACTCGCGAGTGTCTCCCTCTGGCGTACGTGTCATTGCTGCCTCAGCAGCATCTCTGCTGGAGTTGCGTGAGTGTGAAGATGTTTGCGGCAGGATCGTTTAGTTTGTGTCCTAAGTGGCTGCGCACTCAGCACTCAGGTTCGAATTTGATTTAGTCGAATTATATACTGCATCGAAATTCATCGGGAGTCTATGCCGGAACGCAGAGTCGATGAAACCACAGGCAGTATGAAATCTTGGTTCGAGGTAGTGATGTAAATGCTCGCAGATTATCGCGTATACCACAAACACCTCTTGTCGCGTGACGGGAGCAACGATTCAACTTCGGGTTTCCTCCCAGCGTTGCATGGTTTTTTGTTTGCGACGTAATTTCGATTGCTTCGAGGGGTTGTATGCTTTATGCTACCGCATATTTTGATTGGATGACGAACGTTTCCGGTACCGTGTGTATTTTGCATTCTGTTTTGAGCTCGTGTTGGTTTTTGATACTTTCGGCGCTTGCTGCTGGTTGCGTTGTCCATAATTGTGGCGGATAAATTGGAAGCGGCCTAGCTTCTTGAGTTTACTTACATAAGGTTACAAAGCAAAAATTATTATGTGGATTTATTTTCGAAATTTAACCAATTATTAAATTTAAAATTATTATGTGGCTTTCTTGCCATAATTCAACCAGTAGTCCTTTTGTGAATGAAAATTTAAATTACTTGCTGATGGTTACATCATTAGGTTACCAAAAAAAATTAATGAAGTGCGGCTCGGTATTGCGTAGATTAAACCTCTACGAAATCGCGTATGGTAGTGTTCGGGGTGAGCAACGCTATGGTGTCTCAATGTTCACCCATAATATTTCCCCCTTGCTTCTAGTGGATTTCGCTGAAACTCACTACATTCCTACGGTTGAGAATAACCGCACTGACTTTCACAGTCGTACAACGACGGAGGGCCATAAACGATACCTGTTTCTAGTAAATCCTCAAAACATCTCCACCACCCTATGCCCGGGAGTCCTAGTTCCATTTTTCCCCAACCGCTATCTTCAAACAAATCCTTGAACCTTACCTCTTTTAGTGAATGTTAAGTCTGCACGGAGAACGCCACTAATACCCCTATTCCAAACGCCAACTTGTACGGAGCAACTATTCCAATGATCTACAAACCCCTCCTGACTACTGCTTATCCCAACGTTTAGAACTATGTTGCTTAATCAGAAACCCACTACCATCTAAGACCGCTAAACTTACTCAACTCCTACTTGAAATAATTCCTATGCTGGATACTATCTCCTGTACCATTTCATCTTAGCCTACACAAAATTATGTATCCACCACCAATTTTTTTTTTATATTCTTTTATATAATTTCTTTTTTTGTTTATTTTTACTCTTCCCCTTGCACAAAAATATTAACTTCAGTTGGTAAAGCCAAATAACCTTTCCTCCGACCCTTCACTTATGCACCTTTCCCTTCCTAAAACGTGCCACTCCTTGGTTTTCCCCTCTCATTATCTCTACTTGTATTGAACTAAACTAATGATTATGCCGCTCAATCTATTTTAGCTGATACTGCTGAGGACACAAATGTTATCAAGTCCAAACAGAGAGGAAACAAGAAACCGTTTCACAGCCCCTCACAAGTATAGGGAATGGAACATAAAAATAAGAGAAAAAAGAATGGAAAAGAAGAGTTAGGCCAGAAGGAATAAGGAAAAAGCAACTGGCATGACAAAGGGTAATTTTGTTTGTTAATACTCGTGTTTACTTTGATTTCGATATTATTTTTTCCCACCCACTTATATATATATATATATATATATATATATATATATATATATATATATATATATATATATATATATATATATATATATATATATATATATATATATATATATATATATATATGTATTTATTTATTTTAATCTCGAAGCGACGCAAGTTGGTCTAGTATTCTGCGCTTCTTCTAATTCACCTCTTGTCGCAACTACTATCTAATAACTACTATCTTCTACATATCGCTATTTACCCTACGACTAACATCCTAAATTTTCCTTAAACTTCCTATTTTTTCCCGTTTGATCCTATAATCCATTAGCTACTAACCATGAGCACTAACCGATGCTCGCCAATTATTGTATGAGAACTAATTCTACCTATAAATTCTCTTTCAGGCCTGTTGGCATAACCTGGAAAATTAAAGCAAGGAGTAAAGGGAAGGAAAAAAAACAGAAAAACAACAAAAGACCGGCAAATTACTCCCTGACAGGTAATCACGGGACACCAGCCGACGAAGAAAATGTATTCATTTACATTTTAATCTGTTTTGTGCCGTCTTAAAGCGAACCCCACAACACATTCACATAGAATTTAAGATCTTTCGCGTGCCATGTACCTGCGTTTTTACCGTCCATATCGAGCAACTTGAACTGAGGTGAGGACTCGCGGTTATCCACCTTAAAAGGTCCCAAGTATTCCGGAGCCAGCTTAGCGGAATAGTATTGAGCCGCGTCCGACAGTGCGAAATTCCGCCTCCACACAACACTGCCCCGTATCCGGTCACTAGGCTATGCAGTTCCTTCGACCTGAATTGGATGCCATTGTCACACACCATCACTGCCGGTACCTCAAAACGCATAAACACACTTTCCTCTAAAAGCTTAGCTACCTCGACCGCAGTCGCTTTTCTCAGGGGGAAGATAAAAGGCATCTTGGTGAAGTAATCAACCTCAGTCAAAATATAGGTGTTGCATCGAGTAGAACGTGGCAACGGTCCAACCAAATCCACACATATAGTTTCCCATGGTTCTTTTGCTTGACCGGCCCGAGAGGTCATACTCCCATATGAGGGTTTCCTCTCTATCTTTGTTGCCTGACAAGTTTTGCACTTTGTCACGTACCACCGAGCATCTGCTTTCATTTTGGGCCAATTGAATCGTTGGGCTATGCGACCGTAGGTTCTGCTAATACTCATATACCCTACCGTTGCGTCGTAATGGCATTTTAAGAGGATCGTTTGCCATTTGACCTTGGGGACCACTTGCTTCCAGGAATTCCCACTCAACTTTGGATGCCGTCCAGGCATGCTCCGCCATAATGTATTCCCTTCAAACCGCCAGTCAGGAAATTTTGCAGGGTTCTTTAGAATCCTGGATCGCATGCCACCTACCCACTTGTCCCCGCTGTCAGCTTGTACCACCGCAGTCACTTCTGGAAATGCCCGAGACAGTGCGTCTGGAACCAGATGCTCCTTGCCTTTATGGTGCACGACATCATAGTCGAATTGTTGCAGCCTTATCACGCAACGAGCCAGATACCCATTTGGCTCCCGCAAGTTGTTAAGCCATACCAGAGAGTGGTGATCGGTAATCACCGTAAAATGTGACCCTTCCAAATAGGGTCTTAGTTTTTCCACTGCCCACACACCGCTAAGCACTCCTTTTCAGTGGTTGAGTAATTCCTTTCCGTCTTTGAAAGGCTACAAGAAAGGTAACATACTACCTTCTCTCCCTCTGGGTGGCTCTGGCTTAACACTGCACTCAACCCATGATCGGATGCTTCCACCTGAGCGTTAAACGGTAAAGTGAAATCTGGGCACGTGAGAGTCGGCGCTAATGCTTACATCGCCTTGTAATGCGTGAAGGCCAACTCACACTGCTTCGTCCATACAAACTCCTTATTTTTGCGGAGTAAGTTTGTGAGAGCTGCTGTGAGCGTAGCGTGATCCGGAATGAACCGCCAATACCACAACACCATTCCTAGGAATTGTCGCACTTTCTTCACACTGGTTGGCTGGCAAATACGCAATATACACTCTATCTTTTCTTGGTCAACGTGCAGTTCACTTTCGTCTACCACATATCCCAGGTACTTCAACTGTGGCCGGCAAAACTCACACTTCTAGCGTAATACTCGTAGACCCACCTCTCGAAGACGTGTTAGCACTACCCGAAGGATTTCCAAGTGTCTATCGAAATCCCCGGTGACTACTAAAACATCGTCTAGGTATACGAATTGACTACCATAACATCGTCTAGGTATACGAAGACGTGTGGCTCGAGTTTTGGCCCCAAAACCCTATCCACAAAGCATTGCCAGGTTGCAGGACCGATATGTAAGCCAAAAGGCATCCGATTAAAATGAAATAACCCACGTCCAGGTACCGTGAAGGCTGTGAAAGGCTTGGATTCCTCCATCATAGGAGTTTGCCAATAGGCGGACTTAATATCTAACGAAGAGAGATATCGGGCTGCGCATAGTTTGTCTAACGTGGAGGAGATGTATGGGAGTAGATAGGTGTCTCGCTGGGATACACTGTTCAGCTTTCGGATGTCGACACAAAAACGAAACTTCTTCTTCTTCTTTACCAAGAGGATGGGTGATGACCATGGACTTCCGGAAGGTTGTACCAATCCCAGCCGCAACATTTCATCCAGCTCTTCATTGATGTGTGCCTGTACCGCCGGAGAAACGGGATAGTACCGCTGTCTAATGGGTTCAGCCGATGTGTGACCACATGCTCCACCCCTCTAGCACACCCTAGGCCATCTCCCATCAACACAAACTCCTCTACTATCAGTGATTCCATGCGTGCATCATTCTGTGGAGTCAACCTTGTTCTCCGTTGTAGTGCCTCACAGGTGGCTACCCCTGCAACTCCCAAGCTTCCCTGCTGAAATCTAGAACGATCCGAAATGAACGCAGGAAGTCCACCCCTAGAATAAGTCCGCATGGAACTGCAGGCACTAACAGAATTTCCATCCACCGCGTCACCCCCTTCACCGTCACTGGTACCCAGGCTACGCACTCAGTTGGGACACATTCGCTATCCCCTAACTTGATCGCTGGTTGTTTCGTCTCCTGAAGCTCCAACCTCTGCGTGCGCAGCAATTCCCAACTGGGTTTCCCGAGGATGGTATGCATTGCCCCGGAGTCCAGTAGTCCTACTTTGGCTTGACCAAATACTTCCACCTCCATATGTTGACGATTATCCGCTACCGTTTCCTACAGTGCAAAATTCACCCTCGTCTCCTGTGTGACTGACATACTTGGATCGCTCGTACCCCCCTCCCATCGCTTAGTGAGTACGGTTTCCGTTTCCCGAGGATCCCGCTCGATGCTTGGTTTGATTGGCTTCGTCTCACATGATCCTTTTGAACGTTGGGCAGCCTCGGTGAACACGTTGGACATGCCGTTTTCCGCTTTCCAATTCTCCCACAAGCGAAACATCTTTGAGACTCACTGCAAGTCCTGGAGGTGTATCCTTCGCCTTTACAGTTCCAGCAGCGGATACCTCTATGCCCCTCTTGCAATGCGGCAATCATTTCTCCCTCTGTAGCCACACAATAAGCCAAATCCTGGCCGCATAAAAGATGCGTCCGAGGATTTGGTGGAGGAACAAAAGACTCCACAGTTGCTCTTGTGGCCTCCAACGTTCTACCTAGTTGTACCAGGTCCACTATTGAGGAGATCGGCCCTAGACTGAGCTGAGTCTGGTAGAAGGGTGCGATATTCCGCCTTATCCAGTACAGCTTCTCCTGTTCCGTACACGGTATTGTAAGTCGACGAAAAAGGCCTTCCGTCGCAGCCACGTACACTCTAGTGGACTCATCCTTCCGGACTCATGTGTCCGCTGCCGAATTTCCTCAAAAAGCCTGTCGTCATAGTCCGGTGGTAAAAACTTTGCCCGCAACTCCTTCTTTACATCGTTCCAATCTTTGGACCTGTGTTTTATCGCCCAGATCCATGTTAACGCCTTACCCTCAAACAAGACCACCGCTGACCTAAATAGATGGGATTTAGGTACCCCCCTCACCTCTCGCCATTCTTCTACCCTTACCAGGAAGAAGCTCACCGAATTAAAATCCCCCATAAAACGAATACCCCACTTACTTACATCTTGGTGTTTTCCCATAGGCTCCACGACTCAGGGGGTAGAGCATATCGATCCCATAGCACTTCCCAAAGCTTCCCCTGGTATCACACAATCCCCCGAAACAGGTGCGATCACCTCTGCCTCATCCTCATCTCCTTCAGCCTTAAGCATTAATTCACCCATGGACATTCTCAGCTCAACTTGCTCACTTCCTTCACTAAATCCACTTCATCTGGAGGTACTTTACCCAGCCGTTGGAGACCACAATCCACCTTCGACGTGATCTTTAGGAAATCCTCACTGTCAGTTCCACCATCCAAATCTCTTAGCAAATTCCTGATTTCCTCCACTTTCTCTTTCACAGCTTCCACGTCTTCTTTGACTGTAAATGGGTACGCATCCATCTTAATCATAGAGCAGTTCAAAGCTCGCTCCGCCCTCAGTGCTATCCGCAGCGACTTCCTCATTTCGTCCACCGTGCCTAATACCTTCTCCCGAATCCTCAGCTCATAGGCTAGCTCATCCTTACCAAGCCTATCAACAAGGATCTTACCTCTCAACGCCATTTTCCTATTTGCCCGAAATTGCACAAGACTACTAAATGCTTAATAATAACTACACAACAACTTAATGCTAAATAAAAAACTCAGGATTTCTTATAAATTCAGTTTAAATTAATATAAATACGTTATTTTATTCCAAGAAAATAATTACATTAATTAGATGCTAAATGAAAGCCACTTACACTTATTCCCTATTATAGTAAGAGGCTCCTTGCTTCCATTCGCTTGAAATTTGCCGCCGTTGTCTCGTCTCCATTTGCTGATTCAATTTCCACTGTACGGCTCCATTTCCTCGTCAGAAGGAAAAAAACGGTCGCTGATCACTCGTTCTGTATTTCTTCGTTTGAATTCACTTGTTGGATTAAATTTCGATGCTTGTAAGAACCTCCTCAACAGAACAAAAAAGAGCAAGTGCGCCAATCATCCCGGGCTTAAATAACCTCCGGGCCAACGCTTTTCGCCTTCCATCCACCGGGAAAATCTTGTTTGAGTGTTTTTCTTCCGTCGGAGCGAGTAATTCCCTTCGCTTGATTTCACTCATCCTAAATTCCACTTGGTGGCAACCCTAGTGGGAATTGAGTGTATTACGCGCTGAATGCGCTGAATACATTTGACTGACAGTTCGAATTGTCAGTAATGTTTGTATACGTCGCGACGAGATGTAAGGATTTCGAAGTAATCCTCGTTTCCTGCGTTTTTCCCTTGAGCTGGCGCTCAGATTCATTTCTTGTCCACGCCGGTAGTTTAATCACCGCGCCAACGCGTGAAGTGTCGTTCCCGTGCAAGTATCAACCATTTCCCGCTAATTTCGGCCGTCGAATCTGTTCTCGAAAATGGCGCGACTTGCTTCATATCGGTTTCCGTGGTAGGATGAAGTGAGTTTAGTGCAAGTGAGCGTATATTACGTTTCGCCACGATGTCGGCAGTATATAACCGTAAGTTGAAGTTTCTTACATTTAACCGTAGGTTGAAGCACGCTCCGTTCTCAATGATTGTTATCCATTATTCAATGACAATAAATGGTGTTTAGTACGAATTTCCACGAAAAAATGTTAAAAATAGGAATCAAGTTCACGATTACAATAACTTCAAACATAGCATAAGATTATGAATGTTACAGCATACTATCTCATATAAGTACATATGTTCCTTCCTCAGACACGTTCGTAGACTTATTATCAAAGAAACAAATCAATGGTTGCTAGTTTTTCATTGAATGACAAATTCATGTTCCATTGTATATTGATTCCCATAATACTCGTAAATACATATTGACGCGAGTATATTATCGACATACATATTGTTACATGTACAAATAATTACATGTACAAATAATTCTGCAAGCTGCTGTCGCAATTGTTTTCATAATCATTAAGAACGTCAACAAATGAATTTACTCGAACCCACGAGAACCCAAGAAGCATGATCAACATCTGCAAGTGACGTCACTCCATTCATTAATTTGCTCGAATCTACCAGGTACCCCTCGGTAGAACATTCGCCAACGTACGAGAAATGGGTGAATAGGTAGAGACCCTATATAAAGGCGAGCTGAATGAATGGGGGGATCATTCATTACAACCGCGATAGAAAACTACGATATAGTGGAACGCGAAGTAAAGACGATTGATTGTTTGAGTGCGAAGTGATTTAGAAGACAATTGCGATAAGAAATTTATGGACAAGTGTTAGATTTTTTTCATAGTGAAAATTAAAATTAGTGAAAGTGTTAAATTGTTAAATTGTTTATTGTGCATTTTTGTAATTAAATAAATTCTTTTAACTTAAATTAAAAGACATTGCGTTTTCACTTTCCCGGAACATTAAAATTATTGTCCGCGAACCAATAACACGCGACAATATATATCAATTTAATGGGCACGGTAAATTGTGAAAGAGGTATAAGATGTTGATAATGATTTTCACGCTGATACTAACTCTATTGATTCTTTTCATTAACAAAAGTTTTGCTTGTTTCTGGTTCTTTTGATTGTTTGATTCGTAAATATCTGATCGTTACGTATACAAACGGATATGGATAACGTGGTAACAGACACATTAAGCTGGCAATTTAAATTGGAAATTTAAATTGGCAATTTAAATTTGTTGGTTTAAACAAGTATATTCGTGCTTCTTGCGTGTATTTTAGTAGATTTGTCAGCCTTCTCTCGCTTGAGCTTGGTGTAATCGACGGTCGTTTGTTGATATGCCATAGTGAGTTTGGTTTGCTATTTTTAGCGTCATTCATGCCTCTGGTTTGGGTGAAATTTCCCACGATGACTCCATTCTGGCTTCACGTTGTGGCCTCAATCAACGGGACTCACCTGCGTACTTCCCAGACTCAAAAAAGTTGTTTATATTTGGGTCTGTTTGTAACACCTCCAGATTCAGCAAGGAGTAAAGGGAAGGAAAAAAAACAGAAAAACAACAAAAGACCGGCAAATTACTCCCTTAAAGGTAATCACGGGACACCAGCCGTCGAAGAAAATGTATTCATTTACATTTTAATCTGTTTTGTGCCGTCTTAAAGCGAACCCCACAACACATTTCACATAGAATTTAAGATCTTTCGTGTGCCATGTACCTGCGTTTTTACCGTCCATATCGAGCAACTTGAACTGAGGTGAGGACTCGCGGTTATCCACCTTAAAAGGTCCCAAGTATTCCGGAGCCAGCTTAGCGGAATAGTATTGAGCCGCGTCCGACAGTGCGAAATTCCGCCTCCACACAACACTGCCCCGTATCCGGTCACTAGGCTATGCAGTTCCTTCGACCTGAATTGGATGCCATTGTCACACACCATCACTGCCGGTACCTCAAAACGCATAAACACACTTTCCTCTAAAAGCTTAGCTACCTCGACCGCAGTCGCTTTTCTCAGGGGGAAGATAAGAGGCATCTTGGTGAAGTAATCAACCTCAGTCAAAATATAGGTGCTGCATCGAGTAGAACGCGGCAACGGTCCAACCAAATCCACACATATAGTTTCCCATGGTTCTTTTGCTTGACCGGCCCGAGAGGTCATAGGCCCATATGAGGGTTTCCTCTCTATCTTTGTTGCCTGACAAGTTTTGCACTTTGTCACGTACCGCCGAACATCTGCTTTCATTTTGGGCCAATAGAATCGTTGGGCTATGCGACCGTAGGTTCTGCTAATACTCATATACCCTACCGTTGCGTCGTAATGGCATTTTAAGAGGATCGTTTGCCATTTGACCTTGGGGACTACTTGCTTCCAGGAATTTCCACTCAACTTTGGATGCCGTCCAGGCATGCTCCGCCATAATGTATTCCCTTCAATGGTGTCAAGAAGTGCGAAAGAAAAATTTTGAAAGTGAAAATTTGAACATTTTTATAGTGCACAATAGTAAAATTTAAAGAAACAATAAAAATGCCAGGAAACTTACATCTAAAAATTGATCAATTGACCATATCGGAGCTCAAGGAGGAGTTGGAACAGCGAAACCTGGCCACACAAGGTACAAAAGCCATACTGATTGCACGCTTGCGTGATGCAATCGAGTCGGAAGGCGTGAATCTGGATGCGGGTGAGCCCTCAGATGCGGAACAAGGCGCAGAAGGTGCAGAAGAAGAAACACCAAAATCAAAGGAGCCAGAAAATGCGATATTGCAAATGTTAATGCTGATGCAGCAAGAGCAGCGACAACAGTCATCTAATTTAACTGTGAAGCTTAATGAACAATCAGCGAAGCTTAATGAACAATCAGCGAAGCTTAATGAACAATCAGCGAAGCTTAATGAACAATCAGTGAAGCTGGATCAACAAGCGATCGAAATCAAGGCAGATTTTCAAAAACAGTCCACCGAAATAAAAGCGGAGCTCGGTCATCTGAACAAACAAATTAAAGGCGTCGAGGAAAAGGTTGAACAGGTCGAAGAAAAGGTTTACCAGGTCGAGGAAAAGGTCAGCCAGGTCGAAGAAAGAATGAACCATGAGATGGAAAAAGTGAAAAAGGACTTGGAAGCAGCGAAGGCAGTAATAACCGCCTCACCAGCCCCAATTATAACCGCAGCGCAAAGCTCATCTAGAAATGTGCAAGCACCAATATTCGATGGGCAAACGGTCTGGAGTATTTACAAAATCCAGTTTGAAGCAGCCGCTAGGATAAATCACTGGAATGAGCAGGAACGAGCAACTGCGTTAATTCTTGCTCTAAGAGGCCCAGCTGCCGAGCTTTTGCAGACTATCCCCGTTGAGCTGCATTCAAACCCGGTTGCTATAATGAATGCGCTGGACATGCGTTACGGAGACGATCATCTGAAGCAGATTTACCGGGCACAGCTACGGCATCGGATGCAGAAGTCTGGCGAAACCTTGCAGCAGCTAGCACAAGACATTGAGCGACTGGCACTTTTGGCTTACCCAGCGTACGACCCAGAACATCGAGATAACGTAGCAGCAGAAGCATTTATGAGCGCCTTAAAGGACAAGGAATTGCAACAAGCCGTGCGGTTAGCTCAAAAGCAAACAGCCAAGGATGCATTGGCTTATAGTTTAAATTTTGAGGCAGCCAAAAATGTGACCCGTACCACTGCCCGGGTTCGCGAGGTACTGGCAGATAATTGCAGGTGTGAGCGCGTGGGAATTAAGCGAGAGCCGCAGGTGAATGGTGCGCCTAGATGCTGGAATTGCGGGGAAAAAGGGCACCTGCAAAGAGACTGCAAGAAGGGAAGAAGACCGAGCTATTGTCCTGGGTGGTGGAGATCCAGACCGTGCCAGGAGCCTAGAATGGAGGCCCATCAAACTGCAAGGGCCAACTTCGTGGGGCGAACGTTGGCTAGGAGTATCGACATCCCCAGCACCGTGCCAAGGCAACATCGTGGAGAAGCAGACAGATGCCTTCCTGGTCAAGTTGGTGAAGAACAATGCACTCTAACAAACAACACTGGTGCAACCCGATCGACGATCTGAGCAGACCTAGTGAGGCCCCAACTGCTTCACAAGGGCAGAGTTCATGGAATTGCTGATGCCCTATCTCGTCATCAATGTCCAGCTAACTGCAAGCATTGCCGACGGATTGAGGAAAAGGAACCGCCCGTTGATCTGCGACTGATAACGGCCGAATTCAATGAAGGTTGGTCATCGGAGGAGATTCGAAATGCCCAGCTAGCCGATGAAGACATCGGACCATTGCTCGTATGGAAGGAGACGACTGGGCGACCGGAGTGGAAGGACATTTCGATGCATGGCGCAACCCTGAAAAGCTATTGGGCACAATGGAACTCCCTTCAGGTGGAGGGTGGCGTACTCAAGCGGAAATGGGAAACGGCGGATGGCAGCTCCTATAGGATGCAAACTATACTACCCAAAAGCCGAACCCACGATGTGATTAAGGAAATGCATGAAGGATCCTCGGGAGGCCATTTTGGTGTTAACAAGACCTTAGCGAAATTGCGGAAAAGGTTCTACTGGCTCCACGCTCGAGAAGACGTAGAGGACTGGTGTCGCAGATGCACAATTTGCGCTTCCGTCAAAGGCCCAAAGCGACGACTGAGAGGACAAATGCAAACCTATAACGTAGGCGTGCCATTCGAAAGGATTGCTGTTGACATCGCAGGACCCTTTCCTGAATCCGATTGGGGAAATCGATACACGCTGGTTGTAGCCGATTATTTCAGCAAGTGGCCTGAGGTCTACCCCATTCTCAACCAGGAAGCAACTACTGTAGCCGAACAGCTAGTGTTAAATTGGGTCAGTAGGTACGGCGTACCTTGCAAATTATATTCAGATCAAGGCCGAAACTTTAAGTCACTAGTTTTTGGCGAAATGTGTGAACTACTGGGAATACGGAAAACGAGGACAACACCGCTGCATCCCCAATCCGATGGAATGGTCGAACGTTTCAACGGCACACTCAATAAACACCTGGCCAAAATGGTTGACGAGAACCAAAGGGACTGGAACCGACACATCCCACTATTATTGATGGCGTATAGAGCTGCTGAACATGCATCGACGGGCCAAACCCCAGCCAAAGTCATTTTTGGAAAGACTATTCGTTTGCCAGCCGATATAAAGTTCGGAACACCCCCTGAGAAACCCCAAACGGTCTCGGAGTACGCAAGTGATCTAAGACAACGGTTGAACCAGATACATCGGACAGTGCGAAAGCACCTCGAATCGGCTACTGACCGTATGAAGACCAGGTATGATCTAAAGGCAAATTCTACTGGCTTCCAGCAAGATGACTTGGTGAGGCTTTATAACCCGCAACGGCGAAAGGGTAGGTCTCCAAAGTTGCAACATAATTGGGAGGGACCATACCGAGTTACAAAGCGAATCAACGACGTCGTATACCGAATACAGGAACATTGTAAGCCGAGAGCTAAAATGAAAATCGTGCATCTGGACCGTCTTGCCCCATATTACACCCAGGGAGAATTGACTACAAATAGTGAAACATCTTTTCGGGGCGAAAAGAACTGAGGTGGGGGCAGTGTTACATGTACAAATAATTACATGTACAAATAATTCTGCGAGCTGCTGTCGCTATTGTTTTCATAATCATTAAGAACGTCAACAAATGAATTTACTCGAACCCACGAGAACCCAAGAAGCATGATCAACATCTGCAAGTGACGTCACTCCATTCATTAATTTGCTCGAATCTACCAGGTACCTCTCGGTAGAACATTCGCCAACGTACGAGAAATGGGTGAATAGGTAGAGACCCTATATAAAGGCGAGCTGAATGAATGGGGGGATCATTCATTACAACCGCGATAGAAAACTGCGATATAGTGGAACGCGAAGTAAAGACGATTGATTGTTTGAGTGCGAAGTGATTTAGAAGACAATTGCGATAAGAAATTTATGGACAATTGTTAAATTTTTTTCATAGTGAAAATTAAAATTAGTGAAAGTGTTAAATTGTTAAATTGTTTATTGTGCATTTTTGTAATTAAATAAATTCTTTTAACTTAAATTAAAAGACATTGCGTTTTCACTTTCCCGGAACATTAAAATTATTGGCCGCGAACCAATAACACGCGACAATATATGTTAATTTAATGGGCATGGTAAATTGTGAAAGAGGTATAAGATGTTGATAATGATTTTCACGCTGATACTAACTCTATTGATTCTTTTCATTAACAAAAGTTTTGCTTGTTTCTGGTTCTTTTGATTGTTTGATTCGTAAATACCTGATCGTTACGTATACAAACGGATATGGATAACGTGGTAACAGACACATTAAGCTGGCAATTTAAATTGGAAATTTAAATTTGTTGGTTTAAACAAGTATATTCGTGCTTCTTGCGTGTATTTTAGTAGATTTGTCAGCCTTCTCTCGATTGAGCTTGGTGTAATCGACGGTCGTTTGTTTATATGCCAAAGTGAGTTTGGTTTGCTATTTTTAGCGTCATTCATGCCTCTGGTTTGGGTGAAATTTCCCACGATGACTCCATTCTGGCTTCACGTTGTGGCCTCAATCAACGGCACTCACCTGCGTACTTCCCAGACTCAAAAAAGTTGTTTATATTTGGGTCTGCTTGTATCACCTCCAGATTCAGTCATTTTGTGCGCTTTTTTCATTTAGCTCCATGTTTAATTTTGCTGTTATATATATCGAGCCGCAGTGAATTCCTCCTTCGTGGTCTTGCTTCTTGGTGATTATTGATTGTAGCTCACAGTCAAATCTTGTAGGACTTGAAGTACTCCTTTCACCTCCTCCTTAGCACTTCCGTTTTCTTGTTGCTGCTTCTTTTAGTTACGTTACGCCTCAAATTCACACCTTACTCGTCCCGTGTTTGCCACTTATGATGTGTTAAACTCGCGAGTGTCTCCCTCCGGTGTACGTGTCATTGCTGCCTCAGCATCACTGCTGGAGTTGCGTGAGTATGAAGATGTTTGCGGCAGAATCGTTGAGTTTGTCTCCTTCGCCGGGAGCTCAGTGGCTGCGCACTCAGCACTCAGGTTCGAATTTGATTTAGTCGAATTATATACTGCATCGAAATTCATCGGGAGTCTATGCCGGAACGCAGAGTCGATGAAACCACAGGCAGTATGAAATCTTGGTTCGAGGTAGTGATGTAAATGCTCGCAGATTATCGCGCATACCACAAACACCTCTTGTCGCGCAATGGGAGCAACGATTCAACTTCGGGTTTCCTCCCAGCGTTGCATGTTATTTTGTTGGCGACGCAATTCCGATTGCTTCGAGGGGTTGTATGCTTTATGCTACCGCATATGTTGATTGGATGACGAACGTTTCCGCTGCCTTGTGTATTTTGCATTCTGTTTTGAGCTCGTGTTGGTTCTTGATGCTTTCGGCGCTTGCTGCTGGTTGCGTTGTACATAATTGTGGCGGATAAATCGGAAGCGACCTAGCTACTTGAGTTTACTTACATAAAGTTACAAAGCAAAAATTATTATGTGGATTTCTTTTCGTAATTTAACCAATTATTAAATTTAAAATTATTATGTGGCTTTCTTACCATAATTCAACCAGTAGTCCTTTTGTGAATGAAAATTTAAATTACTTGCTGATGGTTACATCATTAGGTTACCAAAAAAAATTAATGAAGTGCGGCTCGGTATTACGTAGATTAAACCTCTACGAAATCGCGTATGGTAGTGTTCGGGGTGAGCAACGCTATGGAGTCTCAATGTTCACCCATAACATTTCCCCCTTGCTTCTAGTGGATTTCGCTGAAACTCACTACATTCCTACGGTTGAGAATAACCGCACTGACTTTCACAGTCGTACAACGACGGAGGGCCATAAACGATACCTGTTTCTAGTAAATCCTCAAAACATATCGACCACCCTATGCCCGGGAGTCCTAGTTCCATTTTTCCCCAACCGCTATCTTCAAACAAATCCTTGAACCTTACCTCTTTTAGTGAATGTTAAGTCTGCACGAAGAACGCCACTAATACCCCTATTCCAAACGCCAACTTGTACGGAGCAACCCTTCCAATGATCTACAAACCCCTCCTGACTACTGCTTAACCCAACGGTTAGAACTATGTTGCCTAATCAGAGACCCACCACCATCTTAGACCGCTAAACTTACTCAACATCTTCTTGAAATAATTCCTATGCTGGATACTATCTCCTATACCATTTCATCTTAGCCTACACAAAGTTATGTATCCACCACCAATTTCTTTTTTTATATTCTTTTATATAATTTCTTTTTTTTTTGTTTATGTTTACTCTTCCCCCTTGCACAAAAATATTAACTCCAGTTGGTAAAGCCAAATAACCTTTCCTCCGACCCTTCACTTATGCACCTTTCCCTTCCTAAAACGTGCCACTCCTTGGTTTTTTCCCTCTCATTATCTCTACTTGTATTGAACTAAACTAATGATTATGCCGCTCAATCTATTTTAGCTGATCCTGCTGAGGACACAAATGTTACCAAGTCCAAACAGAGAGGAAACAAGAAACGCTCCACAGACCCTCACAAGTATAGGGAAAGGAACATAAAAATAAGAGAAAAAAGAATGGAAAAGAAGAGGGACCGGAAGCCCTGTTAGGCCAGAAGGAATAAGGAAGGAGCAACTGGCATGACAAAGGGTAATTTTGTTTGTTAATACTCGTGCTTACTTTGATTTCGATATTATTTTTTCCCACCCACTTATATATATATATATATATATATATATATATATATATATATATATATATATATATATATATATATATATATATATATATACATATATATATATTTATTTTAATCTCGAAGCGACGCAAGTTGTTCTAGTATTCTGCGCTTCTTCTAATTCACCTCTTGTCGCAACTACTATCTTCTACATATCGCTATTTACCCTACGACTAGCATCCTTACTTTTCCCTAAACTTCCTATTTTTTCCCATTTGATCCTATAATCCATTAGCTACTAACCATGAGCACTAACCGATGCTCGCCAATTATTGTATGAGAACTAATTCTACCTATAAATTCTCTTTTAGGCCTGTTGGCATAAACTGGAAAATTAAAGCAAGGAGTAAAGCGAAGGAAAAAAAACAAAAAAACAACAAAAGACTGGGAAATTACTCCCTGAGAGGTAATAACGGGACACCAGCCGACGAAGAAAATGTATTCATTTACATTTTAATTCAATGTTTCTGTTTTGTGCCGTCTTAAAGCGAACCCCACAACTCATTGCACATAGAATTTAAGATCTTTCGCGTGCCATTTACCTGCGTTTTGCCGTCATATCGAGCAACTTGAACTGAGGCGAGGACTCGCGTTTATCCACCTTAAAAGGTCCCAGGTATTCCGGAGCCAGCTTAGCGGAATAGTATTGAGCAGCGTTCGACAGTGCGAAATTCCGCCTCCACACAACACTGCCCCGTATCCGGTCACTAGGCTATGCAGTTCCTTCGACCTGAATTGGATGCCATTGTCACACACCATCACTGCCAGTACCTCAAAACGCATAAACACTCTTTCCTCTAAAAGCTTAGCTACCTCGACCGCAGTCGCTTTTCTCAGGGGGTAGATCAGAGGCATCCTGCTAAAGTAATCAGCCTCAGTCAAAATATAGGTGTTGCAACGCGTAAACGCGGCAATGGTCCAACCAAATCCACACATATAGTTTCCCATGGTTCTTTTGCTTGACCGGCCCGAGAGGTCATAGGCCCATATGGGGATGCCGTCCAGGTATGTTCCGCCATAATGTCTCACGTTCAATCCGCCAGTCAGGAAACTTCGCAGGGTTCTTTAGAATCCTGGATCGCATGCCACCTACCCACTTGTCCCCGCTGTCAGCTTGTACCACCGCAGTCACTTCTGGAAATGTCCGAGACAGCGCGTCCGGAACCAGGTGCTCCTTGCCTTTACGGTGCACGACATCATAGTCGAATTGTTGCAGCCTTGTCGCCCAACGAGCCAGATACCCATTTGGCTCCCGCAAGTTGTTAAGACATACCAGAGAGTGGTGATCGGTAATCAACGTAAAGTGTGACCCTTCCAAATAGGGTCTTAGTTTTTCCACTAACCACAACACCGCTAAGCACTCCTTTTTGGTGTGGAGTAATTCCTCTCCATCTTTGAAAGACTACAACTAAGGTAACATACTACCTTCTCTCCCTCTGGGTGGCTCTGGCTTAACACTGCACTCAACCCATGATCGGATGCTTCCGTCTGGACGTTAAACGGTAAAGTGAAATCTGGGCCCGTGAGAGTCGGCGCTAATTCTAACATCGCCTTGTAATGCGTGAAAGCCAACTCACACTGTTCCATCCATACAAACTTCTTATTTTTGCGGAGTAAGTTTGTGAGAATTGCTATGAGCGTAGCGTGATCCGGAATGAAGCGCCGATACCATGACACCATTCCTAGGAATTGTCGCACTCTCTTCACACTGGTTGGCTGGGGAATACGCAGTATATACTCTATCTTTTCTGGGTCGACGTGCAGTCCACTTTCATCTACCACATATTCCAGGTACTTCAACTGTGACCGGCAAAACTCACACTTCTCACGTAATACTCGTAGACCCGCCTCTCGAAGACGTGTTAGCACTACCCGAAGGATTTTCAAGTGTATCTCGAAATCCCCAGAGACTACTATAACATCGTCTAGGTATATGAATACGTATGGCTCGAGTTCCGGCCCGAAAACCCTATCCACAAAGCTATGCCACGTTGCAGGACCGATATGTAAGCCAAAAGTCATCCAATTAAAATGAAATAACCCACGTCCAGGTACCGTGAAGGCTGTGAAAGGCTTGGATTCCTCCACCATAGGAGTTTGCTAATAGGCGGACTTAATATCTAACGAAGAGAGATATCGGGCTGCGCACAGTTTGTCTAACGTGGAGGAGATGTATGGGAGTGGATAGGTGTCTCGCTGGAATACGCTGTTCAGCTTTCGGATGTCGACACAAAAACGAAACTTCCCATCCTTCTTCTTTACCAAGAGGATGGGTGATGACCATGGACTTCCGGAAGGTTGTACCAATCCTAGCCGCAACATTTCATCCAGCTCTTTATTGATGTGTGCCTGTACCGCCGGAGAAACGGGATAGTACCGCTGTCTAATGGGTTCAGCCGATGTATAATCACATCCTCCACCCCTCTAGCACACCCTAGGCCATCTCCTATCAACACGAACTCCTCCGCTATCAGTGATTCCAAGCGTGCCTCATCCTGTGGAGTCAACCTTGTTCTCCGTTGTAGTGCCACACAGGCGGCTACCGCTGCGAACTCCCAAGCTTCCCTGCTGAAATCTAGAACGATCCGAAACGAACGCAGTAAGTCCACCCCTAGAATAAGTCCATGCGGAAATGCAGGCACTATCAGAATTCCCATCCACCGTGTCACCCCCTTCACCGTCACTGGTACCCAGGCTACGCCCTCAGTTGAGACGCATCCACTATCCGCTAACTTAATCGCTGGTTGTCTCGCCTCCTGAAGCTCCAACATCTGCGTGTGCAGCAATTCCCAACCGGGTTTCCCGAGGATGGTATGCATTGCCCCGGAGTCCAGTAGTCCTACTATGGCTAGACCAAATACTTCCCCCTCCATATGTGGACGATTATCCGCTACCGTTTCCTACAGTGCAAAATTCACCCTCGTCTCCTGTGTGACTGACATACTTGGATCGCTCGTACCCCCTA
This sequence comes from Odontomyia ornata, assembly GCA_963969285.1. Lineage (NCBI taxonomy): Eukaryota > Metazoa > Arthropoda > Insecta > Diptera > Stratiomyidae > Odontomyia > Odontomyia ornata. Next base: position 216,220,723 of record OZ017740.1, read on the forward strand.
CGTTGCTTAGTGAGTATTGTTTCCATTTCCGGAGGATCCCGTATTAGATGCTTGGTTTGATTGGCTTCGTCTCACATGATCCTTTTGAACGTTGGGCAGCCTCGGTGAACACGTTGGACATGCCGTTTTTCGCTTTCCAATTCTCCCAAAAGCGAAATATCTTTGAGACTCACTGCAAGTCCTGGAGGTGTGTCCTTCGCCTTTACAGTTCCAGCAGCGGATACCTCTATGCCCCTCTTGCAATGCGGCAATCATTCCTCCCTCTGTAGCCACACAATAAGCCAAATTCGGTTCCAATAAAAGATGCGTCCAAGGATTTGGTGGAGGAGCAAAAGACTCCACCGTTGCTCTTGTGGCCTCCAACGTTCTACCTAGTTGTACCAGGTCCAATATTGAGGAGATCGGCACTAGACTGAGCTGAGTCTGGTAGAAGGGTGCGATATTCCGCCTTATCCAGTACAGCTTCTTCTGTGCCGTACACGGTATTGTAAGTCGACAAAAAAGGCCTTCCGTCGCAGCCACGTACACTCTAGTGGACTCATCTTTCCGGACTCATGTGTTTGCTGCTGAATTTCCTCAAAAAGCCTGTCGTCATAGTCCGGTGGTAAAAACTTTGCCTGTAACTCCTTCTTCACACCGTCCTAATCTTTGGACCTGTGTCTTACCGCCCAGAAGCATGTCAACGCCTTACCCTCGAACAAGACCACCGCTGACCTAAATAGATGGGATTTAGGAACCCCCTTCACCTCTCGCCATTCTTCTACCCTTACCAGGAAGGAGCTCACCAAATTCGAATCCCCCATAAAACGAATAACCCACTTACTTACATCTTGGTGTTTTCCCATAGGCTCCTTGACTCAGGCGGTAGAGCATTTCGGTCCCATAGCACTTCCCAAAGCTTCCCCTGGTATCACACAATCCCCCGAAACAGGTGCGATCACCTCAGCCTCATCCTCATCTCCTTCAGCCTTAAGCATTAATTCACCCATGGACATTCTCAGCTCAACTTGCTCACTTCCTTCACTAAATCCACTTCATCTGGAGGTACTTTATCCAGCCGTTGGAGACCACAATCCACCTTCGACGTGATCTTTCGGAAATCCTCACTGTCAGTTCCACCATCCAAATCTCTTAGCAAATTCCTGATTTCCTCCACTTTCTCTTTCACAGCTTCCACATCTTCTTTGGCGCATCCATCTCGATCATAGAGCAGTTCAACGCTCGCTCCGCCCTCAGTGCTATCCGCAGCGACTTCCTCATTTCGTTCACCGTGCCTAATGCCTGCTCCCGAATCCTCAGCTCATAGGCTAGCTCATCCTTACTAAGCCTATCAACAAGGATTTACCTCTCAACGCCATTTTCCCTTTTGCCTGAAATTGCACGAGACTACTAAATGCTTAATAATAACTACACAACAACTTAATGCTAAATAAAAAACTCAGGATTTCTTATAAATTCAGTTTAAATTAATATAAATACGTTATTTTATTCCAAGAAAATAATTACATTAATTAGATGCTAAATGAAAGCCACTTACACTTATTCCCTATTATAGTAAGAGGCCCCTTGCTTCCATTCGCTTGAAATTTGCCACCGTTGTCTCGTCTCCGTTCGCTGATTCAATTTCCACTGTACGGCTCCAATTCCTCGTCAGAAGGAAAAAAACGGTCGCTGATCACTCGTTCTGTATTTCTTCGTTTGAATCCACTTGTCGGGTTAAATTTCGATCCTTTAAATTTCGATGCTTGTAAGAACACTCCTCAACAGAACAAAAAAGAGCAAGTGCGCCAATCTTCCCGGGCTTAAATAACCTCCGGGTTAACGTTTTTTCCCTTCCATCCACCGGGAAAATCTTGTTTTAGTGCTTTTCTTCCGTTGGAGCGAGTAATTCCCCTCGCTTGATTTCACTCATCCTAAATTCCACTTGGTGGCAACCCTAGTGGGAATTGAGTGTATTACGCGCTGAATGCGCTGAATACATTTGACTGACAGTTCGAACTGTCAGTAATGTTTGTATACGTCGCGACGAGATATAAGGATTTCGAAGTAATCCTCGTTTCCTGCGTCTTTCCCTTGAGCCGGCGCTCAGATTCATTTCTTGTCCTCGCCGGTAGTTTAATCACCGGGCCAACGCGTGAAGTGTCGTTCATATGCAAGTATCAACCATTTCCCGCTAATTTTGGCTGTCAAATCTGTTCTCGGAAATGGCGCGACTTGCTTCATTTCGGTTTCCGTGGTAGGATGAAGTGAGTTTAGTGCAAGTGAGTGTATATTACGTTTCGCCACGATGTCGGCAGTACGTGACCGTAAGTTGAAGTTTCTTACATTTAACCGTAGGTTGAAGCACGCTCCGTTCTCAATGATTGTTATCCATTATTCAATGACAATAAATGGTGTTTAGTACGAATTTCCACGAAAAAATGATAAAAATAGGAATCAAGTTCACGATTACAATAATTTCAAACATAGCATAAGATTATGAATGTTACAGCATACTATCTCATATAAGTACATATGTTCCTTCCTCAGACACGTTCGTAGACCTATTATTTATTTTTAATCAAAGAAACAGATCAATGGTTGCTAGTTTTTCTTTGAATGACAAATTAATGTTCCGTTGTATGTTAATTCCCATAATACTCGTAAATACATATTGACGCGAGTATATTATCGACATACATATATATCAATTTAATGGGCATGGTAAATTGTGAAAGAGGCATAAGATGTTGATAATGATTTTCACGTTGATACTAATTCTTTTGATTCTTTTCATTAACAAAAGTTTTGCTTGTTTCTGGTTCATTTGATTGTTTGATTCGTAAATATGTAATCGTTACGTATACAAACGGATATGGACAACGTGGTAACAGACACATTAAGCTGGCAATTAAAATGAGCAATTTAAATTTGTTGGTTTAAACAAATACGAGGTCTGTTCAAATAGTACCCGGAATTTTCAAATTTCCCCTGAATTATGATAAAATTTTCGGCCATACTCACTGTTTACTTTATCTATGGTAGTCGCTAAGGTTCGACGTGTTTTTATGAGCTCGGCGATTTTTGCTGAAACTGCTGAATTTTGACCAAAAAAACAATCGCATGAACATCGCTCAGGAGCTGTTAAATGACGTCAACGACGGTCTAAGTTTGCTTGAAAGGTTCATAACTGGTGATGAAACATGGGTGTACGGTTATGATGTCGAAACCATAGCACAATCATCCACGTGGAAGCATTCAGCGCCACCAAGAGCGACAAATGCACATCAAGTTCGATCAAATGTCAAGTTTTTGCTTACTCTTTTCTTCGATTTTAATGGCATAGTGCATCAAGAGTTCTTTGTTTTTTTTTTTTGGTGGTAGGGAGGTGAAGGCATTTACGCCCGCCGAGTCTGGCAGTGTGGGACTCCCATGGAGGATACCCTTGGACTACCCACTAAACACCTCCCCTGTCAATCTGAGACCCTAGCCTGGAACCGTTTGATACATTACTTCGGGCCAAGTCTCGTTTTGTTACGCCGTGGGGTGCCTTCAAGCTTGGGAGTCCCTTTCCTAGCGGGAGGGGAGAGGGGAAGAGGAAATGCCAGAAGAGCGATCCCCCAGCCCCAGTGCCTCCGGCTGCTGCGAGTCCCTTTTATCTTTTTGGACTCCCCGAGCATAATGTGCCACCTGGTTCCATTTGTCAACCGATTCGAGCATCACCGCAACTATATTATCCGGGGTGAGCTCTCCCGTCTCCCTGTAGAGTTTCCTTCGCAGCCTGGCCCATTTGGTACACACAAAAAATGTGTGACAGGCATTGTCCTCCTCTCCTGGGCAAAACCGACAATCGGGAGACCGTGACTTACCGATCTTGTGCAGGTAAGACTGAAACCATCCGTGCCCGCTTAAAAGCTGGGTCAAATAGAAGTCAGTCTCACTATGCCTTCGATTTAGCGACGGTCTCACATCCGGGATGAGGCGCGCAGTCCACCTTCCCTTCGTGCAATTCACCCAAGACTGCTGCCAATCGTTGAGTGAGCGCTGTCTCTCTTCATGGACAACCATCTTCCTCGCATCCTCGTTTCGACGCAGATAAATAGAGCGGCGCTCTCTAGCAAGGAGGCCGACAGGTATCACGCCTGCAATCACTCTCACCGCCGAGTCGGAGACTGTTAGATACGAAGATGCAACTCTAAGTGCTCCTCTTCTCTGTACCTGTGCCAATCGTGTTTGGTATACCTCCTTGCTGAGAGCGTCGCCCCATACCTCTGCTCCATACAGTAGCACTGACCCTACAGCACTCATCAAGAGGCGTCTTCTTGATGGGCTGGGTCCCCCTACGTTGGCCATAAGTCGACTCAGGGCCGATATTCCCGAAGCAGCCTTCTCAGCCGTTGCCCTGATTTGCTCAGAGAAACTCATCTTCGAGTCGATCAGTAGCCCCAGGTACTTCACCGCTGGCTTCGATTCGATTTGTATATCTCCAATACTGATCATCCTTACTCTAGGGATTCTTTTTTTTGTCAAGATGACCACTTAGGTTTTCTCCAGTGCTAAACTGAGCCTGCGAGCAGTCATCCAGTCCCTTACTCGGCGCATTAGCATACCTAGCCTAAGTTGCGCTTGTTTAACGGTACGTCTGGCAACCAGAGCCGCAACATCATCCGCATAGCCGACCAAGCGCGACTCATCTGGCATCTCAAGTCTCAGTAGCCCGTTGTAAGACACGTTCCACAGGTCCGGACCAAGGATAGATCCCTGGGCAACACCCGATGTAATTTCCATCCTTCGTTGGCCCTGTGTCGTGTCGTAGAGCAGGCTTCGGTCCTTGAGGTAGTTCCTCAAAAGCCGCATTAGATATTCTGGAACTTGAAAAGAGTTTTCCAGCGTGTCCAGAATATCCACCCATCTAGCGGAGTTGAAGGCATTCTTGACGTTGAGTGTCACCAACAGGACGATCCGTCGCTTGGTGCGGCTATATGCCTCTGCCTTTTGGACCGTGTTCACCACCTTTGCAATTGCATCAATGGTAGAACGTCCTGCTCTAAAGCCGTACTGCCGAGGAGATAGGTCCCCAGCAGCACGAATCGCGTCAGTGAGTCTTCCCTCGATGAGTTTCTCTAGCACCTTCCCAGCCATGTCTAGCATGCATAACGGGCGGTATGCAGACGGCGATTCGGGATTTCCCTTCCCCTTGCTGACCAGCACGAGCCTCGCCACCTTCCATCGTACTGGAAAAACCCCGTCCCGTAGGCAAGCGTTGAATGTGCTGAGCAGCAAGTCAGGACAATGGTGATAGACGAGCTGCAAAACCTCAGCTGGAACACCATCTGGACCTGGAGCCTTCCTCGCTTTCAGGGAGAGGACTGCCTCCTCCAGTTCCAGCTGTGTGAAGAGTGGGCACTCGACTGCTGTTTCACCATGGACAGCGTCAACACGGACGGGATGGGCGGGGAAGAGTCCCCGTACTATCGCGTCCATCTTTTTCGCGTCATGTATACAAGGCTTCCGTAGGGCACCAAGTTTCCCCATGACCAGCTTGTAGCCAAGGCCCCACGGATCCCTATTTACATCGTCCACGAGGTCTTGCCAGCATCGGGCCTTGCTCTTGTTAATAAGCCTGCGAAGATATTTCCTGCCAGACCTGTATGCTGCTAGCCTGGTGTCTGCCTCCTCCCGTGTTCGCCCCGGCTGGGCCTCTCGCCGAAGTTTGTGACACTCGCTTCTTTGTTCGGCGATCTCGTTTGACCACCAGTATACTGGAGGCTTACCGTGTCGGGGTCTCCGACGGGGCATGGAAGACTCGCAAGCAGTTATGATGGTACTCATAGTTGAGTTCACCAAGTCCTTGGCTTTAGGCCCTCCACTCCCTGGCGGAGCTCCCAGCAACGGTGCGCCTGCCGTAAGCGCGTCAGCGAACCTCTCAACGTCCATCCTCCCAGTCCTCCATCCGAGGATTGAAGTTTGGGTATATGCACGCAGAGTGGCACTGTCGTGAATCTCAACCGCTATAGACTGGTGATCACTAGCCGAGTAGTCCTCTAGTACTCGCCAGTTGTGTACTCTAGGTACCAGGGACTCCGAAGCGAGTGTCACATCGGGTATGGTTCCTACGCAACCCCAGCGCAGGAAAGTAGGGGTGTTACCAGTATTTAGGACAAAAAGCGCTGTTCTGGCCGCCATGTCCAAGATTTGCTTTCCCCTTGGGTCGGATTGTGGCATACCCCGTTCAATGACTCTAGCGTTGAAGTCTCCCCCGACCAGCATGTGGCCCTCTGTGTTCAAAACAGCGTCCTCCAGGGCATCGAGTTTGGATCGAAAAGATCGCATTGTCTCGTTAGGCGTCAGATAAACACTGAAATATGTTATCCCTGAACACCGCACCCACACAAAACCATCCCCGCGTCCATGGCCCTGCACCTGAAGGCGGGCGCTGTCTCGAACTCAGATGGCCGAGGTATCAGATTTGTCAGGGTACCACGCTTGCGAGTCCTTGTTATGATGTTGCTCGCTCAGCAACAGGAGGTCAGCTTTCTTATCCCTCGCAAACTGCTCAAGTAGGTCCTGGGCGTTTGTGCTTCGGTGCAAATTGACCTGCAGGATACGGATCATTTGAGTATCGATTTGGCTTTAGTTAGGGCCTCCTTGAAAACCCAGCATCTCCCTGTCCCCGGCTCATGTTTGAGGTCGCCGGGTGCTAGCTTAGCATCCTTGCAAAGAATGCATTTTGCCTCGTTCGTGCACTCCTTCCTTTTGTGCCCGGTTTCACCACATTTCTAGCACAGAGATCTCCTGTCGGGTCCCCTACAGCCATACGCGGTGTGTCCGTATTCGAGGCATCTGAAGCAGCGGATAGGGATCGCTCTTCTCCGTATCCTACAGATCACCCAACCTATCTTAATTTTGCCCTTCGCCTGGATTTGCTGGGCGTCTTTATCAGCTAGTTCGACAAAAGCCATGCGTTGCCCCCTTGTGTTTTCACGTGTCAATCTTGCCTTGACTTCACTTAAGCTGGGGAACTCCCTCCTAATGGCATCCTCTATTTCAGCTTTGTCCGTGACGCAGTCGAGGTCCCTGATTTCCAGGGTGGCCATTGGTTCGAGCGAGGCAACCGTTGCCGCATCTCCAAGAAGTTCTTACCACAAGGTCATACGGTTAATAAATAGTATTACCTTGAAGTTATGCGACGTTTGCGTAAAGCAATCCGAAAATAAACCCCGATTTATGGAAAAAAGAATTCATGGCTTTTGCACCACGATAACGCACCTGCTCACTCGTCGTTGCTTGTTCGTAAAACAATACCGTAGTGATGCCCCAACCTCCATATTCACCAGATATGGCCCCGTGTGACATTTTCCTGTACCCAAAGTTGAAGAGACCCATGAAAGGTCGGTGTTTTTCCTCGATTGAAGAAATAAAGACTGAATCGCTGAGAGTGCTCAAGGTCATACCAAAAAGTGAATTTCAAAAGTGCTTCGAAGATTGGAAAAGACGCTGGCATAAGTGTATTATATCTGGGGAGGACTACTTTGAAGGGGACCACATTGATGTAGACGAATAAATAAATATTTTTTTGAAAAAACGAAAATTCCAGGTACTTTTTGAACAGATCTCGTATACTCGTGCTTCTTGCGTGTATTTTAGTAGATTTGTCAGCCTTCTCTCGCTTGAGCTTGGTGTAGTCGGCGGTCGTTTGTTGATGTGCCAAAGTGAGTTTGGTTTGCTATTTTTAGCGTCTGGCTTGGGTGAAATTTCCCACGATGACTCCATTCTGGCTCCACGTTGTAGCCTCAATCAACGGCACTCACCTGCGTCCTTCCCAGACTCAAAAACGTTGTTTATATTTGGGTCTGTTTGTAACGCCTCCTGATTCAGTCATTTTGTGCGCTATTTTCATTTAGCTTCATGTTTAATTTTGCTGTTATATATATCGAGCCTTAGTGAATTCCTCCTTCGTGGTCTTGCTTCCTGGTGACTCCTTTCACCTCCTCCTTAGCACTTCCGTTTCCTTGTTGCTGCTTCTTTTAGTTACGTTGCGCCTCGAATTCGTACCTTACTTGTCCGGTGTTTGCCACTTATGATGTGTTAAACTCGCGAGTGTCTCCCTCTGGCGTACGTGTCATTGCTGCCTCAGCAGCATCTCTGCTGGAGTTGCGTGAGTGTGAAGATGTTTGTGGCAGAATCGTTGAGTTTGTCTCCTTGGCCGGGAGCTCAGTGGCTGCGCACTCAGCACTCAGGTTCGAATTTGACTTAGTCGAATTATATACTGCATCGAAATTCATCGGGAGTCTATGCCGGAACATAGAGTCAATGAAACCACAGGCAGTATGAAACCTTGATTCGAGGTAGTGATGTAAATGCTCGCAGATTATCGCGTATACCACCAACACCTCTTGTCACATGATGGGAGCAACGATTCAACTTCGGGTTTCCTCCCAGCGTTGCATGTTATTTTGTTGGCGACGCAATTCCGATTGCTTCGAGGGGTTATATGCTTTAGGCTACCGCATATGTTGATTGGATGATGAACGTTTCCGGTACCGTGTGTATCTTGCATTCTGTTTTGAGCTCGCGTTGGTTCTTGATGCTTTCGGCGCCTGCTGCTGGTTGCGTTGTCCATAATTGTGGCGGATAGATTGGAAGCAACCTAGCTACTTGAGTTTACTTACATGAAATTACAAAGCAAAAATTATTATGTGGCTTTCTTTTCGTATTTCAACCAGTAGTCCTTTTGTGAATGAAAATTTAAATTAATTGCTGAAAGTTACATCATTAGGTTACCAAAAAAAATTAATGAAGTGCGGCTCGGTATTGCTTAGGTTAAACCCTTACGAAATCGCGTATGGCAGTGTTCAGGGTGAGCAACGCTATGGAGTCTCAATATTCACCCGTAACATATCCCCCCTTGCTTCTAGTTGATTTCGCTGAAACTCACTACATTTCTACGGTTGAGAATAACCGCACTGACTTTCACAGCCCTATAACGACGGGGGGCCAGAAACGACACCTGTTTCTAGTAAATCCTCAAAACATATCGACCACCTTATGCCCGGAATTCCTAGTTCATTTTTTCCCTACCGCTCTCTTTACAAAAATCCTTGAGCCTTACCTTTTTTAGTGAGTCTTAAATCTATACGAAGAACGCCACTAATACCCTTATTCCAAACGCCAACTTGTACGGAGCAACTACTCCAATGATCTACGAACCCCTCCTGACTACTGCTTATCCCTACGCTTAGAACTATGTTGCTTAATCAGAGACCCACCACCATCTTAGACCGCTAAACTTACTCAACTCCTACTTGAAATAATTCCTTTGCTGGATACTATCTCCTATACCATTTCATCTTAACCTACACAAAATTATGTATCCACCACCAATTTTTTTTTTATATTCTTTTATATAATTTCTTTTTTTTTGTTTATGTTTACTCTTCCCCCTTGCACAAAAATATTAACTCCAGTTGGTAAAGCTAAATAACCTTTCCTCCAGTCCTCCACTAATGCACCTTTCCCTTTCTAAAACGTGCCACTCCTTGGTTTTTTCCCTCTCATTATCTCTACTTGTATTGAACTAAACTAATGATTACGCCGCTCAATCTATTTTAGTTGATACTGCTGAGGACACAAATGTTATCAACTCCAAACAGAGAGGAAACAAGAAACGTTCCACAGCCCCTCACAAGTATAGGGAAAGTATTGCACAACACTAGTATATCCTATGTATACTGGCACGCACTGGGGGCTTGATATGATGTGTATCCTATATACACATCATGGCTCCCCGGGAGAGAGAGATATTCCCGTGTAATACTTACCTGCTACTTTATGCATGTCAACTAGATCAGTGAAAAGGTTCTTGGGTTTAATGATTTAATTTTTGTTTTATTCTTTATTTGGTTATATAATTACACGTTCAGTTGACTATATTAATATTAATAACATATTTTCTATTGAATTCTTTCAATAATTAATTTATTATAGAGACGTTTAAAGTTTGAGCATTAATGGAGCTTGTAAAATTTTTGCGATTTACATTTACTTTCATTATATTTGTTTGTTATTCAGAGGAAAAAGGAAATTTGAAGAAACCAATCTATTTATTTAAGCTTTAACTGGTGCTTGGGCTGACGCCTGCCGCACGCAGTTATATTAAAGAATCAATTGATTATAAACCAACTGCTTGCCCCGGGCACAAAGTCTTGGGACGCTTATACTCCGGCTAATGCCTTGAGTACCCAGTCAGATTAATAAATCAATCAATTATTAGTTCAACTGCAGGCCCCGGGCATAGCTGCCTTGGGGCGCTTATACTCGGACGGATGCCTTGAGTATGCAGTTAAACGCATTCTAAATTCACTTATCCCGGGCTAAGTGCCTTGAAATAGAATAAGCTCGGGCGCACGCCTTGAGCCAGCGAATGGAGAAATACTTCTTGATTTTCTTACTTCTATAATTTTCTTTTATACTATAATTATGCTGACTTTATTGCTTGCCAACTAAAATGATGAAGACAATTTACCAATTAAAATGATCAAAGTGAAGTTTGTTTTTTGTTCTAGGTGTTTAATGCCATCTCTCTGGGACTGGTGCAACCACAAAGCTATAGCTTTCGCTCGATTTGCAATGTATGTAACCAATTCGTTCCGCTGGGCGGTACGTTCGGTTGCGAAGTCTTGTGTGTATATGTTTGATACTTAATACGAGTATGGATACACACCCGCTTCTGCTAATCCATGATACGACGCCGCGCCCACAGATGCTTTGATCAATATTCACAGCTTTTCGCATTTGTATGTTGTCATTTACAGTACACAGAGAGGAACAACGGAACACGAACCGAGCAATATTTGGACTGCGGCTCCCGCAACATTGCCTCCCCGCTGAAAAGGAAAGTTCACGACTGGCTTGAAGAGCCTTGTCACTTCACTTTTGCTCAATTGTTTTAATTGGTAAACTTGGAAGGTTATTTTAAAAATTACTACTTTAAACGAATTTCAACGATTTTAATCGAATTTACTTTTTTCTTTGCTTATCGGTTCATAAAAAGGTATGGCATGCTCCTTTGAATATTAATTTCGTGTCGCAGTATTTTTTTTTCTTATTGAATCATAATGACTCGTAGTTCTTTCAAAATTTTTGTTTTGAGTTACTTTGCTTTGAATATTTGAACTAATCGTTCGCTTAGACTTATTAGGTATTTTAATTTGATTTTGTTTTGCTCCATTTACATACTAGAAGATGAATTATAATTAATTACACATTTATACACTGTTTCGCTTATTTGTCTTTTACAATATATATATTTTTTTGCTTTACTTTAATACTTCTGCATTGCTGTAATTTATGTAACATATAATTTCTCTTTATTTTCTCTTTATTTCCTTGTTTTGCTTTACTTACATATTAGAATATGAATGCAAATGAAGATATAATCCATTTTTTGATGAACTAATTTCAAAATTATATACAGTTTTGCTTATTTGTCTTTTTACAATATATTTTCATATTACAAGAAAGGCTTTCTGTTGAAACTTTTATAAGTTTTTTTTAATGCTTATTTTTCTATTTACTACTATGTGTTATTTAAATTACACAACTTCTTTTTAGCTTCGTTTCGTTCTATTCCTTTTATTGTTACATTCATTCGCTTTTATCTTTATTCAGATTTCTTTCAATATTTAAACTGTATTATGTATAAAGTTCGTTAGCTTCGTTACACCAATTTTTGTTTGTTTTTCGTTTTCAGACTTTAGTTTTATTGATGGTTCGTAGCAAAAATAATTTTTCCAAAACATAAACAAAAAAGAGTTTTTGTTTTTTTTTACTTTAGTCTACTAAATTTTTTCTTTCACATTTGTTAAGGCTTTCTATGATTTTCAATTTGAAAGAAAAAATCCTTCATTTGTATAATTTGGGAACAACCCAATTAAATTGTACATGGGGAATGTAAGATCAATACGATCGTTGTTGTTCGGGAATTTTAGGTAAATTTCTCGAGAGAAATTTACCTATTGCGGAGAGCATTATATATATATATATATATATATATATATATATATATATATATATATATATATATATATATATATATATATATATATATATATATATATATATATATATATGTATATATGGGATATAACGAAATTTGTGACCACGCTAGAGGTTGCAATTTTACTCCGATTTTCACCAAATTTTCAGGAATGGTGTATTGGGTAAATATCTCGGTTAATTTCGTGAACCAGTTACATCGGCCCGGCAAAAACAAAATGGCGGCCATTTTAGACGAAAAATCGTGATTTCTGTTCTGACCAAAGTATAGCTCCGATTTGGATGAAATTTGGTACAAAGGTTCACTGATGTATGTGATGGATCTCACAATAAAAAATTCAAAGTCGGTACTGCAGAAACAAAATGGCGGCCGCTCAAAGGTCGAAAGACGTGCAAAATTTTGTTGTTGTAATAGTGGTCAAAGCTTTCAACAGATTTTCATGAAATTCGGCAGTTGGATAGAAATTATAAGTATCTAAAGAATTACGTGAAAAAACTGGAAGTCAGGTCACAAAAAACAAAATGGCAGCCAGGTGAAACTCAAAACTTCAAAGGCTTCTTAAAGTCGCAATTTTGATTCGACGTATATGAAACTTGATTACAGGATAGGCATTTTTTAGTTCTACAGACTTAGATATTTTGGTGATCGTGCATGTGCAAATTTCAAAATGGCGGTGGTTTAAATATGCGTTTTTTTCAGGTTTTTGTGGCGCTCTAGCGGTCGCATTTTCCAGCGGATTTTGGTGAAACTTGAGATTATGGATCTCTGTAATATGTTCTTGTATTATGCAGAAAATTATTAATATTGAATGAAAAATAAAAAAAGTCGAAAATTTAAAACCCAATATTTTTAGCTGCCATTTTCACTAAAAATTGAATTATTTTGCCCTGTCTAGCGTAAAACTCCGATTTGAACGAGATTTGGCACATTCATTGATGAGGCCCTAACCCACAAAAATTTAAAATAGTCTAAAATTAAATGCATGCATTCAAAATGGCGGCCCCCAAAGGTCAGAAGGTAAGCGCAATTTGTTATTTTAGTAGCAACTGAAATAATGATTTTTTTTTTTCATGGAAACGTTTTAAATGACTTATCTTGAACGTTTTTATAAATCAGACTATTTTTGAAATATTGTGAAATATTTTCAACAATCCCCTTAAAAATTCTAAAATTGCAACTTGTCTGTCTGTCCGTCCATTTGTTCGTGCGTCACAAAAAGTTTTCTAGCAAACTACATAAGCTAGAATGAGGAAATTTTCTACGTAGGTCAAAAGTGGTGCCTCTTGAAATTTGCAGCGTAAGAAAATATTTTAAAGTGTTTAAGGGAGGCCTTCCCATACAGGGGGCCGACTTAAATTTTTTTTTATTTCTGTAGCCCTCTAGCAGCCAACTTTCTCAACAGATTCCGACAAAACTTGAAATTATAAGTTATCAAGGCAAGCTAATTTAATTCAACTATGCAAATTGGATCACAAATAAAAAATTCGTAAAATTACAGCTTAATATTTTTAGCAGCCGTTTTCAATAAAAATTTAAAATGACGGCCCCTGGTAGTTCAGAAAAGAATAGAAAATGTATATATGTATTACTGGCAATGCAGTGCTGATTAAACTTTCATGGAAATCTTTTGAAATTAACTATTTGAGCTATTAAAGCCGACAAGTTATCACCTTTGTGTGGTAGCCACTGTGAAATGTATAAACAGCAAATGTGAGAAGGGCGAAACGAGTATAAATATGTTTATAACAATTTATTACCCACCGATTTTCAATATGTGATCCATACTTGTGTAACTCAATTTAATTAGCAAAATATTTGCGCCTCTATGAGGTGTCTCCAAATACAAACGGCGGCAGATCCTTTTTGTTAATAAAAACCCATGTAGTGCTACCGAAATTGCAGTAAGAAGTTAAGTAGTAGGCAAGCCAAATTTTTTTTCCGAAACCTTACGCTACATACGAGAAATTGACCTTTCCGACTGGTGCTGCCAACGGGGATTTTTTAGCTTTGCAAGAGAATAGATGCGGCTTGCGAGTCGTTGTTGTTGCTTCATTGCTAAAGCTTTAATTGGTTTTATGTAGTATGGGGTAGTGAGTGTCGGACCTAAGTTTTTCTCTTAATGTGGATCGTTAATGTTGTTAATGGGAAACAAAGTTTGATAATTTACATGAAGGTACTTAATGAGCTTTGAAGATAAGACGATAAGGAGAATAGCTTTGTCTCTGCAATAATGAAGGAGCAAATTGTATTTTTTTTTGTTTTCATAGCTTTCATATGCGCCAATTGCTCGGAAGTCTATGCTTTGACATTATACTTACTTGGTTGGCGGGTAATTGTAATGAAGATTATTTGTTTCTATTAGGTTAGCTTAATGTAGTTTGTAGTGAGTAGGGCTTGCTGTGGGATTATGTAGCTTTAAAGTATATGCCTTTAATCGTTATTTGATTTGTTCAAATTGCCTATTGCATCTCGTGTATTCATATGAGATAGTACAAAGGGAACTTTCTTTGAATTATACCGCTCTGTCTTTTAGTTATGTGTAAATAACTGCAGATTATTGATAAACCGAAGACTACGTGTTGTTTTGAAATTTTTTCATTAAATATTGTATAGAAACGTTGGGTGTGTTATAATGAATGTTATTGAGGAAATAAAATTAGAAGGAAAGATCTTAAGCTTAAAAGTTATGATATTAACTTTATATGATTTCAGCAAACTGTTTAGTTAAAATTATTTTACGAGAAAGAGAATTATAAAAGATGGCATGGAAGCATATAGTTTCTGCCTTCATTTAATACCCTATATGTTTCGTCGGATTTCTCGCTAGTGAATGTCTGTTTGGTTTAGCGTAACGCTTTCCCAGGTTTCGCTGGAAGACAGTACAGTGCCCCTACGATCTCGAGGATGCGTGTAAAGTGCAAGGGTGGGAATTGGGTGGGTGTTAAGCAGAAATATTATGTTAAAAATATCTTGCGAGAAAGAGTTGAAACAAAACCATCACTTTATGTCGGGCATGGAAGCATATAGTTTCGGCCTTCATTTAAGACCCTATATGTTCCGTCAAATTCCTCCCTAGTGAGTGTCTGTTGAGTTTAGTGTAACCCCGACTTTGCTGGAGGACAGTACAGTGCAGTGCGAGGTCACTTCATTAGCCGTTCGTTTAAATTGTTGATCTCGACCTCGAGGATACGTGTAAAGTGGAAGGGTTGGAAATGGGTGGGCTGTTAAGCAGTAATATTGCATTAAAAATATCTTGCGAGAAAGAGTCGAAACAAAACTATCACTATATGTTGGGCAAAGGAGCATATAGTTTCGGCCTTCATTTAAGACCCTATATGTTTCGTCGAATTTCTCCCTAGTGAGTATATGTTCGGTTTAGCGTAACGCTGTCCCCGACTTTCCTGGAGGACAGTACAGTGCCGCGCGAGGTTACTTCATTAGCCGCTCGTTAAAATTGTTGATCTCAATCTCGCGGATACGTGTAATATGGAAGGGTGGGAATCGGGTGGGTTTTAAATTTTTTGCGTTATCCACAGGGGTTTAAATGGTGAGTTATTTAGTAGTAAGCAGTTAGAATATACCTTTTGAGCAGGGAAACGTAGTGACTAGTGGAAGCGTGTCTGCAAACCATTTAAGTTCAATAGCATAGAGGCTCCGATTGGTTGGTATATTGTCTTAATATTAAATGTAGCGTGTCTGCCAACAGGTGAAGTCGGGTAGCTCAGAGCCTTTTGTTCATTTCTATAGGAACTTACAACTAAAAATAGCGTATCCGCTGACAAGTAGGGTCCACAGCTCAGAGGCTATTGTCGGTTTCTTTACCGACTTGTAATTAAAAATGGCGTGCCCATTGACAGCTTCGGTCGATGGCTCAGCGGCTATTATGAGTTTCTGTTGTGCCTTATAACTAAAAATAGCATGTCCGCTGACAACTAGGGTCCACGGCTTAGAGGCTATTGTCGGTTTTCTTACCGACTTGTTATTAAAAATAGTGTGTCCACCAACAGCTTTGGTCGACGGCTCAGAGGCTAGTGTAATCATGTAAGATAGACATCAGAATAGCGTGTTTGCTGACGGTTTCCGATCAACAGCTCAGAGGCCATCTTATTTTTTACTTAGACTAAAGGCTGAGTGGCTGCCGACAGTTTTGTTTTGAAGGGACCACATTTGTGGCTGTCGACAGTGGTTTTTTGGGGACCACTCAACTTATTAGGTTTTCCTATTCGTTTATAAAAGCTTGCCGGGACTTATCGGCTTGACTGCCACCAGTTTCCTTTTTATTACTGCGAATACTATGAAATTACAAATTGAGTGCTGAATTCCTATTTGGTCGTTCCCGGCAAAAAACGAGAATTGAAAGAGATAATATGTTTAAGGGTAAATTTGTTTGTATTGAGTTGGCCTATATTGTATTGGGTTATAATAATTAAAAGTCGTTTGTTTCACAGTTCTTCAACTTGGATTATTTCAGTGAAACTTGAAATTATTGAAGTTTCTTGTTTAGCATTCGTATTGAAAAAAATTTTTTTGTATGTAAATTTTTAAATTCGGTTCACGCGGTTTGTTTATTTTGTTTGTAATTGAATTTAATTGCATTAAAAATTACTGTCCCCATGGCTACTCATTATTTTATTTAATCAAATGCATATTTTTCTATGGAATCAATTCATGAACTAAAGATTGTACCTATCACTTGATTTCATTAAACGCTCTCAGGAACTTATTTGAATGCTAGATCAATTTAAAGATAAGACCTAAATATTCATCTGGATGCACGGTATTATTATAATTTTTTTTCGGCTGTTTGAGCGATATAAGATGTCATGTTGACATAACAATGGACAAGCGTTTGTTCGCTCGTTATTTATTTTTTCATTTTGCTTGCTTATAGTTAATGTTTACTTGTACCTACTGTTTGTTGTTTTGCATGTTAGTCAATTGGAACATTATATCTTTGATAAGTTGTACGTTAAATTATGTTTGAATTGTTGAGAAGTTTATTTGGATGATTTAGAATAGACAAAATTAGAGCTAAGAATACGGATTGATTTTCTTTGCATTAATTACTGGATATTAATATTATATTTTTGCTATTATTTTTTTTTTCGATGATTATTTGATTTTCTTGAGAATACTGATCTAGTTTGATTGACAGTGTTAGTAACAGTGGTATCATACAGGAATTGAGTGGTTTCGGATATCAGCTAGGAGGAAAGATTTACATCCCATTTAATTTTGCTACACAATGCGCTACATTTTGGTGTTTGCAAATCCGATATCCTACCGGCTGCACCAATTTGTCACACATTACAAGTACACCCTATGTATACTGGCACGCACTGGGAGCTTGATATGATATACATATCAATCCTCCCCGGCTTCAGAGAGGAATCTCACTGTTTTACTACTTACACGTTACTGGTTAATACAATATTTTAAAAATGAATTTATCTAAGCTGATTAATTTGTTAAAGAACTAGTTAGTGAGGTTTAATGTTGGCATATGGATGAATTTAGAGTATTAATTGAGCAGTTAATTTGCATGATTTATATTTATTTTAATTATATTTGTTACTTAAAAAAAACAATCAATCAAAGCTATAACTGTTACTCGGGCTGACGCATTGAGCATGCAGTTACATTTATGAATCAATTGATTAATGATCCAACTGCTAGCCCCGGGCACAAAACCTTGGGACGCTAATACTCAGGCTAATGCCTTGAGTATGCAGTCAGATTAATAAATCAATCAATTATTAGTTCAACTGCAGGCCCCGGGCATAACTGCCTTGGGGTGCTTATACTCGGACGGATGCCTTGAGTATGTAGTTGAACGAATTCTACATTTGCTTATCCCGTGCTAAGTGCCTTGAAATAGAATAAGCTCGGGCGCACGCCTTGAGCCAGCGAATGGAGAAATACTTCTCGATTTTCTTACTTCTATAATTTTCTTTTATACTATAACTATGCTGACTTTATTGCTTACCAACTAAAATTATAAAGACAATTTACCAATTAAAATGATCAAAGTGAAGTTTGTTTTTTGTTCTAGGTGTTTAATGCCATCTCTCTGTGACTGGTGCAACCACAAAGCTATAGCTTTCGCTCGAATTGCAATGCATGTAACCAATTCGTTCCGCTGGGCTTTACGTTCGGTTGCGAAGTCTTGTGTGTATTGGTTTCATACTTAATACGAGTATGGATACACACCCGCTTCTGCTACTCCATGATACGACGCCGCGCCTACAGATGCTTTGATTAATATTCACAGCTTTTCGCATTTGTATGTTGTCATTTACAGTACACAGAGAGGAACAACGGAACACGAACCAAGTAATATTTGGACTGCGGCTCTCGTAACATTGCCTTAATTTATTTTTGTTATTTGAAGGAAATGTATGATATTGCTTGATATCATATTTGAAATCCAATCAATTAAAGCTTGAACTGGTGCTCAAGCTGACGCCTTGAGCACGCAGTCATATTGACGAATCAATTGATTATAAACCAACTGCTTGCCCCGGGCACAAAGCCTTGGGACGCTAATACTCCGGCTAATGCCTTGAGTACGCAGTGAGATTAATAAATCAATCAATTATTAGTTCAACTGCAGGCCCCGGGCATAACTGCCTTGGGGCGCTTATACTCGGGCGGATGCCTTGAGTATGCAGTTAAACGCATTCTAAATTCGCTTATCCCGGGCTAAGTGCCTTGAAATAGAATAAGCTCGGGCGCACGCCTTGAGCCAGCGAATGGAGAAATACTTCTTGATTTTCTTACTCCTATAATTTTCTTTTATACTATAATTATGCTGACTTTATTGCTTACCAACTAAAATAATGAAGACAATTTACCAATTAAAATGATCAAAGTGAGGTTTGTTTTTTGTTTAATGTGTTTAATGCCATCTCTCCGTGACTGGTGCAGCCACAAAGCTATAGCTTTCGCTCGATTTGCAATGCATGTAACCAATTCGTTCCGCTGGGCGGTACGTTCGATTGCGAAGTCTTGTGTGTATATGTTTGATACTTAATACGAGTATGGATACACACCCACTTCTGCTAACCCATGATACGACGCCGTGCCCACAGATGCTTTGATCAATATTCACAGCTTTTCGCATATGTTTGTTGTCAATTACAGTACATAGCGAGGAACAACGGAACACGAACCGAGGCATATTTGGACTGCGGCTCCCGTATTAAAAAGAACATACAAAAAAAAGAGAAAAAGAATGGAAAAGAAGAGGGACCGGAAGCTCTGTTAGGCCAGAAAGAATAAGGAAGGAACAACTGGCATGACAAAGGGTAATTTTGTTTGTTTATACTCGTGTTTACTTTGATTTCGATGTTATTTTTTCCAACCCGCTTATATATATATATATATATATATTTATTTTAATCTCAAAGTGACACAAGTTGTCCTAGTATTCTGCCCTTCTTCTAATTCGCCTCTTGTCGCAACTACTATCTTCTACATATCGCTATTTACCCTACGACTAACATCCAAACTTTTCCCTAAACTTCCTTTTTTTCCCCATTTGATCCTATAATCCATTAGCCATGCCTCAGATGGATATAGACGCACTAACTGATGCTCCCCAATCATTGTCTGAGAACTAATTCCACCTATAAATTCTCTTTTAGGCCTGCTTGCATAACCTGGAAAATTAAAGCAAGGAGTAAAGGGAAGGAAAAAAAAAACAGAAAAACAACAAAAGACTGGGAAATTACTCCCTGACAGGTAATCACGGGACACCAGCCGACGAAGAAAATATATCCATTTACATTTTAATTGAATGTTTCTGTTTTGTGCCGTCTTAAAGCCAACCCCACAACTCATTGTACATAGAATTTAAGATCTTTCGCGTGCCATGTACCTGCGTTTTTACCGTCCATATCGAGCAACTTGAACCAAGATGAGGACTCGCGTTTATCCACCTCAGAAGCTCCCATAGTATTGAGCCGCGTCCGACAGTGCGAAATTCCGCCTCCACACAACACTGCCCCGTATCCGGTCACTAAGCTATGCAGTTCCTTCGACCTGAATTGGATGCCATTGTCACACACCATCACTGCCGGTACCTCAAAACGCATAAACACACTTTCCTCTAAAAGCTTAGCTACCTCGACCGCAGTCGTTTTTCTTAGGGGGAAGATAAGAGGCATCTTGGTGAAGTAATCGAATACGGTCAAAATACAGGTGTTGCATCGAGTAGAACGTGGCAACGGTCCAACCAAATCCACACATATAGTTTCCCATAGTTCTTTGGCTTGACCGGCCCGAGAGATCATAGGCCAATATGGGGGTTTCCTCTCTACCTTTGTTGCCTGACAAGTTTTGCACTTTGTCACGTACCGCCGAACATCTGCTTTCATTTTGGGCCAATAGAATCGTTGGGCTATACGATCGTAGGTTCTGCTCATACCCATATGCCCTGCTGCCGTATCGTCATGGCATTTTAAGAGGATCGTTTGCCATTTGACCTTGGGGACCACTTGCTTCCAGGAATTCCCACTCAACTTTGGATGCCGTCCAGGTATGTTCCGCCATAATGTCTCACGTTCAATCCGCCAGTCAGGAAGCTTCACACGGTTCTTTAGAATCCTGGATCGCATGCCACCTACCCACTTGTCCCCGCTGTCAGCTTGTACCACCGCAGTCACTTCTGGATATGCCCGAGACAGCGAGTTACGTATCCGTTCAGTTTTCCCTCAAAAGAAAAAACCGCAAACCTAAGCGGGAACGTGCAGACAATTTCCTCAAATTTCTCACGCGAAAACGGAAATTGCTCGCCACATGCACTTGAATCAGCAGATTTACCTAAAAACTACAAAGTTCATTCTCACGCTGCATCAGCAGATTACCTGCATGAAAATCATTTGGATACTTGGCTTCGCTCCCAGTACCGCGACGCGTAAGTCGAAACTCTGGTCGACTGAATATCTAACTTGTAAAATTATTGTTCGAAGTTTTAATGTGTTTTTTAATAAAAGTAATATTTGTGTATTGTAACCAAAGTGTTTTTATTTAAGTGTTTGCTACATTTATTTTTTTTGGCAATCTCGGCCATCAGACACGTAATTGGCGCAGTCGGTCAACCAAAAAAAAAATTGAAAGTGTTTGCTTAAGAACCTCAATTACGGGAATAATAAAAAAAAGTGACATCAAATTCGAAAAGAACTAGTGCTTTAAAAAACTAAATAAAAATAAAGTGAATTAAAGTTCGATAAGAACTAGTGCTACTAAGATTCGAGAAGAATCAGTGATAATAAAATCTCATTGACCTAATCTACTCGTCAAAGGTGCTCCGAACAAGGTATCTTATAATAAGTGATAAATAAAAATGTGCAATTTTAAATCATTGTAAAATCAAATACAAAAAAAAAAAGAAGTGAAGTGAAGTGAAGTTTTGCATGTCTACGGACAATAGAAAATCCAAAAGGTGCAAAGTTTTTAATTCTGGACGGTGTGACATCAAAAATATAGAAATGGAAGAACAAATGCAAGCACTTCACCAGGCGCTTCAGGAACGTGACGCACAAATTGAACAACTTCGAGTTGCCTTGCATAGGATGACCATCCAAAATACGGCGAAAGAAAATTCCGAAAAAATACTCAGAGAAGTGCGGTACATGAATACCTTCTCGGGAACGGGAGACATTTCTATAAACGCCTTCATCGCAAGTACTGAATATTATTTAAACCATGTGGTCGATCCGGAATACAAGAAGCTGGCAACCAGAACGATTTATTATGAAAAAATCCAAGGAGAGGCAAAGAGCGCTATTATCAACATACCGGAGCCGGACAATTGGGACCTCATCAAAACAAACCTTAAGCTCAGGTACAAGCCGGAAATGGAACCAGCAGACATTTATAGGAAAATAATGACTTTGCGAGCAAATTCGGTGAGTGAACTTGCCACAGAAATATAAGCAATTAAATTTAAGTCAGATGAAATAATTATCTATTATAAAGATAACCCATATATTGATTTAAGCAATATCGATTCACTTCTTGTCAATAGTGTTAAAGAGATGACACAGGGTGTCCTCTTAGATAAAATATACAAATTATCAAATATTAATGAAATCTTATCAATTATGAGGGAAAGACGATTTGAAAATTCTTGCATAAGGCATGAATACAAAAAAGGGGAGTCTTCCAATTCGTCTTCCAAAAAACCATTCAATAAACAATTTAAAAAGATTCCACAAAGTGGCTTCCAAAGTATGAACCCAAATAATTACGGACAAAACGACAAACAACATACAAAAAACCAAACAGACAATGAACTTAGACCAGAAAATCATGTTTATAGAAGCCAAAGCCAACAAATTTGACAAAATTCTAGCTCTAATCCTAATCAAAACACTTCTGGTCAATATAGACCAAATAATTCTCAAGGACATTCTCGAAGATATTCAGGCACCAGGAGACATCAACCGGGTGAGCCTATGGAAGTGGATAACTTACAGGGAATGAGATCTGATGAAAATAATGTTTGTCCCCAACCAGAAGGAAATTTCGTTGCATGGGATGAAAGTAATTTGAGTTCAAACCCAAATACGTATACTGAGAGTCGAATGAGATCAAATGATTATTTGGGCACAGAATGTAATTAATCCGAAAGATCTAAGTTTTTTTACAACTAGCCTCGGACGAATTGCCTTTGATTGAAATTACGATCTACCAAACAAAATTTCTAGCGCTTATCGATACTGGCTCTTCTTTTAGCATTATTGATGAAAATCTCCATCAATTCCGTAAAGTTCCAATTGAACCTCTTTACTTTACAACAATTACGGGAAAAGATGTCATTAATTTCGAAGTGCATACCCCGGCTCCCAATGAAATTAAACCGCAGTTAGGGGATCATATTCGATGGAAGGTTAGAAGCCTGAAAAATAGAAAGTATAGTTTTATTATAGGGATGGATTTACTCGATGCTCTTGGAACAATAATAGACATAGAAAATAAGATAATTACTCTTAACGGACAACCAATTCGATTTTTTAACAACCCATATTCAAGTCAAGAAATATGTTGGCTCGAAACCACTGACGAAAATTACATGAAACGACTGAAGCTCAATCATTTGAATCCTGAAGAATACTGTAAACTTTCCAAATTAATTAAACAATATGAAGAAGTATTTTTCAAAGAAGGAGATAGACTGACAAGTACAACCTCAATAGAGCATGAGATTAAAACTACAACAGATCAACAAATAAATTCGAAACTATATCGGTACCCACCAAAACATGAAGAAGAGGTAAGACGCCAAATATTTGAAATGGAATCCCAAGGGATAATTCGGAAAAGCAACTCGAAATGTTCAAGCCCTTTGATCGTAGTACCAAAAAAATCTGATAACTCAGGCGAAAAAAAGTACAGGATTGTCATTGATTATAGGAGGCTTAATGAGGTAACGATAGACGATAAGTTTCCGTTACCCAATATTGACTCTATCCTCGACAAGTTGGGTAGAGCACAATATTTCTCGACAATAGATCTGGCTAAAGGATATCACCAGATTCTTATAAAAAAAGAAGATATGCATAAAACTGCATTCGTAACTCCACACGGATTGTATGAATTCATAAGAATGCCATTTGGTCTCAAAAACGCTCCTGCAACATTCCAGAGGCTTATGAATGACATTCTTCGTGATTTCATAAACAAGACTTGTGTGGTTTACTTAGATGATGTTTTGATTTTTAGCACATCTCTAAAAGAACATATTAAAAATTTGACTGATATTTTTAACGTTTTGAGATCTCATAAATTAAAAGTACAAATTGACAAATGTTCCTTTATGCAAAAGGAAACAAATTTTCTAGGTCACGTTATAACAAAAGAGGGATTAAAACCGAACCCTGAAAAAATAACAGTTATACATAACATAAAACTTCCCAAGACGGAAAAACAAATTAAAAGTTTCTTAGGTCTGACGGGATACTACCGTAAATTTATTCGCGACTACGCTAAAGTAGCACAGCCAATGACAAAGTTTCTCCGAAAAGACAGCAAAATTAATATTAAAGATCCGAACTATATAGCGGCCTTTGAAAAACTTAAGACTCTCATAAGCTCTCCACCTATTCTAAAATTCCCAAACTTTACAAAAAAATTTCAACTAACTACGGATGCTTCCAATTATGCTTTGGGTGCTGTCCTTTCTCAGGACGGACACCCCGTATGTTTCGCATCTAGAACGTTAAATTGCCATGAGCGAAACTATTGCACAACTGACAAAGAATTTCTTGCAATCATGTGGGCGGTCAACTATTTTAGACCCTACTTGTACGGTAATAAATTTACAATATTGACGGACCACTTACCAATAAAATATTTGCATTCCAAATATAGAGGAAAGGATATCTCTCCCCGACATCAGCGATGGCTGCTTCAGTTAGGTGAATATCAGTTTGAGATAGAATACCTTAAGGGTAAAGACAATCATGTCGCAGATTTTCTCAGTAGACTTAATCAGTCGGAAGAAAATCTGAGCGAAGCAGAAAAAATCTGAGCGAAGCAGAAAAAACTAACTCTTATTCGGAAATACCAGTTCTTTTCAATGTGGAAAATGAAGAAGAGGACACCACTATGGCAACAGTTCACTCCGCTGAAGAAGAATTACTCGACTATATTCCTATTAAAGAAGAGATAGTCAATAAGTATAAGACACAATTAATTTTGACTAATAATAAAGTAAAAGACTTCGAAACGATTCATAACAAACGAATAATCTATATTGCTGAACATGATTTTGAAAATTTGTATGACATTTTTCGGAGGTATATCAAAAAGGGTATCACTGGGATTTACTCCGAAATTTCAGATCGCAAATATAATATTGTCCAAGAGAAACTTCGCGAAATGTTTTCAAACGATGGAACGCTAAAATTTGTAAGATGTTCCTACAGAGCTCAGGATGTAGCTACTGAAGTGGAAGCAGTAAGACAAATTTCATTATATCACGTCAAAGAAAGTCTTCATTCAGGAATTCTAGAAACTTTCAATGCTATCAAAAACAGAATTTATTATCCTAAACTAATGGAACTCATAAATATAGTTATAAATCAGTGCGAAATATGTCAGGGGACTAAATACGATCGAAAACCCATCAAGCCGAAATTTCAAGAGACCGAGACACCAACAGATATTAATCAGATACTTTATATTGACATTTACATAATACTTAATCAAAATTTTTTAACGATTATTGACAAATTTTCAAAGTTTGGAACCGTATTTTAATTGCCGGATAAAAATCACTTAACTATAATTGATGTACTAGAAGAGCAGTTTGCTAAAATGGGGAAACCTAATAAGATAGTGGCAGGCAATGAATTTAATGGTGTGACTATAAAGGATTTCCTCAATAAAGAAAATGTAGAGTTACATCTTACAAAAGCCCACAGTCATACGGGCCTAGCAGACATTGAACGTTTCCACTCTACACTTGTTGAAAAATTTCGTATATTACACCAACAAAAGAAAGGACAGTCCCCAAGAACCTTGATCCAGAAAGCAGTTAGAAATTATAATGAAAGGCTTCACTCAACAATTAAAGCTACCCCTATTGAAGTCCAACACCACAAAGTCGATCTTGAAAAAATCAAGAAAAACTTAAAAGGAGCCAAAGAAAAATGGCTAGAAAAATCGAACGAAAAAAGAGAAGACTATATTGAAAATAGGTCCACAGGGTTCATTAAAAACGATAGAGCCGAAAGACAAAAACACTTACCCAGATTCAGGAAAGCAAAACTAGAAAACGTACACCCATCTAACATTAAGAAGCCAAGAAAATTTACAAACATTGATTGTCATACCGAGAATATAATTACACAAGAACAGGAATTGACTATAGAAAAAGCTTTAAATAACGGACACCAAAATGACATTCTAGTTTCAAAATTTAAACTTAACATAACAAGACATGATATAAATACACTACGGGAAGGAAACTGGTTGAATGATAACATTATTAACTTTTACATGAATTTAATAGTAGAACGGACACAACAGGAAACAGCAAGAAATCTGCCCAGTGTCTACACAATGAATACTTTCTTTTTACCTCGCCTTTTGCAAGGGGGTTATGGTGCTGTCCGTAGATGGACCAGAGGACTTGATATCATTTCATACGATATTTTACTAATTCCAACCAATATAAATAATGTACATTGGTGCATGAGTATTATCGATTTTAGGGATAAAAGTATCAAATATTACGATTCCATGGGTCACCCAAACCCGCAAATCATCAAAACTTTAGAAGACTACTTAGAAAAAGAGTCCATGGATAAAAGAAAAGTAACAATTGAGGTTTCTGAGTTTGCAAAAGAAAGTTTAGCCAATACACCGCAGCAAACAAATAACAATGATTGCGGAGTGTTCAGCTGTATGATTGCTGAATACATAACAAGTAACTCTGAAGTAACGTTTTCACAAGAAAATATACCCTACTTCCGAAAGAAAATGATCCTAGAAATCCTACAAGGAAAAATATTCTCTTAATTTTTCAGGTTTTAATGGTTACATTGACGCTTCTACTAATATTGACCACACCAGTGACAGGACGATTAAGCCTACAAGAAATATCTGAACAGACGGGATTCATCGAACTTCAACTTGACAAAACGGAAATAGTTAGCAAATACAACATAGTTATCCATATAATAAATACAACGGAAATTTTACAAATCCTAAACGATTTCTCTATAAACATAGAGTATTTAGAAGGTGACCACAAACATTTGCTTTTATCAGAATTAAATCATTTGAAAAATAAAATAAACACTATCATTCCTAAAACAAACAGAAGAAAAAGAGGTCTAATTAATTTGGTAGGAACAACGCAAAAATGGTTATTCGGGACAATGGACGAACAAGACAGACAGACAATAGAAGACCATTTCAAGACGATGGAAACAAATTCACATAACGCAATAACAACACTTAACCAACAAATTGCAATTAACAGTGCATTTAACCAGACAATTTTACAACTGAAACACATTATCGAAGCAGATCGCAAAACAATAATTTCGAGACTTAATACGATATCAAAACAGACAATTAACGACAACCTGTACTACGACCAACTTTTTAAAATTCAAATCCTAAAAAGTAAACTGGAACATATCTTGGACAACGTAGCTTCCGCAAGACATGGCCTTTTGAATCCTAACATTTTAACAGACGAAGAAATCCAAAGATTCAAAATTGACTTAACAAAAATGCAATACATAAAATTGGGATTAGCGAAATTGGAAGATAACCTTTTGATACTTGCCATTAAAATTCCAAGTCAATTCATTCAGATAAATTTAAGACAAATTATACCAATGCCCAATTCAGAGCATAAAGAAATCGATTCTCCCTCAGAAACTATTTTTAAGTACAATGATATCGTATACACCTTTGATAAATCGAAATCTTTGAACGAAGCATTTACAAGTAAAAATTGTGTTTATAGTCAAAATTGTAAATTAGTTACGAATTTAAATACAGAAATCATTGAAGTTGACGATGAGACATTACTTATAAAAAATGCAGATAAAATTAATATTACTCAAAATTGTGATGAAAGAAAATTAACGCTAAAAAATAATGTTTTGATACATTTTAACAACTGTGAGATAAAAATTTTGGACCACTATTTTTCTAATGTAAAGGAAACATTTTTAGAACGATTTTTCTACCCTTTAAATGAAGTATTTAAAAATTTTACTGAAAAACTTACTTTAGAAGAAGTTGCTCTGAAAAATATCAAAAATATTGAAAAAATTAAAGAACTGGAATTTCACAAAAAAGTTTCCTATACGTGTAATCTAAGTTTGATACTCTTAATGATCATTTTCATGCTAATTTTTTGCAAAAAAGGACAAAATAATGTTAAAGTAAATGTTAAAGGAAGAATTCAGGAGAATCCTCATTGTAAGGGGGGAGAAGTTACGTATCCGTTCAGTTTTCCCTCAAAAGAAAAAACCGCAAACCTAAGCGGGAACGTGCAGACAATTTCCTCAAATTTCTCACGCGAAAACGGAAATTGCTCGCCACATGCACTTGAATCAGCAGATTTACCTAAAAACTACAAAGTTCATTCTCACGCTGCATCAGCAGATTACCTGCATAAAAATCATTTGGATACTTGGCTTCGCCCCCAGTACCGCGACGCGTAAGTCGAAACTCTGGTCGACTGAATATCTAACTTGTAAAATTATTGTTCGAAGTTTTAATGTGTTTTTTAATAAAAGTAATATTTGTGTATTGTAACCAAAGTGTTTTTATTTAAGTGTTTGCTACATTTATTTTTTTTGGCAATCTCGGCCATCAGACACGTAATTGGCGCGTCTGGAACCAGATGCTCCTTGCCTTTATGGTGCACGACATCATAGTCGAATCGTTGCAGCGTTACCGCCCAACGAGCCAGATACCCATTCGGCTCCCGCAAGTTGTTAAGGCATACCAGATAGTGGGGATCAGTAATCACCGTCAAGTGTGACCCTTCCAAACAAGGTCTTAGTTTTTCCACTGCCCACAACACCGCTAAGCACTCCTTTTCAGTGGTGGAGTAATTCCTCTCTGTCTTTGAAAGACAACAACAAAGGTAACATACTACCTTCTCTCTCTCTCTGGGTGGCTCTGGCTTAACACTGCACTCAACCCATGATCTGATGCTTCCGTCTGGACGTTAAACGGCAAAGCAAAATCTGGGCATGTGAGAGTCGGCGCTAATGCTTACATCGCCTTGTAATGCGTGAAGGCCAACTCACACTGCTCCGTCAATACAAACTTCTTATTTTTGCGGAGTAAGTTTGTGAGAGGTGCTGTGAGCGCAGTGTGATCCGGAATGAAGCGCCAATACCACGACACCATTCCTAGGAATTATCGCACTCTCTTCACACTGGTTGGCTGGGGAATACGCAGTATATACTCTATCTTTTCTGGGTCGACGTGCAGTCCACTTTCATCTACCACGTATCCCAGGTACTTCAACTGTGGCCGGCAAAACTCACACTTCTCGCGTGATACTCGTAGACCCGCCTCTCGAAGACGTGTTAGCACTACCCGAAGGATTTTCAAGTGTTTCTCGAAATCCCCAGTGACATGGTCTAGGTATATGAAGACGTATGGCTCGAGCTTTGGCCCCAAAACCCTATCCGCAAAGCGTTGCCACGTTGCAGGACCGTTATGTAAGCCAAAAGGCATCCGATTAAAATGAAATAACCCACGTCTAGGTACCGTGAAGGCTGTGAAAGGCTTGGATTCCTCCACCATAGGAGTTTGCCAATAGGCGGACTTAATATCTAACGAAGAGAGATATCGGGCTGCGCACAGTTTGTCTAACGTGGAGGAGATGTATGGGAGTGGATAGGTGTCTCGCTGGGATACGCTGTTCAGCTTTCGGATGTCGACACAAAAACAAAACTTCCCATCCTTCTTCTTTACCAAGAGGATGGGTGATGACCATGGACTTCCGGAAGGTTCAACCACTCGCAGCCGCAACATTTCATTCAGCTCTTCATTGATATGTGCCTGTACCGCCGGAGAAATGGGGTTGTACCACTGTCTAATGCGTTCAGCCGATGTGTAATCACATCCTCCACCCCTCTAGCACACCCTAGGCCATCTCCTATCAACACGAACTCCTCCGTTATCAGTGATTCCAAGCGTGCCTCATCCTGTGGAGTCAACCTTGTTCTCCGTTGTAGTGCCTCACTCCCAAGCTTCCCTGCTGAAATCTAGAACGATCCGAAACGAACGCAGGAAGTCCACCCCTAGAATAAGTCCGTGCGGAAATGCAGGCACTACCAGAATTCCCATCCACCGTGTCACCCCCTTCACCGTCACTGGTACCCAGGCTACGCCCTCAGTTGGGACGCATCCACTATCCGCTAACTTAATTGCTGGTTGTCTCGCTTCCTGATGCTCCAACCTCCGCGTCCGCAGCAAGTCCCCACCGGGTTTCCCGAGGATGGTATGCATTGCCCCGGAGCCCAGTAGTCCTACTATGGCTCGACCAAATACTTCCCCCTCCATATGCGGACGATTGTCCGCTTCCGTTGTCTCCAGTGCAAAATTCACCCTCGTCTCCTGTGTGACTGACATACTTGGATCGCTCGTACCCCCTACGTTGCTTAATGACTACGGTTCCCGTCTCCTGAGGATCTCGCATTCGATGCTTGGTTCGATTGGCTTCGTCTCACATGATCCTTTTGAACGTTGGGCAGCCTCGGTGAACACGTTGGACATACCGTTTTCCGCTTTCCAATTCTCCCACAACCGAAACATCTTTGAGGCTCACTGCAAGTCCTGGAGGTGTGTCCGTCGCCTTTACAGTTCCAGCAGCGGATACCTCTATGCCCCTCTTGCAATGCGGCAATCATTCCTCCCTCTGTAGCCACACAATAAGCCAAATCCTGGCCCAATAAAAGATGCATCCGGGGATTTGGTGAAGGAACAAAAGACTCCACCGTTGCTTTTGTGGCCTCCAACGTTCTACCTAGTTGTACCAGGTCCAATATTGAGGAGATCGGCCCAAGACTGAGCTGAGGCTGGTAGAAGGGTGCGATATTCCACCTTATCGAATATGGCTTCTCCTGTTCCGTACACGGTACTGTAAGTCGACGAAAAAGGCCTTCCGTCGCAGCCACGTACACTCTAGTGGACTCATCCTTCCGGACTCATGTGTCCGCTGCCGAATTTCCTCAAAAAGCCTGTCGTCATAGTCCGGTGGTAAAAACTTTGCCCGCAACTCCTTCTTTACATCGTCCCAATCTTTGGACCTGTGTTTTATCGCCCAGATCCATGTTAATGCCTTACCCTCGAACAAGACCACCGCTGACCTAAATAGATGGGATTTAGGTACCCCCTTCACCTCTCGCCATTCTTCTACCCTTACCAGGAAGGAGCTCACCGAATTCAAATCCCCCATTGGAGACCACAATCCACCTTCGGCGTGATTTTTAGGAAATCCCCACTGTCAGTTCCACCATCAAAATCTCTTAGCAAATTCCTGATTTCCTCCACTTTCTCTTTCACAGCTTCCACATCTTCTTTGGCGCATCCATCTCAATCATAGAGCAGTTCAACGCTCGCTCCGCCCTGAGTGCTATCCGCAGTGACTTCCTCATTTCGTTCACCGTGCCTAATGCCTGCTCCCGAATCCTCAGCTCATAGGCTAGCTCATCCTTACTAAGCATATCAACAAGGATCTTACCTCTCAACGCCATTTTCCCTTTTACCCAAAATTGCACGAGACTACTAAATGCTTAATAATAACTACACAACAACTTAATGCTAAATAAAAAATTCAGGATTTCTTATAAATTCAGTTTAAATTAATATAAATACGTTATTTTATTCCAAGAAAATAATTACATTAATTAGATGCTAAATGAAAGCCACTTACACTTAATCCCTATTATAGTAAGAGGCCCCTTGCTTCCATTCGCTTGAAATTTGCCACCGTTGTCTCGTCTCCGTTCGCTGATTCAATTTCCACTGTACGGCTCCATTTCCTCGTCAGAAGGAAAAAACACAGTCGCTGATCACTCGTTCTGTATTTCTTCGTTTGAATTCACTTGTTGGGTTAAATTTCGATGCTTGTAAGAACCTCCTCAACAGAACAAAAAAGAGCAAGTGCGCCAATCTTCCCGGGCTTAAATAACCTCCGGGTTAACGTTTTTTCCCTTCCATCCACCGGGAAAATCTTGTTTGAGTGCTTTTCTTCCGTTGGAGCGAGTAATTCCCCTCGCTTGATTTCACTCATCCTAAATTCCACTTGGTGGCAACCCTAGTGGGAATTGAGTGTATTACGCGCTGAATGCGCTGAATACATTTGACTGACAGTTCGAACTGTCAGTAATGTTTGTATACGTCGCAACGAGATGTAAGGATTTCGAAGTAATCCTCGTTTCCTGCGTCTTTCCCTTGAGCCGGCGCTCAGATTCATTTCTTGTCCCCGCCGGTAGTTTAATCGCCGGGCCAACGCGTGAAGTGTCGTTCATGTGCAAGTATCAACCATTTTCCGCTACTTTCGGCCGTTGAATCTGTTCTCGGAAATGGCGCGACTTGCTTCATTTTGGTTTCCGTGGTAGGATGAAGTGAGTTTAGTGCAAGTGAGTGTATATTACGTTTCGCCACGATGTCGGCAGTATGAAACCGTAAGTTGAAGTTTCTCACATGTAGGTTGAAGCACGCTCCGTTCTCAATGATTGTTATCCATTATACAATAACAATAAATGGTGTTTAGTACGAATTTCCACGAAAAAATGTAAAAATAGGAATCAAGTTCACGATTACAATAATTTCAAATATAGCATGAGATTATGAATGGTTCCAGCATACTATCTCATATAAGTATATATGTTACTTCCTCAGACACGTTCGTAGACCTATTATTTACTTTTAATCAAAGAAACAAATCAATGGTTGCTAGTTTTTCTTTGAATGACAAATTCATGTTCCATTGTATGTTAATTCCCATAATAGTCGCAAATACAGATTGACGCGAGTATATTATCGACAAACATATATATCAATTCAATGGACGTGGTAAATCGTGAAAGAGGCATAAGATGTTGATAATGATTTTCACGGTGATACTAATTCTATTGATTCTCTTTTTTATTAAGTGAATGTTTGCTTGATTCTGGGTCGCAAACGGATATGGATAGTGTGGTAACAGACACATTAAGCTGGCATTTTAAATTGGTTGGTTTAAACAAGTATATTCGTGTTTCTTTCGTGTATTTTAGTAGATTTGTCAACCTTTTCTCGCTTGAGCTTGGTGTAGTCGGCGGTCGTTTGTCGATGTGTCAAAAAGAGTTTGGTTTGCTATTTTTAAAGTCATTCATGCCTCAGGTTTGGGTGAAATCGGGTCGTTGTGGCCTCAAAAAATGGCATTCGCCTGAGTCCCTCCCAGACTCAAAAAAGTTGTTTATATTTGGGTCAGTTTGTAACGCCTCCAGATTCAGTCATTTTGTGCGCCATTTCCTTTTAGCTTCATGTTTAATTTTGCTGTTATATATATCGAGCCGCAGTGAATTCCTCCTTTGTGGTCTTGCTTCCTGGTGATTATTGATTGTAGCTCACAGTCAAATCTTGTAGGGCTTGAAGTACTCCTTTCACCTCCTCCTTAGCACTTCCGTTTCCTTGTTGCTGCTTCTTTTAGTTACGTTGCGCCTCGAATTCGTACCTTACTCGTCCCGTGTTTGCCACTTATGATGTGTTAAACTCGCGAGTGTCTCCCTTCGGTATACGTGTGATTGCTGCCTCAGCAGCATCTCTGCTGGAGTTGCGTGAGTGTGAAGACGTTTGCGGCAGGATCGTTGAGTTTGTGTCCTTGGCCGGGAGCTCAGTGGCTGCGCGCTCAGCACTCAGGTTCGAATTTGATTTAGTCGAATTATATACTGCATCGAAATTCATCGGGAGTCTATGCCGGAACGTAGAGTCGATGAAACCACAGGCAGTATGAGACCTTGATTCGAGGTAGTGATATAAATGCTCGCAGATTATCGCGTATACCACAAACACCTCTTGTCGCGTGACGGGAGCAACGATTCAACTTCGGGTTTCCTCCCAGCGTTGCATGTTATTTTGTTGGCGACGCAATTCCGATTGCTTCGAGGGGTTGTATGCTTTATGCTACCGCATATGTTGATTGGATGACGAACGTTTCCGGTACCGTGTGTATTTTGCATTATGTTTTGAGCTCGCGTTGGCTCTTGATGCTTTCGGCGCTTGCTGCTGGCTGCGTTGTCCATAATTGTGGTGGATAAATTGGAAGCGACCTAGCTACTTGAGTTTACTTACCTAATGTGACAAAGCAAAAATTATTATGTGGCTTTCTTTTCGTAATTTAACCAATTATTAAATTTAAAATTATGCGGCTCCTTTCCATAATACAACCAGTAGTACTTTCGTGAATGAAAATTTAAATTACTTGTTGATAGTTACATCATTAGGTTACCAAAAAAAAAAAAATAAAGTGCGGCTTGGTGTTGCGTAGATTAAACTCTTACGAAATCGCATATGGTAGTATTCGGGGTGAGGCCATTTAGCAATTCACCCAGGATCGGGTTGAATTCCGCGGGAGCGGTTTTAATACCAAAGCAGAAGCGGCTCATTTCGAATGAACCCTTAGGTGTTGAAATCGTTTGAATCTTTCTCCCTTCTTCATCGACCCGTAAATGTAAATATTACTTGTTCAAGTCCAATTTACAGAAGTACTTGAAGCCTTTGAGACTATGCACTACCTCATCTTTTCTGTGGATCTGATGATTTGAAGCAACATGTCTAAAATTTACCCTACACTTGTAATCCACGCATATTCTTACCCCACCGCTAGACTTAGCTTTAATAACAAGTGACGATCCCCAATCGCCTGTTGCAATTGAACTGATCAACTTTTTAGACTCCTGTGTGGCTAACTCTCTCTCAATTCGCTCTCGCACTGCAAAGGGAACATGGCCTTCATGGATGAAGACCGACTTCATGCCTTCTCTGAGTTGAAGGTTGGCTTCTGCGTGCGTAACACACCCAATCCTTTCTTCGAAAATGGATGGGTATTTCTTGAAGATTTCTTCGAGCGAAGTGACTTCGTTGACGTGGAGTGAACGGAGAGCTGAGCTTTTGTGGCTAGTTATCTCGTTGAGACTGATTCTTAGACTGCGAATCCACGTGCATCTGAGCAAAGTGTCAGAACCTGCTAGCATTACAGATAAATCAGCTTGCATTGAATTCCCTTTGTAGGCGCCTGAGACGGCGATTTTACCTTTGTGCTTGATGAAGTGATCTGAGTAAGAGCCGAAGCAGATTGAAGTCAGTTGCAGCGGTACTTTGAGTCGCGATTTGTTGAAAGCAGTTTCTGAAAGCAAAGAGAAATGTGCCCCTGAGTTTACATCAAATGCTTGTGGCTTGTTATTGAGTGTGACAGTAATAATGTATTTATCAGTGTCTGGTCCATCCTCATACAAATCCTCGATGCTGTCAATGCTAGCGAAAGCATATTTGCTGTTGGGTGACGGTCTTCTTCTTCTTGGGGATGATGAGCTGACAACATGTTGGTCTTCAATTTTCGGAGCCGAGAAATGCTGTAGACTTTGGTGACATGACCGGTTTGTTCACAAGAGGTGTTCTTCATGGATTTGCAATCTGTTCTGCAGTCTCGCAATGTATGTTTGCGTGACTACAGTTGAGACAAAAACCATCGAGACCTAATGACCGACAATCCGCACAGCTTCTAGAACTGCGCGACTGAGAACAATAACGTGGATAAGGGCTGAACTGACGAAGATCATCTTGAGACTTGGAACGCTGGCGGCGACGATGATTTTCTTCTTGATGACGATCGTTTTTGTTCGCGTCTACAACTTGCTTCAGTGGCTTCTATAATGGCTTACTCAATTAGCTTGACTCGAACCGAGATGCTTCCTGTGCTGTGGCTTTCGTCCGAGATCCGTCGAAATTCTTGAGGTTGTTCCTTGTAGGATCTGTTCGCATATCCAGCTGTCCTTCAGGTGTCTGATTAGCTGAGCACGAAGCAATATATCAGCTATGGGGAACTTCCTTTTACAATTGGCATTGGGATAGATAGTGTGGAAATCACAGTATTTCAACTTCACTTTCAGAAATGCGACAAAATCCGAGGTTGACTGATGTGGCAGCTACATGGTGCTGAGAAACCACGTTTGAGACTGATCGAGTCAGCACTTTTTGGAAATGACCCTTCAAGGTTTTGAACTCGAATTCCTTGATAGGATTATCTGGTCCTAGGAATGCAGCTAGATTATTATATTGACATTTCTCAATCGATGAATGCAAGAGTTGAGACTATTTTGTTGTCACGTACACTTTTAAGATCACAACAATTGTCAATGCGGTCCATGTACGACAAAACCTTTTCATTTTTTTTTGTCATAGCCTTCAAAAGGTGTCACTTGTATTACTGGTATGGTTTGCTGGCTTCCAAGAGTAGATGTCAAAACTGATAAGAACCTTTCAAACTGCTGTGAGTTCATTGTCTCCGATTTGCGATTGCTCACCGATTTTGAGTAAACCAAAAATGCATAAATTATCTCAAAACTATTATTAAAATGCACAAATAGCATTTAGTTGGCAAAAAAAAAACGAAAATTGGAGCAGAAAGTAACTTTGGAGTGGCTACTGGAATTGTTGGAAAAGATGCAAATTGGAACCGTAACGGAACTTAAAAAACTTGGTGCGATGTCGATTGGTTAATGCTAATGTCATTCGCTTTTCACAATGTTTTGCGGTATTTTTTCATCCTCGTCGACGACTTGTTGCGGCAAGGGGCCGAATAATATTCTTTATTTAATATAACACATACTACTCTTCATTGTGACGATAACGAAATGCAATTTACATAGAGACAAGGCCAAAACACATGCGAATCGGCGCTCAATACTCAAATGACTGAACGAGACATGAGTACAAACTCGTTTGTTGTACTTTGAATACTGAATTTTATTTTAATACAAGTGACTTTATATACATAATTTATGCTTACATAGCTAATTTAGACTAATCGTGGGAACGTACAAGAATGTATGAAATGTGGTGAGAACCAACATTGTTTTGGCTACGACTATCGTGTGACATTAATTTTACGTTAGGAATTTATGAGCACATGAAGATGTACGTTTTATGTTACAGTTATGAGTTCTATGAGGTAAATTGGAAGTAGAATAATAAAGCATAGGATTTCAATTACAGATATGGAATGTGGGAAACTCGAAATGTAATTTGAATAGTAAACACTCCCGCGCCTTGAAATTTATCAAGTTTCAACATTTGTAGATCGCTTAAGTCTAAAATTTGCACTTCTAGGAGCGGGTTCTGGCGCACATCTTTCGTTCAAATTAAATGGAACAATTTTATCATTCTTAAGCTTTTGTAGTGATACATTTAGGTTCTTAATGTCGTCTAAGTTTTCCTTACTAATAATGTTTTGCGTTGCTCTAATTTGTTGGGTTTTGAGTAGGTTGCCCTCAATGTCGGTTATGTTCATTGTTGTGGAAGCCGTAAAAGAAGCATTGCGATTATTAGAAATGTGAGCATGCGCAGAGATGATCGTTGCGTCTTGTCTAATCACGCATTTTGATTTAAATCTTATTAAACCGACCCCTTTTAGTACATGCTGTATAGATTGGAAACCACAGACGATGTTTATTGTTACGCCAGCCTTAAAATTGTAGAGCCATATATTGGGGTCATGAAGTTGAGTCCAATTATTTGGTTGTGGAATTGGCTCTAAGTGACAGTTAGATGGAAGTTTCCCGGGTTGGTTTATAATATTTAGCTCACACATTGCGGGTCCAACTGTGTTGTGGTATAACTTGTGCCTCTTATCGCAAATGTGATCTGTACCATCCACTGTCATACAGAGCCGTAGCTCGTCATTAACAAATGGATAGTAATAATCTCGATGAAGACTTACTGCAATGAGGTCTTAAGATGTGGCTATCCTTATGTCTTTGTGTTGAACTCGAATAGGCACTTGTACTATATTGAAGATTTGAAATAAGTCTTTACTTACTAGGGGTAAATGAATACAGAAGAGGTGATAGCTAGTAGTTAGTCTAGCCTTGATGGTCATCATATTGTATAATTGTAAAAGATCTGTATGGCTATTTCCACCAGGAATTGAAAGCGATGAATCGAGATGTTCTCTGATAATGGAAAGCTTAGACCGCAATTGTGTTGGGGAAAGTAAGAGAGGATTTACCTTTTTATTATGGCACTCTGTGAGAACGTGGACTATATTTGATTGAATTCGTTCGTAATTGGTTAGCATTAAAGAGAAGTGTAGTGAGAGAGTTGTGAATACTTGAATTATTTTTTCTTCATCAACTATTTTGTTAGTTGCTGCAGGAGATTCAAGAATCAGTTTTAAATTGTTGTTAATGGTGAAAAACTGTTTCTCAAAGGTCATGCTTGATAACATTTAAAGTTGCATCTATTATTGATGTTCGGTTTTTAATGAGTTGTAACAAATGGTTCTTGTTGCCTTTCACATGCTCTATTGTCTCTGCCATTCCATTTGCATATTCCTGGTCCAGTATTCCGAATAGTTTGTTGGAAATAGTACCAATAATGTCAAAAGGTGATCGGTGCACTCGAGCAGGACTGCCGTTTCTGCTGCGCAATATTTCATTATTGGCATATATTGATGCCATACGCGTATCAAATTGTTTTAGGATAGGAGTACAATGTTCGGTTCTATTGATTGTGGTAGCCTTCTTGCACCATTCTTTTAATTGAGCTGTATACGCTGTCATAATATTTATTTCCTCCCAGTAACTTTGGAGGTCAAAATATGTTATAATTGTCCATTTATCTACTGCTATTGTCATACGACCGACTTCTTCGAAGTACAGTAATGGCTGAGAATCCCATGGAGTAATTTCCACCTTATCTTGTAAGGTGAATGAGTGGGCGGGAGGGAAAATTGTAATAAATACGATTAAAAGTGTACTTAAAAGTGTGTTACCACAGTACGTGTGTCGCGTTTGACGCTTGGTCATTGGTTGGGACTCTTCGTTGTTGGTCCCGTTGGGGAGTGAATGCTGCTGAAACTGTTGCAAAGATGTGCATGGTTTAAAGGAGACGTCTTTCCAGTGAGGACCTATAGGAAGAAATCGGGTTCCTTTTCGTTTTTTCGTTATGCGGGTTGTTGGTTTGAAAGATGGATGATGGCTGCGGAGAGTTGGGATAAACGTTGTCTTGATTTTGTTTGATGTTTCATGTGGGCTTGGTGCAGTATTCTGGAGATTTGTTGGTAATGTGCTAAGAAGAGATGCAGTAGAAGAGAACTGGTTCTGCTTTGTGATGTTAGAAGAATCAGGAGCAGATGACTCCTTGTTTTCATCCACCGTAGTTGTCTGTACCGGCAATGGTGCTAGGTTATGGATGGCTCGATCAGTTATACCCCTTTTGGTGATGATTTGCACTACCCTTACCATGCCGTCTCTATCTTTTGTTGCACTTACGATGTTGCCTAATGGCCACTTAAGTGGCGCTGTAAATTCATTTTTCAATAGAACAAGACTACCTGGCTTTAAGCCCTCGATCGGAGTCCTCCATTTATTTCTTTGTTGTAACTAGTGAAGAAACTCCTTGCTCCACTTTCTCCAAAACTCAAGTTTTTTTTGGGTAACGAGCTCCCATCTTTGGCAAAGTTTTATGTCCTTCTCCTTCATTAGAGGGTTGGGTAAGGCTGTTAACTGTTCGCCAATTAGGAAATGAGATGGAGTTAGTGCCTGAATGTCATTAGGGTTGCTGGAAAGCTTTGTAAGAGGTCGAGAGTTAAGTATTGCTTCAATTTCGGTGATGAGAGTGTTGAGTTCCTCATACGTCAGTGCAGCACTACCTATAGTTCTTCGCAGATGATATTTAGCTGACTTAACAGCCGCCCCCCAAAGACCCCCAAAGTGTGGAGTTCTTGAAGGTATAAAATGCCACTCTATCATTTGATCTGCGCAGTGCTGTATCAATTCATCATGGAAATCCGATTTGAAAAACAAATCATAAGTTTCTTTGAGTTCATTTTTTGCCCCACAAAATTAGTGCCATTGTCGCAATGAATGTGAGTGGGCCTTCCTCGTCTTGCGATGAAGCGTTTTAATGCTCCAATAAAGGCGTCTTTTGTGAGGTCAGATGCAAGTTTTAAATGAACTGCCTTAGTTGCGAAACATATTAATACGGCCTTAGTAGGTTTCTTGCCTTGAACTTTGTAATGAATATGAATTGGGCCGCAGAAATCTATTCCAACATTTGTAAATGGCAAAGTTGCCATGATTTGGTTGATTGTCTTTGGTTGAAATCTTGCACATCGAACCCACTTGTGTACAATAGATTGTGCGAGTTTTCTCCGATTCAGAGGCCAAAATCTTTGCCTAGCTGCTGCCAAGAGGGCTTGTGGTCCCGCGTGAAGATTGGTAATATGTAGTTCTTCCATTAAAATGTATACATATTCATCTTTTTCAGGAAGAACCATCGGATGCTTGCTATCATAAGACAGTTTGGCTTCCTTTAACCTTCCTCCCACCCTTATAAGTCCTATTCCGTCTAAAAATGGGGATAAGGGTGATAGCTTGCTCCTGGGGGATAGTAGTTTTCCCTTCTTAAGCTCTTTGAGTTCTTCTGTGAAATGCTCTTCTTGAATGGTTCTTACTACCCAGAGTAAAGCCTCATGAATTCCAATGGAACACAGAATTACAGTATAAGGAGGTTTCTCATTTGGACCATATCTTTTGCAAATTCGCCTGATGTAAGCTATAACATGTAGTAGTGTCCTAAACGAGTTCCGATAAATTATAGTCTTTAACATATTATAGCTCGGTTTAATCGAGTCGACCGAACTTGGTAGTGCAACGGGACTTTCTGGGCTTGTGTCAATTGTAGGTGGTGTGGCAGTTGGCCAATTTATTGGATCAGATCGCAGAAATTGAGGGCCGTTAAACCACAAATTGGAAGTTAATAACTGGGTTGCACTCAGGCCTCTAGAGATCAAGTCTGCCGGATTTTCTTTAGAAGGGACATGTAGCCATTGTTTTTTCTCAGAATTTTGTTGAATATATGACACCCGGTTAGCAATGAATTTACTTTGCGCAGACGATTCAGAAGTAATCCAAGCTAGGGCAATAGTAGAGTCACCCCATAGGAATGCTGCGTCTGGCCTTGGAGCTAGCACTGTCTTGACTCGGCATACTAATGTTGTTAGTATGTAAGCCGCTGAAAGCTCGAGTCGTGGGAGCGTTGTTTCTTTGAGAGGAGCCACCTTTGATTTTGCACAGAGAAGCCGTACTATTGGTTGACCCTCAGAATTGATAGTTCGTAGGTACACGGCTGCTCCGTAAGTCTTTTCGCTTGCGTCGGCAAAACCATGAATTTCTAGGCACCTTTGACGCTTTCTGGCTAGTGCATGCCTTGGTATGGACAGTTCTTTTATCTTTTCTAAGTCCTGACGAAATGATATCCATTTGTTTTGGAGTTCCTGGGGAGGTGCTTCATCCCATTCCAGTTTAAGCTTCCACAAACTTTGCACAAATATTTTTCCGTATGTGACAACTGGGTTTATGAGCCCTAGCGGATCGTAAATTCTTGCCACGTCTGCTAAAATCGTTCATTTTGTGAAGCGGCGTATTATCGGCAAATTTGTTCGAATTGAAAACTGATCAGCATTAGGTGACCAGGATAGGCCTAAAGTTTTGACGTGAGTATTTTTGGTTTCTCCAATATTGATCTTGGCTTCAATATCTTCTTTAGGAATTGATTCTAACAATTTTGGATGATTTGCGCTCCATTTACGGAATTGGAAACCTCCCTCACGAAGAAGACTTGTTAGCTCATTCTGGAGATTACAAGTCTGATTTAAGCTATCTGATCCCGTCATTATATCATCTACGTAAAAGTCACGTTTAAGTATTTGACAGCCAAGTGGATACTTCTTGCCCTCTTCCTCTGCCAATTGATGAAGACATTTAGTAGCTAGATATGGAGCTGAAGCGGTACCATAGGTTACTGTGCGCAGACGGTAGTATTTTAGGTCTTGATCTGGAGATTCACGCCAAACCAGAAGTTGAAAGTCTCTGTCCCTTTCATCAACCAATATTTGTCTATACATTTTAGTAATATCGGCTGCAAAAACATATTTGTGCAGTCGAAAACGGAGTAAAATTACAAATAGGTTGTCTTGGATTGTTGGACCTACCATCAGTATGTCATTTAAAGATTGGTTACTTGATGTTTTGCAAGATCCATCAAACACTACTCTTAACTTAGTGCTCGTGCTTTCTGGTTTGAGCACGCTATGATGAGGCAAAAAATAGTTTTGTTTTGGTATTTGGGACATCAACTCCATGTGATTCAAAAAGAGAAGTTCTCTCATGAATGCAATGTATTGTTGTTTCAACTCTGGGTTCTTTTTAAAACGGGCTTCAAGAATAAAGAACCTTCGTTCCGCAATCTCTTGAGACTTTCCTAGTGCGCTTGGGGGCTGTACGAAAGGGAGACGAACTATGAAACGGCCTTGAACGTTGCGTTTTGTATTTATGCTGAAATGATCTTCACACATTTTTCAGCCTTTGTCATTGGTTTGATGTCTGAATTGCATTGTTCCAATTCCCAAAATTCTTTGAGTTGTGCCACTAATGATAGGCTGGCTACTCCACTGAAAGTTGCTAGGTTTGTAGTCGGTTGACGAGCTGTCCCCAAGACAATCCACCCAAGTATCGAATTCTGTAAGGTAGGCAAGTCGGCAGATATTCTGATTTGACCAACTGACATTAGATTAGCATATATGTCAGCATCCAGAAGTAAATCGATCTTTCTGGGCTCACTGAAATCTGGGTCAGCCAATCTTATATTTTTTGGAATTGGCCAATCACTTGTATTTAAAGCAACCCTAGGTTGATCGGAAGTTATGTCCGGCAAAATAAACGCTTCAATGTACGCTTTAAATCCATTGAGCCTTGATTTGATTGCAATATTAATTCGACCCTTAGCTTGAAGTTTGAAATCACCTTTACTATTTATGTCGATTTTTCTTCGATTAACTTGCATTCCTAGGCGCTTTACTAAAGCCTCCGTTACAAAATTCAATTGCGATCCAGAATCCAACAATGCTCTACAGGTTACGTCTTGTGCCAGACAATTTTCAATATTTAGCATTGCCGTTTCCAGGAACGTATAACCTGACAGTAGGTGATTGTTTTCAGAGACAGTATGAACCGAGACTTGCATTTCATTATTTTTATTTTTATTCGTGGTGCGAG
Source organism: Odontomyia ornata (assembly GCA_963969285.1). NCBI lineage: Eukaryota > Metazoa > Arthropoda > Insecta > Diptera > Stratiomyidae > Odontomyia > Odontomyia ornata. The sequence goes on from OZ017740.1 coordinate 216,263,578, forward strand.
TTTTTTTGTGAAGTTGCTTGTGCAGAAGTATTACCAGGCTTTTCAATGTGAAGTAAGGTATTATGTCACCCATTGCATTTTAAGCAACTTCTACAAGGACAAGTGGAAGTTTTATGACCTTTCTTCAAACAATTGATACACATTTGCAGTTTTTTTGCTGCGTTAATTCGTTCTGGAGGAGAGAACTTCAGAAATTTTGAACGAAATTTCAACTGGTGGGTTTGAATCTTGCATAACTCGCAAGAACTTATTTGGCTTGTTGTCAAGGACGTGTTTGATTTCTCCGTTTCTTTTTCTTTACGTTAATTCTTTTCCCGTTTATCTCCAAGAGTTTCTAGTAATTGAAATCTAGCTTCAATAAATTTTACGAATGATGCTAGAGTCAGAATTTCTTTGGGTGATTTAAGGCTTTCTTCAAAGAGCCTGTGAGTTTCACGGCCTACTTTCTTTAAAAGTGGCTGAACGATTAATGGATCCCAGTTGGACGTGTCAATTCCTGGACTTTCGATACCCAATAGTGCTTCAGTAACTATATCGTGAAGCTGTTTGATTCCTATTGAAGACTCAGCTGACATACTTTTAAATGTCAACACTCTATCAATGAAGGCTGACACGATTAGACGCTTGTTATCATAGCATTTTTTAAGTATTCCCCAAGCAATATCGTAGTTTTGTTCTGAAATTTGTAGATGTTGAATGAGTCTGCTTGGCTCACCAGAGAGATTAGATTTAATGTAGAACATATTTTGAGAGTTAGAATGTTGTTGATGAATCAAATTTGTAAACAGATCATAAAACTGTTGCCACTTGGCATAATCTCCCATGAAAGTGGGGATTGTTATTTTCGGAAGTCGGACCATACTTTGGGAGGACGTATTTTGTTGTGAGCCGGCATGGTTTTCAGGAGATGGACTACTTAATTCTAATAATTTGATTGCTATATCATTATATTTTCCCTGCAGATCTGAATATTGGGTATTATCGTTAAGGGCCGTTTTTTCTGCCAGAAGCTCGTAATGGTTAGTAGTTATTAATTGCCAACAGTTGGATATATTGGAGGAATGTTGCATATCAAATGCTTTTGAACGAGGAGTTTTCAAAAAGTCTTCTAGGGCGTCTAGACAGTTTCCAAGGGAGCTCATCATTGATTCTTGAGTTCTAATTTTCTTCTGCACATAATCATTGTGTGTCGATCCCATTTCGTCAGCAGAAGTGGAGTTTTTAATTTGATGCTCAAGTTCAGCCTTGAGTTCTGAGTATGCATCCCGTACACCCCTGAAGAAACCTTCTTCAAAATAAGAGTGGCTGGGATTCATATCTTCAAACTTTAATAATTCTGAATGGTGTCCACTGAAATCGGCCCACTCAGATTCCAATAAACCAAGTTGCGTTTGTAAATATCGCGAAGTTCTTCTCGTAGTGGAAGTTTTTCTATAGTTTTCTTGCCTCTTCTCTATGGCTTTTCCCAATTTTGACTGAGTTTTAAATAACTTATCCATGATTATCTTTTTTTATAGTTCTGCCAACACAGATGACGTTGTTATGACCAAAAAAAACAGGGGAGGGTGGGGGGTGGAGATGAGCAACGCAAAACGTGTTTTTATATATAAATATATATAAATCTGTAAAGAGTTAGAATATGTCAAACAGAAAAAATTAAATTTAATAATAATCAGTTGTATAACTTGCGTGTGAAGCCGTTGTTAAACTTCCTGTTGTTCGTAGACGGGAAGATGCTGATCCCTCGTGGTGTTGAAGCGAGTTGCAAATATCGTTGGCTTCCTTCCTGGTGCTCACCTGAGCGAGTTGAAGATATCGTTGGCTTCCTTCCTGGTGCTCACCTGAGCGTCGTCGGAAGGTGCAATCCCTCGTGGCATTGAAGCGAGATGCAGATATCGTTGGCTTCCTTCCTGGTGCTCACCTGAGCGTCGTCGGAAGGTGCGATCCCTCGTGGCGCTGAAGCGAGTTGCAGATATCGTTGGCTTCCTTCCTGGTGCTCACCTGAGCGTCGTCAGAAGGTGCGATCCCTCGTGGCGCTGGAGCGAGTTGCAGATATCGTTGGCTTCCTTCCTGGTGCTCACCTGAGCGTCGTCGGTAGGCGCAATCCCTCGTGGCGTTGAAATGAGATGCAGATATCTTTGGCTTCCTTCCTGGTGCTCACCTGAGCGTCATCGGAAGGTGCAATCCCTCATGGCGCTGAAGCGAGATAGAGATATCGTTGGCTTCCTTCCTGGTGCTCACCTGAGCGAGTTGAAGATATTGTTGGCTTCCTTCCTGGTGCTCACCTGAGCGTCGTCGGAAGGTGCAATCCCTCGTGGCATTGAAGCGAGATGCAGATATCGTTGGCTTCCTTCCTGGTGCTCACCTGAGCGTCGTCGGAAGGTGCGATCCCTCGTGGCGCTGAAGCGAGTTGCAGATATCGTTGGCTTCCTTCCTGGTGCTCACCTGAGCGTCGTCAGAAGGTGCGATCCCTCGTGGCGCTGGAGCGAGTTGCAGATATCGTTGGCTTCCTTCCTGGTGCTCACCTGAGCGTCGTCGATAGGCGCAATCCCTCGTGGCGTTGAAATGAGATGCAGATATCGTTGGCTCCCTTCCTGGTGCTCACCTGAGCGTCGTCGGAAGGTGCAATCCCTCGTGGCGCTGAAGCGAGATAGAGATATCGTTGGCTTCCTTCCTGGTGCTCACCTGAGCGAGTTGAAGATATTGTTGGCTTCCTTCCTGGTGCTCACCTGAGCGTCGTCGCAAGGTGCAATCCCTCGTGGCATTGAAGCGAGATGCAGATATCGTTGGCTTCCTTCCTGAGGCTCACCTGAGCGAGTTGAAGATATCGTTGGCTTCCTTCCTGGTGCTCACCTGAGCGTCGTTGGAAGGTGCAATCCCTCGTGGTGTTGAAGCGAGATGCAGATATCGTTGGCTTCCTTCCTGGTGCTCACCTGAGTGTCGTCGGAAGGTGCTGATCCTCTTGGTGTTGAAGCGAGATAGAGATATCGTTGGCTTCCTTCCTGGTGCTCACCTGAGCGTCGTTGGAAGGTGCTGATCCTCTTGGTAACGAAGCGAGTTGCAAATATCGTTGGCTTCCTTCCTGGTGCTCACCTGAGCGTTGTTGGAAGGTGCTGATCCTCTTGGTGTTGAAACGAGATAGAGATATCGTTGGCTTCCTTCCTGGTGCTCACCTGAGCGTCGTTGGAAGGTGCGATCCCTCGTGGCGCTGGAGCGAGTTGCAGATATCGTTGGCTTCCTTCCTGGTGCTCACCTGCGCGTCGTCAGAAGGTGCGATCCCTCGTGGCGCTGGAGCGAGTTGCAGATATCGTTGGCTTCCTTCCTGGTGCTCACCTGAGCGTCGTCGGAAGGTGCAATCCCTCGTGGCGCTGAAACGAGTTGCAAATATCGTTGGCTTCCTTCCTGGTGCTCACCTGAGCGAGTTGAAGATATCGTTGGCTTCCTTCCTGGTGCTCACCTGAGCGTCGTCGGAAGGTGCAATCCCTCGTGGCGCTGAAGCGAGTTGCAAATATCGTTGGCTTCCTTCCTGAGGCTCACCTGAGCGAGTTGAAGATATCGTTGGCTTCCTTCCTGGTGCTCACCTGAGCGTCGTCGGAAGGTGCAATCCCTCGTGGTGTTGAAGCGAGATGCAGATATTGTTGGCTACCTTCCCGGTGCTCACCTGAGCGTCGTCGGAAGGTGCTGATCCTCTTGGTGTTGAAGCGAGATAGAGATATCGTTGGCTTCCTTCCTGGTGATCACCTGAGCGTCGTTGGAAGGTGCTGATCCTCTTGGTGTTGAAGCGAGTTGCAAATATCGTTGGCTTCCTTCCTGGTGCTCACCTGAGCGTCGTTGGAAGGTGATGATCCTCTTGTTGTTGAAGCGAGATAGAGATATCGTTGGCTTCCTTCCTGGTGCTCACCTGAGCGTCGTTGGAAGCTGCAATCCCTCGTGGCGCTGAAGCGAGTTGCAGATATCGTTGGCTTCCTTCCTGGTGCTCACCTGAGCGTCGTCGGAAGGTGCAATCCCTCGTGGCGTTGAAACGAGATGCAGATATTGTTGGTTTCCTTCATGGTGCTCACCTGAGCGTCGTCGAAAGGCACAATCCCTCGTGGCGTTGAAATGAGATGCAGATATCGTTGACTTCCTTCCTGGTGCTCACCTGAGCGTCGTCGGAAGGTGCAATCCCTCGTGGCGCTGAAGCGAGATAGAGATATCGTTGGCTTCCTTCCTGGTGCTCACCTGAGCGAGGTGAGGATATCGTTGGCTTCCTTCCTGGTGCTCACCTGAGCGTCGTCGGAAGGTGCAATCCCTCGTGGCATTGAAGCGAGATGCAGATATCGTTGGCTTCCTTCCTGGTGCTCACCTGAGCGTCGTCGGAAGGTGCTGATCCTCTTGGTGTTGAAGCGAGATAGAGATATCGTTGGCTTCCTTCCTGGTGATCACCTGAGCGTCGTTGGAAGGTGCTGCTCCTCTTGGTGTTGAAGCGAGTTGCAAATATCGTTGGCTTCCTTCCTGATGCTCACCTGCGCGTCGTTGGAAGGTGCTGATCCTCTTGGTGTTGAAGCGAGATAGAGATATCGTTGGCTTCCTTCCTGGTGCTCACCTGAGCGTCGGTGGAAGGTGCAATCCCTCGTGGCGCTGAAGCGAGTTGCAGATATCGTTGGCTTCCTTCCTGGTGCTCACCTGAGCGTCGTCGGAAGGTGCAATCCCTCGTGGCGTTGAAACGAGATGCAGATATCGTTGGCTTCCTTCCTGGTGCTCACCTGAGCGTCGCCGGAAGGTGCAATCCCTCGTGGCGTTGAAGCAAGTTGCAAATATCGTTGGCTTCCTTCCTGGTGCTCACCTGAGCGTCGTCGGAAGGTGCAATCCCTCGTGGCGCTGAAACGAGTTGCAAATATCGTTGGCTTCCTTCCTGGTGCTCACCTGAGCGAGTTGAAGATATCGTTGGCTTCCTTCCTGGTGCTCACCTGAGCGTCGGTGGAAGGTGCAATCCCTCGTGGCGCTGAAGCGAGTTGCAGATATCGTTGGCTTCCTTCCTGGTGCTCACCTGAGCGTCGTCGGAAGGTGCAATCCCTCGTGGCGTTGAAACGAGATGCAGATATCGTTGGCTTCCTTCCTGGTGCTCACCTGAGCGTCGCCGGAAGGTGCAATCCCTCGTGGCGTTGAAGCAAGTTGCAAATATCGTTGGCTTCCTTCCTGGTGCTCACCTGAGCGTCGTCGGAAGGTGCAATCCCTCGTGGCGTTGAAACGAGATGCAGATATCGTTGGCTTCCTTCCTGGTGCTCACCTGAGCGTCGCCGGAAGGTGCAATCCCTCGTGGCGTTGAAGCAAGTTGCAAATATCGTTGGCTTCCTTCCTGGTGCTCACCTGAGCGTCGTCGGAAGGTGCAATCCCTCGTGGCGCTGAAACGAGTTGCAAATATCGTTGGCTTCCTTCCTGAGGCTCACCTGAGCGAGTTGAAGATATCGTTGGCTTCCTTCCTGGTGCTCACCTGAGCGTCGTCGGAAGGTGCAATCCCTCGTGGTGTTGAAGCGAGATGCAGATATTGTTGGCTACCTTCCCGGTGCTCACCTGAGCGTCGTCGGAAGGTGCTGATCCTCTTGGTGTTGAAGCGAGATAGAGATATCGTTGGCTTCCTTCCTGGTGATCACCTGAGCGTCGTTGGAAGGTGCTGATCCTCTTGGTGTTGAAGCGAGTTGCAAATATCGTTGGCTTCCTTCCTGGTGCTCACCTGAGCGTCGTTGGAAGATGCTGATCCTCTTGGTGTTGAAGCGAGATAGAGATATCGTTGGCTTCCTTCCTGGTGCTCACCTGAGCGTCGTTGGAAGGTGCAATCCCTCGTGGCGCTGAAGCGAGTTGCAGATATCGTTGGCTTTCTTCCTGGTGCTCACCTGAGCGTCGTCGGAAGGTGCAATCCCTCGTGGCGTTGAAACGAGATGCAGATATTGTTGGCTTCCTTCCTGGTGCTCACCTGAGCGTCGCCGGAAGGTGCAATACCTCGTGGCGTTGAAGCGAGTTGCAAATATCGTTGGCTTCCTTCCTGGTGCTCACCTGGGCGTCGTCGGAAGGTGCAATCCCTCGTGGCGCTGAAGCGAGTTGCAAATATCGTTGGCTTCTTTCCTGGTGCTCACCTGAGCGTCGTTGGAAGGTGCAATCCCTCGTGGCGCTGAAGCGAGTTGCAGATATCGTTGGCTTCCTTCCTGGTGCTCACCTGAGCGTCGTCGGAAGGTGCTGATCCTCTTGGTGTTGAAGCGAGATAGAGATATCTTTGGCTTCCTTCCTGGTGCTCACCTGAGCGTCGTCGGAAGGTGCAATCCCTCGTGGCGTTGAAGCGAGTTGCAAATATCGTTGGCTTCCTTCCTGGTGCTCACCTGAGCGTCGTCGGAAGGTGCGATCCCTCGTGGTGTTGAAGCGAGTTGCAAATATCGTTGGCTTCCTTCCTGGTGCTCACCTGAGCGAGTTGAAGATATCGTTGGCTTCCTTCCTGGTGCTCACCTGAGCGTCGTCGGAAGGTGCGATCCCTCGTGGCGCTGAAGCGAGTTGCAGATATCGTTGGCTTCCTGCCTGGTGCTCACCTGAGCGTCGTCGGAAGGTGCACTCCCTCATCGCGTTGAAAAGAAATACAGATATCGTTGGCTTCCGTCCTGGTGTTCAACTGAGCGTCGTCGGAAGGCGCAATCCCTCGTGGCGATATCGGCCCACTCAAAGTTCACCCTGCGGACTTGAGCTCGACTATTACAACGCTAGGATAATAGAGCACCCTAGTGCAGCCCCACACTAGGTCCTGATTACGGCTTGGAAATGCTCTTGGGTCCGGGTCACCAAACTGATTACAAACTCGTTTGTTGTGCTTTGAATACTGAATTTTATTTTAATACAAGTGACTTTATATACATAATTTATGCTTACATACCTAATTTAGACTAATCGTGGGAACGTACAAGAATGTATGAAATGTGATGAGAACCAACATTGTTTTTGCTACGACTATCGTGTGACATTAATTTTACGTTAGGAATTTATGAGCAGATGAAGATGTACGTTTTATGTTACAGTTATGAGTTCTATGAGGTAAATTAGAAGTAGAATAATGAAGCATAGGATTTCAATTACAGATATGGAATGTGGGAAACTTGAAATGCAATTTGAATAGTAAACAAGACAGTTCCTCGCTATAGGTTAACTCGAACACGTTTGCACTCTACACAATAATACAGTCTAGATCGAATATGCTCGCACGCTTCACTATAATTTCCGATATCCTGCGAAGCTTTCAGCGACGTAATACTCTTTGAAAGCGCATATATGATTCTTTCCAAATTGTTGGATCTACTGAGATTGTTGGTTATAGGTCAAGTCGGAAGTTGAACACTTTCAATGGTTGGAAAAATATTTTGTTTCTCTTGATAACTATTCTTGTTGGTTTTATTCTTCAATGTTTCTACTTGTGCATAGGTATATTTCATGAAAACTTTCCTAACATCAGCAATTGGGTTTCTTTTGTTGTTGAATTCATCTCTTCTATTTTGTAGAAACAGTATTTGAGCATGTCTCCTAGGTCTAGCTCTTCATATCTATTTTTATTTATGATCGAGCCTGCCTCACGATTTTTTATATTCAGAATAGAGCTTACTTCGACTTCATGCCTGTACTTGACCTACTTGGGGCAGTTTTGATTAGTGTCCATAGGACCATTGCTATTACACAAAAGGCACTTTATACAGCTACATGTACCCTCGCACTTTGTCTCGCCACATTTTAAACATCTCGCTACAGATGATTGTAGAGTGACCTAGCCTACTGCAGTTCCTACATGGTTGGGGGAGGAATCTAACGCATTCCCCTTTCGTATAAAGTATTCAATTTTAAGGTTATCCAGTAGGGTATTTCCCGTCTCCTAAATTAATCGGGTCTCCTCTGTAAAGTTAGCTGACTTTTCTCGCAAATTTATATGGTAGTATATGAAGACTTGCGGAGGTGTTAACGAAAACTTAAGGTTTTATATAGTTTCGAAACGAATTTCTACAGTCAAATCCAGATGCTCCGCGGAGAATATAACACCACCTGTTCAAAAAGCAAATATATAAAATAATTGCCCTCTGGTCAGACGGCGTTTCGTCTGGCTTCTCAAAAAAGACCTGTTGAACAACTGATAACATAATTTTAATCTCTGTGTATTTTCCCATGTTAAGCGCTTCCAGACTATCCTGTGTTTTCATGTTTTCCAATTAAACGCTATTATTTTGTTTTTTCGACAAATACATATTTCGGGAGTAAGTTGCTCCCTTCTTCAGTGTCAATTATTTTCTAAGAATTCAAGGCCTTTTCAAGGATATTTATACTAACCAAATCCTAATTACCTAAGGTCGGATTGCTTAATGTCTATTGCTTTAGGTCTATTTGCTTTAGGTCTAATTGCTATTGGGTTTTATTACCTTTATATCTTAATGTTATTCTTAGCTTAATTATTTAGTCTTTTATTATTTCATTATTGCTTAAGGTCTAATTATCATTATTTATTGGATGAGTAATTTTAATTATTTTAATTATTATTAGTACAACAAAAAAAATCTAATGCTATTTCGCCATATCCTAGATCATCGTTGAGTCTCGTTTCGGTTGGCTGCCTCATGATCCACAATGATTCGTACACGTCCAGTTCTCGCATGTTTCTTACTTCCTTCACTACCGTTAGGTCTTCCCATTCTATTTGATGTCCTTCGCAAATGTGTTTCGCTACTGAAGATTTGACGTTGCTCGTGGTTTCTCGCTTCATCGCCGATTGTGCCTCCTTAGTGTGCTCCTCGAATCTTATTTTAACCGTTCGTTTTGTTTGTCCAATGTATGCTTTATCACAGTGTTTGCATTTAATTTTGTATACACCGCACTTCTCATCTTTCTTCTTGCTATCCTTTGTATTTGTGAGCCTGTTTTTGAGTTGAAACTGGACGCTGCTTGAAATTAACTGGATGTTAAGGCGCAGCCCCCAGTGAAACTGAAAATTTGGGTAAACTTTACAGCCGTTTATCTCAGAAACGTTACGAATATTTGCAAAAAATTTTTTAAGGAAAAAGTCGGAATGAACCTTTGGCTATCGAATCAACTCATTACATTTTGGAAAAAGGTGGTTGCAAAAGTTATTAAATTCAAACAAAATTGCATGTTTTCGTTAAAAAATGTAGTAGATCTCGGAAACTACTTAACGTACCGAGTTGATTTAAGGTTTGGTTGTTAGATCGAAATTATTTCAAGTGAATTAACTCATCAAAAATTTAATAAAGTTTTTTTGCAAAAAATTTTCTAAAACAAAATGTGTAATTTGCACACACTGAACAAATATCATGCATGCACATTGATTTGTATCAAATTTCCACATTTTGTTCTAGGAAATTTTTTGCAAAAAACTTTTTTAAATTTTTGATGAGTTAATTCACTGCAAATAATTTAGATCTAACAACCGAAGCTTAAATCAACTCGGTACCTTAAGTAGTTTCCTAGATCTACTACATTTTTTAACAAAAACATGCCATTTTGTTTGAATTTAATAACTTTTGCAGCAAACTTTTTGCAAAATGTAATGAGTTGATTCGATAGTCAAAGGTTCATTCCGACTTCTTGCTTAAAAAATTTTTGCAAATATTCGTAACGTTTCTGTGGTGAACGGCTGTAAAGTTTACCCAAATTTGCAGTTTCACGGGGGGCTGCGCCTTAATTTGCTTGAGTAATCTGCTTAAGCCTCCGGTTAGTTCTGAGTTTTTTTTTTGTGGTAGGGAGGTGAACGCTATTCATGCACAGAGTGTGGGATTCCCATGCGTGACTGGACTACCCACTTAACACCTCCCCTGTCAACCTGAAAACCCAGCCTGGAACCGTTTGACACATTACTTCGGGCCAGGTCTCGTTTTGTTACGCTGTCAGGCGCCTTCAAGCTGGGGAGTCCCTTTCCTAGCGGGAGGGGAGAGGGGAAGCGGAAATGTCAGACAAGCGATCCCCCAGCTCCAGCGCCCCCGGCTGCTGTGAGTCCCTTTTATATTTTAGGACTGCCCGAGCATAATGTGCCACCTGGTTCCATTTGTCAACCGATTCGAGCATCACCGCAACTATATTATCCGGGGTGAGCTCTCCCGTCTCCCTGTAGAGTTTCCTTCGCAGCCTGGCCCATTTGGTATACGCAAAAAATGTGTGACAGGCATTGTACTCCTCTCCTGGGTAAAACCGACAATCGGGAGACCGTGACTTACCGATCTTGTGCAGGTAAGACTGAAAACACCCATGCCCACTCAAAAGCAGGGTCAGATAGAAGTCAGTCTCACCATGCCTTCGATTTAGCCATGGTCTCACATCCGGGATGAGGCGCACAGTCCACCTTCCCTTCGAGCGATTCACCCAAGATTGCTGCCAATCGTTGAGCGAGCACTGTCTCTCCTCGCGGACAACCATCTCCCTCGCATCTTCGTTTCGGCGCAGGTAAATAGCGCGGCGCTCTCTAGCAAGGAGGGCGAAAATCACTCTCACCGCCGGGTCGGAGACTGTTGGATACGAAGATGCAATTCTCAGTGCTCCCTTTCTCTGTACCTGTGCCAAACGTTTTCGGTATACCTCCTTGCTGAGAGCGTCGCCCCATACCTCTGCTCCGTACAGTAGCACTGACCCTACAGCACTCATCAAGAGGCGTCTTCTTGATGGGCTGGGTCCCCCTACGTTGGCCATAAGTCGACTCAGGGCCGATATTCCCGAAGCAGCCTTCTCAGCCGTTGCCCTGATTTGCTCAGAGAAACTCATCTTCGAGTCGATCAGTAGCCCCAGGTACTTCACCGCTGGCTTCGATTCGATTTGTATATCTCCAATACTGATCATCCTTACTCTAGGGATTTTCTTTTTTGTCAAGATGACCACTTCGGTTTTCTCCAGTGCTAAACTCAGCCCGCGAGCAGTCATCCAGTCCCTCACTCGGCGCATTAGCATACCTAGCCTAAGTTGCGCTTGTTCAATGGTGCGTCCAGTGACCAGAGCCACAACATCATCCGCATAGCCAACCAAGCGTGACTCATCTGGCATCTCAAGTCTCAGTAGCCCGTCGTAAGACACGTTTCATAGGTCCGGACCAAGGATAGATCCCTGGGCAACACCCGATGTAATTTCCATCCTTCGTTGGCCCTGTGTCGTGTCGTAGAGCAGGCTTCAGTCCTCTAGGTAGTTCCTCAAAAGCCGCATTAGATATTCCGGAACTTGAAAAGAGTTTTCCAGCGTGTCCAGAATATCCACCCATCTAGCGGAGTTGAAGGCATTCCTGACGTCGAGTGTCACCAATAGGACGATCCGTCGCTTGGTGCGACTATATGCCTCTGCCTTTTGGACCGCGTTCACCACCTCCGCAATCGCATCAATGGTAGAACGTCCTGCTCTAAAGCCGTGTCAGTGAGTATTCCCTTGATGAGTTTCTCTAGCACTTTCCCAGCCGTGTCTAGCATGCATAACGCGCGGTATGCAGACGGCGATTCGGGATTTCCCTTACCCTTGCTGATCAGCACGAGCCTCGCCACCTTCCATCGTACCGGGAAAACCCCGTCCCGTAGGCAAGCGTTGAATGTGCTGAGCAGCAAGTCAGGACAATGGTGATAGATGAGCCGCAACAGCTCAGCTGGATCACCATCTGGACCTGGGGCCTTCCTCGCTTTCAAGGAGAGGACTGCCTCCTCCAGTTCCAGCTGTGTGAAGAGTGGGCACTCGACTGCTGTTTCACCATGGACAGCGTCAACACGGACGGGATGGGCGGGAAGAGTCCCCACACTATCGCGTCCATCTTTTCCGCGTCATGTATACAAGGCTTCCGTAGGGCACCAAGTTTCCCCATGACCAGCTTGTAGCCAAGGCCCCACGGATCCTTGTTCACATTGTCCACTAGGTCTTGCCAGCAGTGAGCCTTGCTACTGTGGATCAGTTTGCGAAGGCATTTCCTGGCCGACTTATATGCTGCTATCTGGTTGCATGCCTCGTCACGGTTCCGCGCCCGTTGAGCTTCACGCCGAAGCTTGTGACACTCCCTCCGCTTTTCAGCGATTTCAGTTGACCATCAGTACACTGGGGGCTTGCCGTGCCGGGGTCTTCGACGGGGCATAGAAGCGCAGCAAGCATTCGTGATTATGCTCATAGTAGAGTTCACCACGTCTTGAGCTGCCAGTTCTTCCGTCCCCTCCGAAGCTCCCTGCAGCGGCTCACCTGCTGTGAGAACCTTGACGAACCCCTCGACGTCCATTCTTCTAATGTTCCATCCAGTTGTAGAAGGCCGAGAGCACGGACGTCGGGAGACAGCATCACTTACCTCAAGCAGAATGCACTGATGCTCACTGGCTGAGTAGTCTAATACTTTCCAGTTTTGTATCCTCCGTACTAAGGACTCTGAGGCGAATGTCACGTCCGGTATGGTTCCCTCACAGCCAATACGGCGGAAAGTCGGCGTGTTTCCGGTGTTTAGTACGACGAGGGCCGTCCTGGCCGCCATTTCCAGGATTCGTTTTCCCCGCGGATCCGTCTGAGGCATGCCCCATTCGATTACTTTAGCATTGAAGTCGCCCCCAACGAGCACTTTGCCCTCTGCGTTCGAGACAGCGCCCTCCAAAGCATTAAGCTTGGCTTGGAAAGATTATATAGACTCGTTAGGCGTTAGGTAGACACTAAAGAAGGTGATCCCTGAGCGCCGAACCCACACAAAACCATCCCCCCGTCCACAACTCTCCGCCTGAAAGTCGCTGTTCCGAACCCAGATGGCGGCAGTACCAGTTTCATCAGAGTACCATAATGCAGGACTTTTATTATGGTGTTGCTCACTCAGCAGCAAGAAGTCGGCTTTCATATCCCTCGCAAACTGCTCAAGCAGATTTTGGGCGGTTGAACTGCTGTGTAGGTTTAGCTGCAGGATGCGGGTCATCGGAGCTCTGATTTTGCCTTGGCCAGGGCTTCCTGGAACACCCGGCATTTTCCTGATCCCAAGACGTGTCCAAAATCAAGTTTTGGATCAGCATCCTTGCAAAGAATACAGTGTGCCTCCTTCGTACACTCTTTTCTTTTATGTCCCATTTCACCGCATTTGTAACACAGGGAACTCCTATCGGGTCCTTTGCATACTTGTGTGGTGTGACTATAACCAAGGCATTTGAAACATTGAAGAGGCGTTGCTCTTCGCCGTATCCTACAGAGAACCCACCCAATTCGTACTTTGCCCTTGTTCAGGAATTGTTCGGCGTCCTTTTCGGTCAAGTCAACTATGGCCATGCGTTGTTCCCTGTTGTTTTCTGGTGTCAGTCTGACTTTGATCCTTCCCACGCTAGGGAACTCCTTTTTGATGGCCTCTTCTACCTCAGCCAGATCCTTTACGCAGTCTATGTCTCGTATTTCGATCGTTGCCATCGGCTCGAGCGGGGCTATAGTTGCGCTTTTGCCGAGGACTTTCTTTACTGCGTTACAGAATGCATCTTTATTGCCGGCCTCTGTTCCGAATTCGATCAGTATGTGGCCCGACCGCGTTGGTTGTACTACTTTAATGATAGTATTGGTGTCTTCGGGCCTTACGTTTTCCCTGATCTGCCGCAGTACCTCCGCGTAGGATTGGCCATCTTGGGGCTTTACAAGCAGTGCCTGCTGCCGCTCCTTTTGTAAGCACAGTCTGGAACCCCTGATCTAGTGCTCCATGCCCTTCAAGTGCCTCTTCCTTCTTTCTTTTATCCCGATCTCCTTCGATTGGGCTAGACGCCATTCTTTTATTGACGTTTAATGGTGGAGCTATCTGCATGTCGCTTTAGATTTCGCCCCAAGCGCCTCTTTAGCCTTCTTTTCGTCTTCGCCTCTTAACCAGCTCCTCCGATAGTGCCCTATGCAATCAAGGAGCTCCTCTAGTTCAAGGAGCCCTTCCTTTGCTGCTTTGCTGATTTTTGGGGAGTCGCATGCAGCTTGTATTCTTTTCAGAACATCTCCCGCTTTTCGGAGTAGTCTTTCTTCTTCGTATCGCTGGGCCACAATTGTACCTTGCAGCCGTCCTTGAGAGAGGTTATCGCATTCCGTTTCCAAGTGCAGTACTTCCGCCACATTTTCAACTTTGGCGGTGCATTCACGCAGAGTCTGGTCACTCTTTGCTTTTAGTGCCGTAATCTCCTCGTTGGCTTCTGGATTTTTCGTTGCAATGTCGGGATTTGTAACTCTTGCATCGGTCGCTTCGGTAACGATCGCAGCAGTGACAATCGAATTTTTGGTGCTTTTTATGTTATCTCCCACCGGTCGAACACCTGAAGTGTCCTGCAGTGTTTCCTGTTTCTCCTTAATAGGACGCTCGGGCGTTCGTATCATTTTTTTGCTGCACCCGAACGCCGCAGGGGATCAAGGTTGGTCTGAGTATTTTGGGAGTCAAATAATTTACGGTCTATTAATGAAGTATTCTAAATTTTATCAATTGTATCAAAATAATAATTTAAAATTTTACTTACTTTCTTTTATTTTATGGGTTGTATTATTTTCATACCGGGTACGTGGAGGCGGAACTCCCCAAAGATTGCTAGCTCCAAGAGTGGTCTTGTCAACCGGCATTCCCCCTGCGGACTCCTCGGGTACGTGGGGGCGGAACTCCCCAAAGAATGCTAGCCTCCAAGAGTGCTCTTGTCGACCAGCATTCCCCTGCGGGGTAGTTCTGAGTTTAAGACCGCTGCTCTTTGTTGTTCTCTTTGTTGTTGCCTTCTATTTTGCGTATAGAGCGTAGTAAAGCTATCTCGTGTTCTCCTTTGTTCAATTTTCTTCATCATACCTGAGATCATCCCTGCTTCATATCCGCTTGTCTTTGCTGTATCTAGGATATAACTAGTTTCCTTCATCCGGTTTTCCATACTCGGTGGTACTGACAGCATCCTGTGTATCCATGCTCAGAAAGATGCCATTTTTTGTGAGTACGCATAGTTTGATGTTCTTGGTACGGTCCTTTGAGTGCTTGTATTTTTTTGGTATATGTCCAATTCTAGTTTTCCGCTAACCCTCATAGCTTTCAAATCGAGGGAAGGTAATTCGTTATTCGTTTCTTCCTCAATTGTAAAATTGACGTTTTTGTGGATGTTATTTAATTTCAGCAGCAATTCATTTAGGTCTTTTTCATTCACTATGGCGAAAATATCGTTTGCATATCGGACCCAAAGTTTGGGCATATTGCCATCTCGCTCCATTATTTCTTCAATCCAGGACATAAAAATCTCACTTAAAAATGGTGACAGAGGATTACCCATTGGTGTTCCAGACTTCTGCTTGTAATACTTTCCTCTGAATGTGAAATAATTTTACGACATGCACAGTATTGTCAACTTTATGATTTTTCTTGCTCTTCTTTTTCCTTTCACTGTTGAGTCTTTTGAAATAAGTTGATCTTCCAAGAGTGCGAGAGCTTGCTTCACTGGTATACTTGGGAACAGAGCCTTGACGTCAAAAGACACCATTTTATCCTCACTTTGTAAATGATTGTACTCCATAAGCTTTTTAATTAATTTATCTCGGTTTTTGATGGAATATTTGTTAGTCGAAATCCCCATATGTTCAAATTCCTGCAGTAGCCACTTTGCTAATTTGGATGTTGGAGCATTTGTTGATGTTATGATTTCTCTCATCTCCATTTCCTTCTTGTGGATCTTAGGTTGGCATTTAATTCTTGAAAGTACGGAGCTGCTCACTCTCAAGTTTGTCTTATGAATTGCTGCCGAAATTAAATAACATCCACAAAAACATCAATTTTACAATTGAGGAAGAAACGAATAATGAACTACCTTTCCTCGATTTGAAAATTATGAGGCTTAGCGGAAAACTAGAATTCGACATATACCAAAAAAATACAAGCACTCAAAGGACCGTAACAAGAACATCAAATCATGCGTACTCACAAAAAATGGCATCTTTCCGAGCATGGATATACAGGATGCTGTCAGTACCACTGAGTATGGAAAACCATACTCAAGTACAACAGTTATATCCTAGATAGAGCAAAGAAAAACGGATATGAAGCAGGGAAGATCTCAGGTATGATGAAGAAAATTGAACAAAGGAGAGCACGAGATAGCTTTACTACGCTCTACACGCAAAATAGAAGGCAACAACAAAGAGAACAACAAAGAGCAGCGGTCTTAAACTCAGAACTAATCGGAGACTTAAGCAGATTACTCAAGCAAGTTAACATCCAGCTAATTTCAAGCAGCGTCCAGTTTCAACTTAAAAGCAGGCTCAGAAATACAAAGGATAGCAAGAAGAAAGATGAGAAGTGCGGTGTATACAAAATTAAATGCAAACACTGTGATAAAGCATACATTGGACAAACAAAACGAACGGTTAAAATAAGATTCGAGGAGCACACTAAGGAGGCACAATCGGCGATGAAGCGAGAAACTACGAGCAACGTCAAATCTTCAGTAGCGAAACACATTTGCGAAGGACATCAAATAGAATGGGACGACCTAACGGTAGTGAAGGGAGTAAGAAACATGCGAAAACTGGACGTGTACGAATCATTGTGGATCATGAGGCAGCCAACCGAAACGAGACTCAACGATGATCTAGGAAATGGATACTCTAGGCTCCTGGATATGGTGAAATAGCGTTAGATTTTTTTTTGTTGTACTAAAAATAATTAAAATTACTCATGCATTAAATAATGATAATTAGACCTTAAGCAATAATTAAATAATAAAAGACTAAATAATTAAGCTAAGAATAACATTAAGATATAAAGGTAATAAAAACCCAATAGCAATTAGACCTAAAGCAATTAGACATTAAGCAAACCGACCTTAGGTAATTAGGATTTGGTTAGTATAAATATCCTTGAAAAGGCCTTGAAATCTTAGAAAATAATTGACACTGAAGAAGGGAGCAACTTACTCCCGAAATATATATTTGTCAAAAAAACAAAATAATAGCGTTTAGTTGGAAAACATGAAAACACAGGATAATTTTATTATTAAAGTCTTTTAAAGTACAATTTTACAAGTATTCAATTTTTAATATCGCAAAGTCCGTAGCGCGGTCATTGCCTTAGTGCTGATTCGTTGAGAATTCCTAAAGTTCATTGCAGTTTGTCACATGTTTGATGTCGTGGTCAGCAAAAAGTTCATGATCGCCGTGGAAATGAAATTTTCGGAGTATACATATAACAC
Organism: Odontomyia ornata; assembly: GCA_963969285.1. Lineage (NCBI taxonomy): Eukaryota > Metazoa > Arthropoda > Insecta > Diptera > Stratiomyidae > Odontomyia > Odontomyia ornata. The sequence continues at coordinate 216,280,731 of OZ017740.1, forward strand.
AAATTAATTTATTTGTAATTGGGGAATTGGTCGCATATGCAGATTGCATATTAAGTCGGTTTAGGTGCAGTCCAGAGTACGTTGAACGTTGATCGCGCGTGGAAATTAGAATTTGTTGATGCGCGCAATAATATGTGAATTTTCATTGAACATTCTCCCCGTCCTTGAACTGTCCCAGTTCAAATGAAAATGAATCGTCTTTGGTGACCTTGCGCTGCGCAGGAACGGGTTTTATTTCCGTTCGTCTGAATTTATTCAACGCAGTCCAGATGATCAGAATAATGTTGTGGTTGTTAGGATGTAGCCGAGTGTATAGTGGTGGATGTGATGATTGTTTATTCTATCAGAAGGTAGTAGCTGTGGGGAATGATGCGTTGAGAGTTGCTTTACGATTTCGTTCCAGTCAGCAGCCTTTGTGTTGATAAGGAAGTCTGTGGATGATGATTTGATGAAGTCGGTTTTGTTGAAGGTTATATGTGTGAAATTGGCTGATGGTGTAAACGTGTAGTTCATAACTGACGTGAATGTATTTAACCCCCTAGTCGTCATGGTATCGTGTCTGATTTTACACTGAGGTTCTAGATGTAGAGCACCACTTCCTTGTAGTGTTTGTGTGGTGACTTCCTGTCCACATATTGAGTCAAATACTCTTGTTCCTTGTAATGCATAGATCCACGTGTTTTGTAGGTGGGCTTGAATCCAAAAGTTCGTGTTGTTGATAGGTAGCCAGGTACATTGCCGAGAAGATGGTTCCTCGTGGTTTAAGAGAGTGATTTTGCATTGGTTGATGCTGGATTGCCGATTGTACAATGGATGATGTTGAACACACAGGAATGTGTTGTCCTTGGTGAGTGTACATTTATCCAATTCATGTTGGTTGATCGGGTAGTGTTAGTTTCTCTGGAGATTTACTAACAGATATCGTATAGATGGTTCAATGAGATATGACTGTTGAGCTCGTCTAATGGGAACAGGTATCAAGTTGAACAGTCGAAATTCTGCGGAATTGATTAGTGGTAACTTCAGCTGAAAAATTACAAAGGATTTGGTCATCTTGGCATATACCGAAAACGTCTTGTACAATGATAGATCTCCAACTGTTCGACTGATCGGGATATTTAGACTTGGAGGAAGTGCCTTTCGTATGAGCGTTGCTTGTCCTTGAAGTTGTCGCGGAGTGAGAAGTAATGGATTGATGATGCCGTGCTGTAGATCAAGCAGTATATCCCATAATGCCCTTTGTGTTTCTTGGTAACTGTTTAGTGCCATCATGGTGCGGAAGCAAAATGTGATGAAAGTTTGTTGCTGAGATACACTGCTTATACCGTCTGACAGTTGTTTTAAGTAATCGTCTGTTGCCTGAAATTGTTCCTGGATATAGTACGTCTCTTTTTTAAAAAAGTTTGTGGTGGTTTCGAGAAGTGAGGCTTGATTCTCCATGAGTGAGTCTAGATAATGTTCGTTGGCTCGTGATTTTTCTATTTCATCTTCAAGGTATGTTGCGTAGTCTGAATCTAGAATACCGGAAAGTTTATTAGTGACGTTGCCCACGATGTCCAGTGGTGCTCTTCTTCTTCTGGTAGGGTATCTTCTGCCTTCTCCTCCCTTGTGAAGGATTTCGTTTAGCTGCTCAATATGAGATAGTTGGTGTGTGAACTGCTGTAAGGTTTGAGTGCACACTTGACCTTGAATAGTGATTGATGCACACAGCTTTTTCATGTTGAGTATACCCTTGCGAATCCCATCTAATTCTTCTCTGTAGTGTTTTAAATCATAGAAGGTAATTACGTCCCATTTGTTAGTTACTAGCTTTGCCTGTCCGATTGCTTCAAAGTAAATTCCAGGGTCCTTCGTGAATGGATCAACAGTTATAGGCGGAAATGCGGTGCTAATGGCAGGCAGAACGAGTAGGGTTATTAAGGTTGCTGCTAGCATGTATGTAGGGCGAGAACGCTTTGCAGGGACTTCGCTATTTGTTAATTCTGGATGGTTCTTCTTGCAATTTTCACCCCGATTTGAGTTGATTGGAAGGAATCTACCTTGGTTAGGATGCCGTTTTTTGAGTTGTATAGGCTTGGGACTTTCTGCGGATACCTTTGTTGAGGCTGACGTGGCTTGGTTGAGATCCTCGCATGCCTTTACAAGAGGGCAGAGTTTGTGTATTGCTCTTCGAAAGATGCGACTTTTAGTTTTGACATCTGCAACCGTCCGTCACTTCCTTCAATTGTTTGCACTATCCGTCCCAGGTGCCACTTCAAGGGAGGGGCATTATCATCCTTGATGAGAACTAGCATGTCTGGTTTGACGTTATCACAACCTAGGGTCCACTTTGCTCTCTGTTGTTGTTCAGAAAGGTATTCGATTGACACTCTGCGCCAAAATTCGTGGCGGATGTGCTGCACGAGTTTCCACCTGGTGAGTAGGTTTCGATTAGTGTCACATGCACGACTATGTATTGTTGTAGTGAGTGGTTCCCCAATAAGAAAATGTCCCGGTGTTAGTGCTGTCATGTCGTTAAGGTCATCTGATAATGGCTATATCGGACGTGAGCTGAGCACAGCCTCGGCCTCCACTGTGACGGTGCATAGCTCCTCGTAAGTTAGAGATGCAGATGAGATAGTCTTTTGTAATAATTTCTTTGCCGATTTGACTGCCGCCTCCCAAAAACCCCCGAAGTGTGGACTGCGTGGTGGTAAAAAGTGAAATTGGATCCCTTTCTGAGTTGCGGCTGCGTGAATCTTCTCTTGAGAACGCTAATTTTGCAGTAAATTTTCTAGCTCCTCTAATTGGTTACGAGCTCCAACAAAGTTGGTAGCATTGTCGCAGTACACGTTTTGGCAGCAGCCACGGCTAGCGATAAACTGATTCCAAGCAGCAATTAATCCTTCGGTGGATAGGTCTGAAACCACTTCTAAGTGACAAGCCTTTGTTGTGAAACAGCAAAACACGCAGATATATGTTTTCGTTGGTTTCTTGCCTCGAATTCTGTAATGGGTGTAGATCGGCTCACAGAAGTTGATGCCGACGTTGAAAAATGGACGGGCTCGTTGAACGCGTGTATCAGGAAGGACTCCCATGATTTGTTTGAAGCTTTGTTGGGTTTGGTCTGGAACATTGAACGCATTCATGCACCACTGCAGATGCCAAACGCTTGTCTCGAGGGACCCAGACTGCTGTCGTGCTGTTGCTCGCAGAGCTTGAGTCGCCATGTGTAAGTTATTTCTGCGAAGATCAGTGAGTAACAGTTTGGAGAATGGATGTGAAGCAGGTAAAATTGCGGGATGTTTTGCAATGTGTGGTAAATTGGCGTTTTGTAATCTCCCTCCGGCTCTAAGAATGGAGTCATCATCCAGGAACAGTGTGAGTGTGAGGAGTTTGCTCTTCGAGTCTATTGGTGTTTTTTGTTGTAATCTTTTTATCTCGGTTCCGAATTCTCCGGCCGGCATGAATTTGATTATAAGTGCGAGTGCTTTTTCTAATTCTGCGACTGAAAGGACTCTTCCTTCCCATGAAGCGTTGAGTTGCCCATAAAACTGTTGCTACGATTCGCTTAAGATGTCTGAAGGAGTTTCGATGATCAATTCGGTCGATAAAATGCTCCTGGATAATGCTGGTTGCGAGGACGGTGTGAATTGTCTTTCGCTCTGGAAGCTCTCCCGGATCTCCGATAACTTCACATGGCCAATGAGTCTCGGGTTTTCGCAGAAATTCAGGTCCATGGTACCAGAACGTAGAATTGATGAGTATGCTAGGCCGTGCTCCTCTTGAAACGAAGTCTGCATGATTGAGTTTAGAATTCACATGTTGCCAGTCAGATATGTTAGTCTTTGTATTGATGAGACCCTGTTGGCCACAAAGGTGTGAAAAGATGACGGTCTGGATCGGATCCAGGCTAATACGATCTGTGAATCTGTCCAGTAATGTGTAGTGTTTATGTCTATGTTGAGGATTTTGTTAACACTATTCGTTAAGTGGGCCATGAGAGTTGCAGCACACAGTTCCAGTCTTGGTAGGCTGATGGTGTTCACTGGGGCAACCCTAGATTTGGAACAGAGAAATATCGTCTTTATGTCTCCCCGGCTGTTTGCGCTACGTAGATATTTTACTGCACTGTAATCCCTTTCACTTGCATTGGAAAAGGAATGCAAACTAAGTGTGGCATCTTTCGTTTCCAAGTATCTGGGTATCCGAATCCTGTCCAGGTCTGCAAGCTTCTTGCGAAATTGAAGCCATCGAGTGCGGAGTTCCATTGGTATGGATTCATCTCATTCGAGTTTTAGTGACCATACCTCCTGTAAAAAGATCTTTGCCAATGTTATTGCTGGATTCACGAATCCCAATGGGTCGAACAACCGTGATACGTCACTCAAAATCGTCCGTTTTGTCACCTTAGTTGGCTCGTTCCAAATGGTAGTTAGCTGGAAATGGTCTAGCTTGGGATTCCATGTTAATCCTAATGTTTTCACGGTGTCCTCTGTGTCTCCATCTACTGAGAGCTCTATTTCTCTATCTCCGCTTGGCATTGATGCAAGGAGTTGCTCGTGATTTGCACACCATTTACGCAGATTAAACCCTGCTGACTTCAAAAGCGTTTTCAGCTCGTGCTGAATCTTTACGGCTTCTTTGACGCTGTTGCTTCCAGTCATTAGGTCGTCCACACAGAAGTCATTGATAGCCCTGGCCGCCAGTGGATGTGACTTCTTCGATGTATTGGCCAATTCCATCAGGCATCGAGTCACTAAGTATGGTGCGGCAGTGGTCCCGTACGTCACTGTCTTTAAACGATAATACCTTAGGTAATCGGAAGGGTTGTCTCTCCAGAAGATGAGCTGTAAATGGCTGTCTTCCGTTGTTACATTCACTTGGCGCTACATTTTCTCAATATCCGCTGAGAAGGCAAGTTTGTGTTTCCTGAAACGTAGCAGGATTCAGAATAAGTCATCTTGTATTACAAGGCCTTTCAACATGATATCATTGAGTGAGATGCCGTTTGATGCCTTTACTGAAGCGTCGAATACGACTCTTAACTTAGTGGTGCTGCTGGATAGCTTGAGTACACAATGGTGAGGCAGGAAACAGTTAAGCTTTGCAATCGGTGACTTAACTTCTTCCATGTGACCATGGGACTGCGGGTGAGTAGAAGCAATCGTTGGTATGACGTATGCCTCCAATCGGGTTGAATATCCGGAGTGTCTTGAGGAAATGGTCATGCTCACTCTCTTCGAGACATGTGTTTCTGTTTCCCCTATTCCGCAGACATTGATGCTGGAATTTGATCCGGGTATTTTCAACCTCTTTAGCATTCGAGCACTAATGTAGTTGAGCTGCGATCCGGAATGTAAAACGGCTGCACAAACTTCGGTTGAACCAGCATACAGGTAATTTGTGATTTTGACTGGTGCTGTGCCCAATAAAACGTACTTGCTACCAGATGTCTTCTTGGTAAGGGCTGCTAAAGTGGTGTCGCTAGGAGTAACCGTTTGGAAGTTGCTGGTTGTCCTGGCTGATCTCTTTGTCTTGTTAATTGTCTTCTCATGGCGAAGCAACGTATTGTGCCTGCCTTGACACTTAGAGCAGCTTCTTGATGGACAGTTACTTACACCGTGGCCTGCCTTGAGACAGTTAATACACAGCTGAAGGCCCTTGATTTTGGTAAGTCGGTCGTGTCGACTTAGTTTAAGTAACTGGTCGCACTTAAAAACCTTGTGATTCTCAGTGCATACTTTGCAACTTTCGTCCAAGTTAGATGAGACAAGGGATGTTGATTTCACTCGTGGATGTGAATGTCTCTCCTTGCCTTAAGCCTCCAGCGACTGAAATCTAGTTTCCATAAATGTGAGAAAGGCGTCGATGGTTTGTACTTCACGAGGTCGTTGAAGCGTTTGCTCGTACAGCGTATGTGTTGTTCTGTCAAGTTTTTTTAGCAGAAGGTGAAGTATGATGTGGTCCCGGCCTCTTGTTGAGATGCCCAAGGTTGCTAGTCCTAACAAGCACTCTATGGTTGTGTCGTGGAATCCCTTTATTGATGCAGCGGATGCACTGACAACTGTTGATTGTGATACCAGCCTGTCGATGAGTGACGAAACCAAGATTTGTTCGTTATTGTACCGTGCCTGTAGTGTTTCCCAAATGATGGCATAGTTACCATCAGAAAGGTGGAGGTGACGAATTAGGCGCTCAGCTTCACCGGTCACATTATTTTTCAGGTACCACATTTTCCGGGTATTCCAAAGTGGTTGGTCGTCAATCATCTGTTTGAACAGATCGTGAAACTGTTTCCACTTAAAGTAGTCGCCATCAAACGTCGGAAGTGTGATTTTTGGCAAGCTGACCGATGCCTGTGTGGCAGGCGCAACTGTGGCGGGCGCAGTTGTGGCTGGAATTCTTGCCAGACATTGTTTGAGGAAGATTATCGCCTCTTAGGTCGCATCTTCGGTGTTGAGGTAGCTGCTTGAATTGTAGCCAAGTGCTGTCATGTTGTCGCTCTCACATATGTCCTGATGCAGTTTTTGGGCCCCGTCCCAGAACCGCTGGAGAGTGACCAACTTAACTTTATAAAATTGTCTAGTTTGGCCGACTTTGATGCTGTCGATTCCCTCGATAAGATGCGTTATGGATTGCGTGACAACACCATAACGCCTGATAAGTTGTTTAGTGTTCTGAAGGACGGACGCAGTGGAGTCCTTCGGCCCCTGGACGTCAGCCTTCACTCCTGATGATGCATCCGGTGCGGACGTTGATGGTGCTTCCAGAGTGCGCAGAAGTGGTTGCATAGTTTCCTCAACTTTTGAGTATTCCGCGTTGACCTTGGCGAAATACTGTGCTTGAAAGTACGGTTGTTGCGGATAAGTCCCTGCGTGGGTTTTTTTTTTTTTTTTTTTTGTGGTAGGGAGGTGAAGGCATTTATGCCCGCCGAGTCTGGCAGTGTGGGACTCCCATGGAGGATACCCTTGGACTACCCACTAAACACCTCCCCTGTCAATCTGAGACCCTAGCCTGGAACCGTTTGACACATTACTTCGGGCCAGGTCTCGTTTTGTTACGCCGTGGGGCGCCTTCAAGCTGGAGAGTCCCTTTCCTAGCGGGAGGGGAGAGCGAGCCCCCAGCCCCAGCGCCTCCGGCTGCTGTGAGTCCCTTTTATATTTTAGGACTGCCCGAGCATAATGTGCCACCTGGTTCCATTTGTCAACCGATTTGAGCATCACCGCAACTATATTATCCGGGGTGAGCTCTCCCGTCTCCCTGTAGAGTTCCCTTCGCAGCCTGGCCCATTTGGTACACGCAAAAAATGTGTGAAGGCATTGTCCTCCTCTCCTGGGCAAAACCGACAATCGGGAGACCGTGACTTGCCGATCCTGTGCAGGTAAGACTGAAAACACCCGTGCCCGCTCAAGAGCTGGGTCAGATAGAAGTCAGTCTCACCATGCCTTCGATTTAGCCACGGTCTCACATCCGGGATGAGGCGCGCAGTCCACCTTCCCTTCGTGCAATTCCTCCAAGACTGCTGCCAATCGTTGAGCGAGCGTTGTCTCTCCTCGCGGACAACCATCTCCCTCGCATCCTCGTTTCGGCGCAGGTAAATAGCGTGGCGCTCTCTAGCAAGGAGGGCGACAGGTATCACGCCTGCAATCACTCTCACCGCCGAGTCGGAGACTGTTGGATACGAAGATGCAATTCTCAGTGCTCCTCTTCTCTGTACCTGTGCCAATCGTTTTCGGTATACCTCCTTACTGAGAGCGTCGCCCCATACCTCTGCCCCGTACAGTAGCACTGACCCTACAGCACTCATCAAGAGGCGTCTTCTTGATGGGCTGGGTCCCCCTACGTTGGCCATAAGTCGACTCAGGGCCGATATTCCCGAAGCAGCCTTCTCAGCCGTTGCCCTGATTTGCTCAGAGAAACTCATCTTCGAGTCGATCAGTAGCCCCAGGTACTTCACCGCTGGCTTCGATTCGATTTGTATATCTCCAATACTGATCATCTTTACTCTAGGGATTCTCTTTTTTGTCAAGATGACCACTTCGGTTTTCTCCAGTGCTAAACTGAGCCCGCGAGCAGTCATCCAGTCCCTCACTCGGCGCATTAGCATACCTAGCCTAAGTTGCGCTTGTTCAACGGTGCGTCCGGCGACCAGAGCCGCAACATCATCCACATAGCCGACCAAGCACGACTCATCTGGCATCTCAAGTCTCAGTAGCCCGTCGTAAGACACGTTCCACAGGTCCGGACCAAGGATAGATCCCTGGGCAACACCCGATGTAATTTCCATCCTTCGTTGGCCCTGTGTCGTGTCGTAGAGCAGGCTTCGGTCCTTTAGGTAGTTCCTCAAAAGCCGCATTAGATATTCTGGAACTTGAAAGTTTTCCAGCGTATGCAGAATATCCACCCATCTAGCGGATTTGAAGGCATTCCTGACGTCGAGTGTCACCAACAGGACGATTCGTCGCTTGGTGCGACTATATGCCTCTGCCTTTTGGCCCGCGTTCACCACCTCTGCAATCGCATCGATGGTAGAACGTCCTGCTGTAAAGCCGTACTGCCGAGGAGATAGGTCCCCAGGAACACAAATCGCGTCAGTGAGTCTTCCCTTGATGAGTTTCTCTAGCACTTTCCCAGCCGTGTCTAGCATGCATAACGGGCGGTATGCAGACGGCGATTCGGGATTTCCCTTCCCCTTGCTGACCAGCACGAGCCTCGCCACCTTCCATCGTACCGGGAAAACCCCGTCCCGTAGGCAAGCGTTGAATGTGCTGAGCAGCAAGTCAGGACAATGGTGATAGACGAGCTGCAAAACCTCAGCTGGAACACCATCTGGACCTGGAGCCTTCCTCGCTTTCAGGGAGAGGACTGCCTCCTCCAGTTCCAGCTGTGTGAAGAGTGGGCACTCGACTGCTGTTTCACCATGGACAGCGTCAACACGGACGGGATGGGCGGGGAAGAGTCCCCGTACTATTGCGTCCATCTTTTCCGCGTCATGTATACAAGGCTTCCGTGGGGCACCAAGTTTCCCCATAACCAGCTTGTAGCCAAGGCCCCACGGATCCCTATTTACATCGTCCACGAGGTCTTGCCAGCATCGGGCCTTGCTCTTGTTAATAAGCCTGCGAAGATATTTCCTACAGGACCTGTATGCTGCTAGCCTAGTGTCTGCCTCCTCCCGTGTTCGCGCCCGCTGGGCCTCTCGCCGAAGTTCGTGACACTCGCTTCTTTGTTCGGCGATCTCGTTTGACCACCAGTATACTGGAGGCTTACCGTGTTGGGGTCTCCGGCGGGGCATGGAAGACTCGCAAGCAGCTATGATGGCACTCATAGTTGAGTTCACCAAGTCCTTGGCTGTAGGCCCTCCACTCCCTGGCGGAGCTCCCAGCAACGGTGCGCCTGCCGTAAGCGCGTCAGTGAACTTCTCGACGTCCATCCTCCCAGTCCTCCATCCGAGGATTGAAGTTTGGGCATATGCACGCAGAGTGGCACCGTCGTGAATCTCAACAGCTATATACTGGTGATCACTAGCCGAGTAGTCCTCTAGTACTCGCCAGTTGTGTACTCTAGGTACCAGGGACTCCGAAGCGAGTGTCACATCGGGTATGGTTCCTACGCAACCCCAGCGGCGGAAAGTAGGGGTGTTACCAGTATTTAGGACAAAAAGCGCTGTTCTGGCCGCCATGTCCAAGATTTGCTTTCCCCTTAGGTCGGATTGTGGCATACCCCATTCGATGGCTCTAGCGTTGAAGTCTCCCTCGACCAGCATGTGGCCCTCTGTGTTCGAGACAGCGTCCTCCAGGGCATCGAGTTTGGTTCGAAAGGATCGCATTGCCTCGTTAGGCGTCAGATAAACACTGAAATATGTTATCCCTGAACACCGCACCCACACAAAACCATCCCTGCGTCCATGGCCCTGCACCTGAAGGCGGGCGCTGTCTCGAACCCAGATGGCCGAGGTACCAGTTTTGTCAGGGTACCACGCTTGCGAGTCCTTGTTATGATGTTGCTCGCTCAGCAACAGGAGGTCAGCTTTCTTATCCCTCGCAAACTGCTCAAGTAGGTCCTGGGCGTTTGTGCTTCGGTGCAAATTGACCTGCAGGATACGGATCATTTGAGTATCGATTTGGCTTTAGTTAGGGCCTCCTTGAAAACCCGGCATCTCCCTGTCCCCGGCTCATGTTTGAGGTCGCCGGGTGCTAGCTTAGCATCCTTGCAAAGAATGCATTTTGCCTCGTTCGTGCACTCCTTCCTTTTGTGCCCGGTTTCATCACATTTCTAGCACAGAGATCTCCTGTCGGGTCCCCTACAGCCATACGCGGTGTGTCCGTATTCGAGGCATCTGAAGCAGCGGATAGGGATCGCTCTTCTCCGTATCCTGCAGATCACCCAACCTATCTTAATTTTGCCCTTCGCCAGGATTTGCTGGGCGTCTTTATCAGCTAGTTCGACAATAGCCATGCGTTGCCCCCTTGTGTTTTCACGTGTCAATCTTGCCTTGACTTCACTTAAGCTGGGGAACTCCCTCCTAATGGCATCCTCTACTTCAGCTTTGTCCGTGACGCAGTCGAGGTCCCTGATTTCCAGGGTGGCCATTGGTTCAAGCGAGGCAACCGTTGCCGCATCTCTAAGAACCTTTTGGACCGCTTCACGGAATGCATCTTTGTTTGTGGCCTCTGGCCCGAATTCCACCAGCAAGCCACCGGTCCGGGTTGGTCCCTGCGTGGGGTTGCAACTCCTGGTGGGTTGCATTGAACCTTGTCCAAAACTCTCCCAACTGTGCTAGCCTAGCCTTCAGGTATTCGGGAGTCTTGCGGCTGGACGAATCCTTTCTGTAATTGTTGAATATTCGCTGGAATTCGTCTCCTAACTCCTTCTGCTTGGTTACCAGAAGTGATAACTGTGATTCCTCCATCCTGATTCTGAAAGTAGATTAAAATTTGAAATATGACGTTGATCACGTCGGGGCCACCAAATGTTCAAAAAGCAAATATATAAAATAATTGCCCTTTAGTCAAAAGGCGTTTCGTCTGGCTTCTCAAAACAGACCTGTTGAACAACTGATAACATAATTTTATTATTAAAGTCTTTTATAGTACCATTTAAACGTATTCAATTTTTAATATCGCAAAGTCCGTAGCGCAGTCATTGCCTTAGTGCTGATTCGTTGAGAGTTCCTAGAGTTCATTGCAGCTTGTCACATGTTTCATGTCGTGGTCAGCAAAAAGTTCATGATCGCCGTGGAAATGAAATTTTCGGAGTATACATATAACACGAATTAATTTATTTGTAATAGGGGCATTGATCGCGCGTGGAAATAAAAAATGTTTTGAATGCGCAGATTGCATATTAAGTCGGCTTAGGTGCAGTCCAGAGTACGTTGAACATTAATCGCGCGTGGTAATTAGAATTTGTTGATGCGCGCAATTCTATGTGAATTTTCATTGAAGACCACCCATTGTGAAGTGAAAATCATTTTGGTTTAATTTTTGTTGCTTTCAAAGTGATTGAATAGGAGTTTTGTTACTTCTCAAAAAGATAGCTCTCAGGGGAATGCGCAGAGCATGTGCTTCATTAAACCGTCTTAACAAGTGTATGTATGCACATAAGACAGTGCAGTAGTCCAAGTGGTGTAGTGATTAGAGCACTCATCCCGTAAGCCGAAGGTCCCTGGTTCGAATCTCGTTGGCGGCAACGGGATTTAGTTCAAGTGATTCTTCGGACGGAATTTAAGCCCGTTCAGTTATGATACGTATTGGTTTGAAAAATCAGAACGTTTCGCCGCTGCGTAAACGGACAGACGGCCCAAGCGTGATACTGACCATATCTCCTTGTGGAGTGCAAACAAACTTGATCATGATAATGAGATACTTTTAACTATCTTTGAGTGGAGACTCGAAAGGGGCTGTAGTGCCTCAATGTCAATGACATTAGACAGTGCAAGGTAAATTTAAAGCATGCAAGGAATGTGTTTTATACCTTTTTATGCTAAGCATAGTATCTTGGGGAGGGAAGAAAAGGAGTAAATGATAGCTCCAAAAATTCCCGAATGTCGGCTATGTGTTTGTAAGGTTTCTTTGATTGTAGTGGTAGTGGCTTAAAGTAGGGTAGTCTCATCACAAGAGGGGCAAACTTAATCATATGGCGGGAAAATTCAAATTGATAGCACCATGCCGAAAATATTTAACTAAAAATAAATTTACTATTTTATTAGTTTGATAAGTAACTAAACTTTGGATTAAAATGCAATCAAGGATTTTTTTTTTTAGAGGTTAGTGAAAAATTTGAATTAGATAATGAAGAGCCACTGTTTAGTTTTCTGAGGTTTATTTTTCAGCAGATTCCAATCGCCTTCATGCTTATTGTTGAACATTAATCTGATAATAATTTATAATGATAATAATGTATAAATACATTCGTAAATAGCCCACATATTCTTTAGCTAAATCAAAATGCTATGTAAATTATTCTGAGTTATTTCCAGGCCGTTGGAATTGTTGTTGGTATTTTATTGATAAAATAATATTAACGGCAATACTCTTTCTCTTGAATATTTTTTTCTTACATACCGTAAAAGCAAATTGTTTTATTCAGTTTTTGGTGGATAGAATATCTTTTTGACTTTTTTTAGACATAAAATAATACCTGGTGTTGAGATACTTTTTGATGAACAAACATAAAAGGGAGTAATAGTGACCACTTATGATCATACATTGTTTGTACTTAGTGAATAACAGCTTCTCTAAAAAACGTTCTTTGATTGATATGTTATTCGCCTTTTTAGAAAAAATGTAGCATTTAATTACCATCCTAATTAAATAGAAGAAATCACATACAATGCTCACGTGGCATACTTTAGTAAAACACTATTGTTAGTATTAAACAAGCGGAAAAATTATCTACCCTAAAATAAAATCCTGCAAAAAAATTTTCTTGTATTTGTTCAAGCTGGAAAGTGAATTCTATTGCTTAGATAAAATCAATCTTCCATCTTTTTGATTAAATTACTTATATTATATAAAGCACCATTATAAGAATGAAATGCAAAATGGTACCTTTTACTTCTTTATTTTTGTTTATGATGTTCAAATTTAAGGTGATGTATTTAAATTTACATTAGTACTGCAAGCCGTATGAACCATCTCCCGTTGACTTTTTTCGTTTAGAAGCCTGAATAAAAAATGTCATAATTGATGCTACGTATCATATATTAAAACATACACTTTCAAGGCTTTCCATAGACAACGTTGCTGCTGATTAATATATAACTGGAAAATTATCATGACGACATTATACAAAATATGAAAAGGTATCATGGGCTTCGTCAAAAGCATGTTCTAAAATAGAGGGGATTAAAATTTACATTAAAATTTAGGATAAGAAATTCATACCTTCTCCAAATTCCGTTTAGATTCCACTAAAATATTTGGGTGAAGACAATTGGAGATTTCGTCATTTCCGGTCAAAGAGTCCTGAAATTGAGGGTGTTAAATGTAAGGTGCTGGCAACTATATGACACTTGAACTATCCAGGGCAATCAACTTATTCGCCGCTGAAGGAATTTTTTGGAAACCGCACTAAACTTAGCTTAACCTCTGAAGTTGATTTCTGAAATAAAGATAAATATAAATAAAAAAATAGTCAAACATGAAATATACTTTCATGTCCAAAAGTAGCTGGAGAGATGTTAGTATCTTCAACTTCACATCGACTCTAAAATATATATTTTATTTTGTGCGAATATTAATTTAATAATAGAAATCATACAGTTTTTTGCAGCTGTCACATCTAATGTAAGAATGTAAGAAATATACGCGTTCTTCGAATTTTATTTAGAGCCCACTAAATCATTCAGATGACATGCTCACAATTTTGTCGTTTCTGGTCCAAGAGTCCTGAAATTGAGCGGGCTAAATGTAATGCTCAGGAAACTAAATGACACTTACCCTATTGAGGCCAAAGAACTTATTCCCCGAAGCCGAAGAAATCGTTTCATAATCGCACTAAAACTAGATACTTAGGAACAAAAACGGCAAATACATGTAAACTTACACATCTTGAATTAAATTCGGAATTTGAACAAAACTTTGTCCTATTCGTAGTTGAATTCTAAAATAAAAAGTTTGAAATCGGCATTTTATCAATTATGAAATATACTTACATGTCCAAAAGTGGATGTAAAGGTGTTAATATATTCAATTCCACATCGAGTCTAAAAATATGAGATACTTGAATTTTGTGCAAAAGATTAATTTAAGAATAGCTATCTTACACTTTTAGCTTAGATTCAATTAAACGACGTCATCATCCTTGAAATGATCTTCGCAAACTTGCGAACGTTTTATTTCCGGATTTATCCCGAGCTTTCAGCGCCACTCTATTTTTGCACAAATATCATTCAGAATTCTAAAATGATAAAAAGTTACAATGAATTATGACCCCCTTAAAAATGCTCCAATTTTGTGCCGCTTCTGCCTTAAGCCACAAGATATGCGGTAAAATATGAAGCAATCAAAACAATAAATTGCAAATATTTTTGAGTAGTTTTCTTGCGATTCACAAATTGAAACTATTGAAAATAAACTTTCTCACGATTATAAATCAATGAAACTATCAATTTTTACTAAAAGTACGATTTTCCGCTCGAGCCGCTATTGAAATTCGGGCAACACGGAACCGAACAGTGCATTGTCGTTTTCTAATTTTTGAGTCACTTGATTTGATAAATTTTCACTATATATCGTGTGAAACTAACCGAAGCAGTATGCATTACGTTCACCACTTGAATATTCACTACCGTTTTCACGAAAATCGCTAGAAAATGATACTTTCCGCATATTGACAACGATGAATGCACGAAGCCGTAAACAAAATTTTGACGTTTGTTATGATTTCCCCTTCCCTCGCAAAAACCGCCTGTACAAGCAAAATATCGGAATTCACATACAGGGTTTTACACGGATAGACTTACTCCTCTTCTCTCTCTCTCTTAGCATAGTATAGGTATATTACGCCATGCAAGCATTTGGTTTTGCCGTTCTAGGCTAACAACTCACGGGAGCTTCTCCAAAGAAGGCAGTGCTGCCATATGGCTCTTATCTTACATCGGCTTTGCATTA
Organism: Odontomyia ornata; assembly: GCA_963969285.1. Taxonomy (NCBI): domain Eukaryota; kingdom Metazoa; phylum Arthropoda; class Insecta; order Diptera; family Stratiomyidae; genus Odontomyia; species Odontomyia ornata. The sequence continues at coordinate 216,295,829 of OZ017740.1, forward strand.
ATATTGTGTTTTTTGAACATTTCTTTTTCCACCGCTTCTTTTGCTTTAGGATTGTCGCTTCTATTTTAGTCATAAATAATCTGAATGGAGTCAACTACTGATGAATTTCTTTTCAATTATAAGTGGAAATTTTGTTGCCTTAGAAACAGTATCAGAACAGTTGTTTTAACCATGTACTGCGCACTTTAAATTTTCTATCTGCTTTTCTTTTTATATGTTGCTTATTGATTTTATATTCATGATATTTGACGTGGTCGGTACCATGTTTGAAGCGGGGTTAGTCTTTTTCAGGATGACATCAATGTCTTTCTTTTCACTTCCACTAGCGATATGCTGATGACTTGCCGTTGCCCTCCTTCTTTTTTCTTATTTTCAATCATTTCAATGTCTAGTTGATTTATAATTGCAGTTGTTACATTTTGAAACTCTCCTGGGTCAGGTTGAATATCCTGCCTCTTTTCCTGCCCCATTGTATTTGTGTTTATTTATTTACTTATTTATTAAATTCCATTCAACAGATTAAAATATAATCAGGCAGAACAAATCAAGTTGAGCAATGAATTACAAAGACGATAATTCATGATATAAATTTAGAACTATGAATAATGCTATTTACAGATAAAACAAAAGTCAGAAAATAGAATAAGCACAGGTATATCAAAATGAATTAAATGTATTTGTAATAGCTTGGCGTCTCAATTTTAGTTTGAAAACAAAATATGAATCAGAAAAAGGACCAAGCTCTAGTTATTCATGCTTCCTAATCACTCGCAAAATGGGGGAATGAAAATATATATTTGTACGAGTAAACGGAACTACAAACCCGTTATTTGCCTGAGGATGGTGTGTATCTAGACGGAAAGTTAACTCATAAGACAGTGTTGAAAATATTTGATGGTTGCTAAGTCGATACAACAAGCGCTGATCCAGATAGATACGACGGTCAACAAGGTTGGGAGGCAAACGAAGGCTAAACGTGTGTCATAGGGTTTATATGGGAGTTTGAACTTAAAGAACAAGACATGAGTAAATTTACGCTGAACGTTATCTAATAAGTTGACGATATATGAGTACCGAGAAGGCCAAATGACAAGAAGTATTCAAGAATAAGACGGGCAAAGGAAAACAAAAGATAGAGAGGAGTAGAAATATTATTGAATTGATGAGCATATATGAAAATGAGTCCCGATAGTTTTTATGCCCTAGAGGCAACATTAAGAATGTGAGCATTAAGAATGTGAGTATCAAAGCTTTGCAGAGAATCAGAAGTAACACCAAGATCCTTACCAAAATTGAGAACAGTGAGAGGAACATCATTTAACGTATAGCTAAACGCTAATGGAGAGGACTTAAGGGTAAAAGACATTTTACCGCATTTGCCAACACTAACGCAGACATAATTAGATGCACGCTAATTATGTATGGTTTTCACATTGTCCTGTAAATGCTGACAATCCTGTAATCTAACTGTGTGAAATATTTTGAAATCATCGACATATAATAGGGAACGGGAGGTGATTACCTATGGAAGATCATTTATAAACAAGAGGAAGAAAAGTGGGCTAAGAAATAAACCTTTAGGAACACCAGAGGAAGGAAACAATGAAGCGAAATATATACCACAGTAACTAGCACAACGCATACTAGGAGACAGGTATGATTTGATCCATAATAAAAAAAAGATTAGTAATTCTATAGGCTCTCAATTTGTAGCAAAGAAGGTGATGGTTGATGACATCAAATGCCTTAGAAGAATCGGTAAAGATTACGTTAACTTACAAGTGATTATCCAATGCTTTTGTAATGAAATCATTGCTGAAGATTTAGGAACCTTCTTGACAATGATAGTTTTTTGCATCTGCAACATAATGCAGTGGCGTCCCTAATGGGTTATACAGTTAACTTGGCTGGAACCGAGATGCTTCCAGCGCTGTGGCTTTTGTTCGAAATCTTGTGGGATCTGTTCACAAATCCAGCTGTCCTTCTGGCGTCTGGTGAACTAATCATGAAGCGATATATCGGCTATGGGGAACTTCCTTTTACAGGTGGATAGTGTGGAAATCTCTGTCTTTCAACTTACCTTTCAGAGATGCGACGAAATCCGAGATTGACTGATGTGGCTACTGGGTGAGCCTGATGAAGCCAGCATTTTTAGGAAATAACCTTCAAGGTTTTGAACTCGAATTTCTTGATAGGATTATCTGGTCCTAAGAATGCAGCTAGATGGTTTAAGTGACATTTCTCAATCGATGAATGCAAAAGTTGAGACTTGATCTTAGACGCGCTAGTGATAACAGAAATCACTAGCGCGTCTAAGATAACAACAGTTGTCAAAGCGGCCCATGTACGACAAAACCTTTTTAGTTTTGGCGTTATAGCTTTCAAAAGGTGTCACTTGTATTACTGGTGTAGTTAACTGACTTCCAAGAGTAGATGTGAAAACTGATAAGAATCTTTCAATGTGTAAATTATCTCAAAACTAGTGTTAAAAATGTGCAAACAGTGTTTAGTTGATGAAAACACGAAAATTGGAGCCTGAAGTAACTTTGGAACAGCTACTGAAACAGTTGGAAAAGATGCAACTTGAAACCGTGACGGAACTTAAAACACTGGGTGCAACTTCGTTTGGTTAATGTTAATGTCATTTACTTTTCACAAGGTTTTGCAATTTTTTTTTCATCCTCGTCCACAATTAGCTGTGACAATTGGCCGAATAAGATGCTACATTTGATATACGTTACACATAATACTGTTCATTGTGACAATAATGATAAGCAATGCACATAGAAACATTGCCAAAACACATGCGGCTCAGCACTGAATACTCAAATGACTGAACGAGACAGTTCTTCGCTATAGTCTAGATCGAATACGTTTGTATTCTACAAAACAATTTCTATTTTTCTATTTCTATTTTCTATTTTATTGCTCAAAAAAATACAAATATAATACATGTGTTATCTTATTTAAGAAAAAGAAGTGACAATTATTCAAAAATATAATTCAAAAACCTTTATATCTATAGTCTTTATATGAGCACATTCCTCATTGAGCACTGCTCGTGTCGAGGAAATGGCTTGCTTATGTCAGCATCACTGCTTACAATTTTTATCAGCCTCTTTAATTTTCATGTGTATTATTTTACAATAACTTCTTTCAGAAATAAAAGAAGAACAAGTAAACAGAGGATAAATTACTTCTGTATTCTATTCGTGAACATTTATGCACTATCCCGTTAGAGAGTTAATTAGTTTAGATCTGAATAAGTTGATGTTATTTAAGTTAGAAATGCTTTTGGGGAGTAGGTTAAAAAGACATGGTCCGTAATAATAAGGGTGTAATGAGGCTGCAGTTGTATTATAACGAGGTTCGTAAAGAATCTGGCTCACCTGGCGACGAGTTGCATGCACTGAATGGGTTACAAATGGAAAAACTTTACGATTTGAATGTACAAATTTTAGTAAATTTAGATGGTATAAATCATGCAGACTCATTACTTTCAATTCTTTATATATTAGATCAGTTGGATATCTTTTCGGTTTCTTTAAGCAAATCTTAATAATTTTCTTTTGAATTATTTTCAATGGCGAAACGAGGGTAATCGCTACACCTCCCCACGCAATCAATCCATATTCCAATAAGGAACACGCCTAAGCTCATAATATATCTCTCAACTGAACAAATTTGAAGATCATTTTCCTTATTTTGGAAGCTAAATAAGAGACATGTTGACTCCAGCGAAGGTGAGAATCTATAATGATACCGAGGTACTTGGTACTGTGACACACTGGGAGAACCGGGTAGACACAATCTCCGTTTCTCTTGTAAGAGCAGTCGGGGATGTGTAATACTACCTTCAGTTCATTTCTAGGTAGCCCAATAGAAGTAAGTGCGAAAGGAATCATCACCGTCTTATTTACATTCAAACTCACTAAGTTGCTTACAAGCCAATTTTGTATTTGTTTCATCCCTTCATTTGCCTTTACAACCACTTCGTTCCATGTATCACCCCAGAAAAGTGCGACAGTGTCGTCAGCAAAAGAGCAAAGAGAGCAGTTAGGTAATATCAATTTATGAACATCGTTTATGTAAATTAGAAATAAAATTGGCCCCAGGACTGTACCTTGCGGGACACCTGTATCAACTGTAAGGGGTTTACTTATTTTATTGTTATAACGCACCGCCTGGGTCCGGTCTTTTAGATATCTCGAAAAAAGATCCAGAGCAACTCCTCGTATTCCCACTCTATGCATCTTTTCTTTTAAAATTTCGTGATTCACCGTATCAAAAGCCTTCTGAAAGTCTAGGAATATGCCTAGACATTTATTACTTTTATCAAGATTTTGAATGATTGTTTTGGTTACTGAGTAAAGAGCATTTTCAGTACTGACACCTTTACGAAAACCATACTGACATTTCGATAATATTTCCTTCGATTCCAGGTAATCTACTAATCTTTGTTTAATTAATTTTTCAATAATCTTTGATAGGCATGACAAAAGAGAAATAGGTCTATAGTTGTTCATATCTCTTTTATCATTTGCTTTATGTAAAGGTATCACCAGGGCATGTTTCAGTTCCTTTGGAAAGTATCCTTGTGAAAAACATAGATTAATGGCATGAGAAAGTGGGCCAGCTAGTGCTTCCGCATTTTCTTTAATACATTTAAATGGAATACCATCTATACCAGGAGAAACATTTGGTTTTAATTTTGAAATTTGTTGTTTCACTTCTTCTTGGGTAACTGGTACTAAAAATAAGGAGTCTTTAATATTGTAACTGCTGTTTGAAGACTTTCGAACATGATTTACTGAAACATTTGATTTAATATTGTTTGAGATATGTTTTCCAATATTTACAAAATGTTTATTGAAATGCTCAGCAATATTTTGAGGATCACTATGAGACACTTTTACTCCCTCTGTGGTGAAAATATCAGTGGTTGTAACATTAGGCTTCGAATTTCTACAACCCACTGACTCATTGATTAGCATCCAAATCTTTTTATTATCATTGCCGCATTCACTTAATTTATTTCTATAATAATTACTTTTTGCTCTCCTTATTAAAGATTTTAAAATATTTTTGTAGTCTTTGTAAAAAGTTTTTAAGTTTACGTTAAACCGTTCTTTAGACATTCTTCTCGCAATATTATCCCGTTTTCTTATAGCCTTAATCAAACTATTAGTTATCCACGGCTTCAACCTTTTCAGTCTACTAGAAGGTTTTACGGCAATCTTTAAGCTGCAGTTTAATACATAAACTACTCTACTATAAAATAAAGAGAAAGCTTTCTCGGCATTTGTCTCCATAAATACATCTTCCCAATTATCTTGCGACAGAATTTCTTTGAACAGTGAATAATCTATTATTTTAATATCTTTATTTTGATTCTCACTTAAAGCTTTATTTCTATTTTCTTCTTTGAACCATTTAATATGACCCATAATAGCAAAATGATCAGTTACGCATGTTGTATAAATTGCTGTCTGAAAAATATTATCTGGTTTTGACTTTAAGAAAAGGTGATCTATGCAGGACTCTCGAGTAATTGATTTTTGAGTGCAACCATACAACGACCTTATAAACCCGTATTGTTCTAGTGTCGCCAAATATTCATGGCCAATTTGATTTAGATTTTCTTCCTTTATCTATATTCATATCTCCTATCAAGATTTGGTTTCCAATGTCTTTAAAGTTCCCCAAAAACATTTCTAAGTCATCTACAAAACATTCTGCATCTGTATCATTTGGGGATCGGTATATACAAGATATAAGTAATTTTTCCTTCAACATATCAAAAACAATATCAAGTGAATCGCAATTGCCGATTTCTTCATTTAAAACTTGAAAATTTAAATTAGTTTTTATATACACTATAATGCCATCACATTTATTGTTTTTTATGGGTTTGATTATTTTATTGTAGCCACTAAGCTCAAAACTATCAGAGGCATCAAGCCACGTTTCAGTTAAAACTATGACATCAAAAACAATATCAAAAGAAGAAAGAAGCATACATAATTCGTCAAAATTTTTAGCAATGCTTCGAATATTCAGATGAAATATTTTTAGGCTTTGAAAATCGGAAATAAAATATTTACTAAGCTTTGGATCGTTTAAATACATAGTGTTGCTTGTTTCTAATTCATTAATAATATCAAACATTTTGGAAAGAGAAAAAAATGTCATTCAAATAGGATCAATTTGCTTAAAATTCATTGGAGTAGATTTAAATTCAAGTCTTCTTCAAAGTTAATCCTATAAATTTTTCCCTGCTCTGATTTTCTAATAAATACATTTTCATCTTTAATCCATACATACTTGTAACTATTTTCTCTTGCGAATTTTTTGGTTGTGTAAAGTAGCCGTCTATAGTGTTGACTTAAGTCTGCTTTAAAGCTTCCGTGAATGTTTGAACATATGAGTTGCTCACGTTTCGCTTTAGCTGCTGCCATCCACGCAGCCCTCGCTTCATCCGTAGCAAATCGTACTACAATTGATGGGGATGCGTTAGTTTGATGTCGTTTAATCATTTTTCGCATTGAAAAGATTGGTTGATTTTTGTTAGTATCAATATGGAGCAGCTCGCCTACTTTGTGAACAACAGCGGTTGTATTTTCGTTTGGAGTCAATGGAATCCCATTTATTTCCAATTCCGTTGCCAGCTTCGACTGTTGTAACTGGTTTACTTGCAGTGTGAGGCTTTTAATTTGCACGTAATATTTTTCATTTTCGTTCGATAACTTATTGCACAGCACCTCCAGTCCCTCAATTTTTTTATTGTAACTCATCATTTTTGCATTAAAATCATCAATTTTGTTGCAACAGTAGTCCAATGATTTTTTATATTCTGCCAGTTCTTGTTTGAAAAATTTTTTTTATCTACGCAAATGATAGTCACGGTAGATTTAACTTCTAAAATTATTATTTCGTAGCCTAAAGGTTCGCTGATGGGGGAGGTTTTGATCATTGTCTCACACTGTTTATTATTAATTGCTCTGAATTCTGTTCCAGAGAATCTGAGAAATGTTATTGTTGCCTTGTTAGTTCAGGAATTAGCCTCATTTCATTAATTAATCTTTCTTTTCTGAATAATCTTTTGAACGCGGTAATTTTAATTCCATTTTTATTATAATGGATCATACCTAAATTTAAAACTTGTAACTCTAACTGAATGACGATAGAGGAAATATCGAGTAGTTTTAGTTTTTGAGTTAAAACAAAACTTTTACATGGGTATAATCTTTCGTTATTTGAATGTTAAATAAATCATTAGTCAAAGCACTAAGGAAACTTATCAAGGGAAAGGACACTAACGCGATTTGTGCTGCTGAGGACCTATCTATTCGGCAGTACAGCTTTAGAGTGGGACGCTCCACCATTGATGCAATTGCATAGGAGATAAGCGGGGTCCAAAGAGTGGAAGCACAAAGCTGCACTAAGCACTTAATGTTTAGAATGCCTTCAGCCCCACTAGGTAGGTGGATATTCTGGATACGCTGAAAACCCCTTCTTAAGTTTCAGAATATTTTATATGGCTTTTGAGGAACTCGTTGAAGGACCGAAGCCTCTTATTTTGTGGTTGGGAGGTTAATGTTATTAGCGTACTGAGTGTGGGTCTCCCCTCCTCACAAGTGACTGGACTACCTTTTAAACACCTCCTCTGTCAGCTCAAGAACACAGCCTGGAACTGTTTGACATATTTCTTCGAGCGAGGCCTTGTTTTTTAAAGCCGTGAAGTACCTTCAAGCTGGGGGATCCCTCTTCTAGTGGAAGGGAAGAGGGGAACAGGAATTGTATGTCTTACCAAAATAACATTCACTCGACAATCTCCCAAGTCCACGTCAATAACCAACTCCCCGATGCCTTTGTGACATAAATATCAGTCTAAAGCAGGGAGATGCGCTGGCCCCACTGTTATTCAATTTGGCTCTAGAATATGTCATCAGAAAGTCACCTGTTGATACAAGAGGTACGTTACTATACAAGTCAAGCCAAGTGGTAGCCTATGTGGTTAACATCAATATTTTATCACGGTCATTAACAACCGCCAAAGAGAATTTCCTTATACTCGACAGTGAAGCAAAACTAGTATGACTACAAATCAATAAGGATAAAAGAAACCTGATGACGCAATCGAGGAAAAATACCTCAAACGACCAAGGTGAATAGAATATCGAATAAGAGCGAATTTGTGTATTTAGGCGTCAAGACAACGTGAACCGATAATGAAGGAGACGAAATAGGCCGAAGAATGCGAGTGCAAACAAAATAATTTAATCGGTTTTGATGATCTTGAAGACTAGCTGCGTACACAGAAAAACAAAGCTTCAATTAGACAAATCTAGGATAAGACCTGTGCTATGCTATGGATGTGAAGCATGGACCCTAACCCAAGTATCCGAAAACATATTGAATGCCATCGAAAGACGGGTGCTGAGGCGAAAAATCGGAGCAAAGCTAGGCGGGGGCAAATGGCAAATCCGATACAACGATGAGCTGTGTGAAATTTTTAACGAGTTGGAGGTCTCAACGTTTGGGAAATTGCGGAAGATGCAATGGATGAATCGTATGGACGAACAATGACCCAAAAAGGTATTCGTTGGGAGAACTGTCGGCCGGATATCAGTCGAGAAACCACGAAAACGCTACTCTGACTTGGTGGATGGACAGTTTATCGCTGCTTGGATTTTGAAATTGGAGTATACGGTCAATGGATTGAGACAGTAGTGCCACTTGTTGTAAGAAGTAAATGCACGAGAGGGGCTGAAGCGCTACGAAGAAGAAAAAGAATTCAACCTTCATGCATGCCCATAGACTGAAACTTGTTTTGACAACAATTTTCCAAACACATATGACAAAAAGTCAGTACTTTTTTCTTATCCCCACGGTATAAGTAGCTCCATCTCTGTGAATCACAATGGATTTATGTTAAAAGCGCGGTTAAAATAGAAAAACACTTAGAAAAATCATATGGAAATCATTTTTATTTACACTCAGATTTAAATCACTGCCTGTTATACTTATACCGTTTTCATATCTTCCAGTAAATCCTTTTTGACATGAATGATAGTGTCTCTTAACAAGAAAAATATTCCATTAAATGAATGAAGAAATCGTCAAGTAGTGAATCAGCTTTCTCCTTACCTCACAGGAAAGAAAAGCCATCAGCTCACCGCTCTTCTTTCCTATTTTACTTTCAATGAATCAGTCGCATATTTTCCATGCACTATCCACGCGCACATTCACAAATACTAGGGCATACGTTGGCAGATCCCATTATTCAAAAATTTTTATGAACTGACCGTACTTGTGCGTTAGCCTTAGCCTTAACCGGCTAATCTACGGGTATGTGGGAAATAAATACCACTTATGGACCCAAAACCAATTGAGTCAAAGTGCTGATAACGCCCCACTTATTATTTACTTGTCATGGAATCAGGACAACAACCCCGTATTGGATTCGATAAACGGCAACAACTATTGCAATGTATAAGAGAATATTCTTTTGGGACTTCGAACTTTAGATCATTGAACAGACCAGGGGCATTGCAACTATTTCTGGATGGAATAAAGAATTACAGAATCAACGTCGTTGCAGCACAAGAAACCAGATGGTAAGTTAAAGACGTATTTAACAGGTGAACGCACACCGTCTTTGAAAGCCAAAAATGCAAGAAAGGCATGAGTTTGGAGTGGTTTTCATTGTTGACAATACATTTAAACAAGTTCTTCAAGCCCAATAACGAAAGGCTCTGTGTCATTCGTATCAAAGTCAAATTCTTGAACATCTACCTTGTCAACTGTAACGCACCTGCAGAAGACTAGAAAGAGGCAATCAAGAACAAATTTTACAGCACCCAAGAATGCACTGTCGATGCTTTGCTATCACATGACATTAAAATTGATCTGGGTGACTTCAATGCAAAAATCGGCTAAGGAACGGCACATAGAGGAACAACCGGAGGACGCAGCCTCCATGCAGAGACCAGCAATAACGGATAATGCCTGATAGTCTTTGCTACTAGTAGAGGCTTTACAGTAAGATGCACATGCTTTCCACATCGAGATTTCCAGAAGAGAACGTCGGCATCGCCAGATGGTCGTACATTCAACCAGGTTGACCATGTTCTCATACAAAATCGAGCCGCCACCAGCATTCTCGACACGCGCACATTTTGTCATGTTGTCTGTGATTCGGACCACTGCCTTATAAGGGTCAAGTTCTGATGCTGCATTTCCAATAGCTGTAAAGAAGGAGCATCAGTTGTTTCAAGGTACCAAATACACAAGCTAAATGATAGCTCAGTAGCGTCCACATACATGTCAGTACTGGGAAATTGCATCGACATATCCCCACAGGTGGGAGAAAGTAATGATGGCATCAAAGCCATGTCGAAGACAGTAAGCTTGGAGCACCAGCCAAAGAAAAGAAGAAATGACTGTTTTGATAAAATATGCAAGAAAGCGATTAAAAAAAGGAACCAGGAGCACAAAAAATACATCCAGTGACCAACTCGGGCCAAAAACAGTACTATGTTAAAGAAAGAAACGACTGACCATCAACACCAAGATCCAACAGCTAAATGAAAACATGACCCTACATGAAGCCAGATTAGTACATGCATTAAACAACCAAGAAATAGCTTCTATCTACAAACAAGTCTTTGAAAAAGGGCGCAAGGAGCAATCATAAGCACCCCAGTCGAAATTAAAAACAGATGGCTGCAATATTTCCAGAAGCTATTCACAGTGCCCCAACAAGAGCTGAAGCTGTGAACATTCCAGAAGCAGAGCAAGAGGGTCTAGGCTCACCATCAAGCAGATAGAAAGTACATGCAGCAGTACGGGACCATAGAAAAAATAAAGATCATGGAAGGTCGCAGAACCGTGATAATTGGAGAAGATTAGTCCCGCAGGCCAAGTCCCGGCTTGGACTGTCACACCATAGATGATGATGATAATGAAAGGATAGTTACACGTGGTATGTTAACATTAACATTTTAGTAGTCATGTTGTAAAGCGGAGCGATGAACTCAATGAAAAGTGTACTGTGCGCTAATCCTGAAAAAATGATGGGTTATCGATATTAAAGTATTTTCTTTCCCAGGTAGCCGTAAGGTTTTATTCACTATCAATACTTTGTTCTCGTTTTATAAACTTTTATGTGCAATAAAATTATATTTACGGTTGCATAAACATTTATTTACTTTCATGTGAGGATTAATTGGTGGAATCCAATTAATTCTCACTCGAGCTTGGAAGCGAAGTTACTAGGGTAGGTGCAATATATACGTCGTTGATGTCTGGATGCCCATTCCATTTTTACATTGTTCCTGAAGGCTCAGTGGAATCGCTACCATGCATTCTGTAATGTACGTAACATAGAAGCCATATAGTAGCAATTTACATATGTAGTTGTCAGCCTACTTTGGACAAGCTCTCGTGAGCTGTCATCCTACGTCAGCAAAATCAATTGCTTGTATGACACGATATATATTATGCTTCACATGAAAAAGGTGCAAAACACATTCTTTTCATGCTTCAAATTCACCTTTTATTGTCTACTGTTCACCTATTCTTTTTAAGTTGGGTGGGTGAAGCATATGCTCTGCATCTTCCACCGATAGCCAAGCTTTGAGAAGTAAAAACACTTCTATTCATTCAGATTGGAAGGCAATAAAAATTAAACGGGCTTAAGAACTGAAATAGTTTTCACTTTATAAGGAGCGCTATTACGTTCTCCTCAATTGTCTGGATTTCACTATGAAAAGTGTAGGCAGTAACGGACCTTGAACAAGACAATATATGGGCATCATTCTACATTAAGGCAATTTTCCAGAGTTCCAGTTAAGAAAGCACTCACGTATCTGGAGGAATCAGGAAAACTGAGTATCATGGAGAACGAAGGCGAAACAATATGCAAAGCCAACTAGTCTATGCATGCAAGCAAAGTACTTGTTGTTTCGGGGTAAGTTTTTTAAATTCAAAAAAGCAGTCACTCACTCTCCAGGTACATCAGCAAAATATTCACGAATAAACTGGGGAATAAATTGAAGGATGAGTAGAAGCTACTTAAAGTATGGGTACGATATGTAGATGAAGTGTTCACGGTAGTCAACAAGGACGAGGCTGAAGAAACGTTGAGGAGCCTGAACGATGGGCACTACAACATAAAGTTCACGATGGAGATGGAGGATGATGAGCCATTATCCTTTTTAAATGTTCATGTTAAAAGGACTGGCAATATACTCGGATTCAGTACATTTAGGGAGAAGACTAACATGCAAAGGTTCATCACCAACGACAAGCCAACTGATTCAGCACAAAATTCAGCAGCATGATACATCGCATGTACAACCTCCTAGTGAAGCAAGAGGCAAGACTAAAGGAGCAACGGTATTTCATGGAAACTGCAATGCAAAATGGGTACAATGAAGCCACCATTAGGATCACAATGAAAAATGAAGAGACAAAACGGCACTGGAATGAACTCAGGGCGTTATTTTAACAGGAAAAACAGAAGGCACCAAAGACAAAAATTTGCGTTTTGCAACGCAACTTAAAAAAATTTTAAAACGCAACTATATGAAAATCACCATAAGCAGTATACTCGGATCCACCGAGGGCAAAAAGCAACCACGTGCAAATAGTGGTGTCTACAAGATATCGTGCAAGAAATGTTACAAATCAAATATTAGATAAACGAGGAGACACTTATCTACAAGATTAACGAGCTAAAGCCATTACTCAGATCCACCGAGGACAAAAAGCAACCACTTGTAAATAGCAGTGTCTACAAGTTATCGTGCAAGGGATGTTACAAATCATATATTGGACAAACGAGGAGACACTTATCCACAAGATTAAGTGAACACGTCTGTTTGAGCTAGGACTCTTTTGCCCTCGCTATTGAAGTTCAGAAACTTTTCTCTAACAATTAAAGCTGTTAGATAAACACAATTTAATACGTTTTCCACCCGTATGGACCGCAAATAATCAAGTTTAAAAATAAAATAATGACACTTCAGATGTTATAAATGTATTGTATTCTAAACACACGAATGCAATTCGGTCGGTATTGCTGACCATCTTCAGCGCTACACACGAAACTACTATTGAAACAATTACAACAAAAGCAAAGACATTAGCTAATAACAGTTAATTTTAACATATATGATACAGTTGGATTAAATGACAAATAAATTACCTGACTGTTGTCAGTATTACATAAAAGTTCTGTTATGTTATTTCAACATATTATGAGTTATTGATAAATGATGCAAAAGCTAATCAAGTTAACCGTTAATTTATATTATGTGGCCAAATTAAATAAATTTGAATTTATTGGGCTATTGTCGATACTTACTAAATTGTCCGTCATGTGTATGAATCGAGATTCATATGCGTCGAATTTTCGCAGATAAGTTACACTTTTTAATCATTTGAAATTATAAGCTAATGGTGCTGTGTATTGCCTTCCTGGGTTGTTCAAATCCAATGCCTGTGGAGCACTACCTTTATGAACATCTTTATTCTTGATGTATCTTTCGTGTGCTTTAAAATAAAATTCAACTGGCTGTCTAGTTTGTCCAATATGTAGTACTTCATATCACATTCTGTGCAATTGACATGATAGATTCCGTTTTTATGTTTTGGTGAAAATGTATTTTTCGTAGAGTCAAGAAGTGAGCCAAGCTTGCGGGCGTTATTATGCACAATCCTAAGATTGGCTTTGCGGAATTCCTCCTAAAGAGAGTTGCAAATATTTGGAACAAATGCCATAGACACACGCGATTGAGTATTGTTTGAAATGGAGTTTTGATGGAACAAGGTTAAAGCTTTCTTTCTTTTCATTTTATGCATGCATTTAGCCATCATTTTGTTCATAAGCGCTTTATCATATCCATTTGTTTCTGCCGAGTGTGCGATATGCTCATACCCATTTTTATAATCTGCCAATGATAATGGCAAACGACTTATACGATATATCATCGATCTAAACGCTACAATTTATTAAAATGTACATGTCTAGAGATATTTGTCCGTGCATGTTTAATCATTTCACAGGTTGTGAGTAATTATGCAGCTTTAAGTCATCCAAATCATTCAAAACTCTTCTGAAAATGGATCAATGACAGATTTTTAATCAGTTGGAGTATCTCCAACTGATTAAAAATTTTACTCAATTGTTCAATGATAGGAAAAAAATCATCTTCCTGCATATCCCAGATAATCCAAAAGGGTTGATCATACATAAGAACACCAAGATGGTTCAATATACTCAATATGTTCCACTATAAACTTTTAGTACATCGACTAAATAACAGGCTAAATTAATTCATGTTAAGGCCCTAGCAGTGGTTTGCATGAAGCGGAGATTTATTCAACAAGTTTGTGCTTTAAAAAATGATTCAAATGGCTGATCAAAGGGATCATATGATTTTCGAGTATTTTGGATGAGTGTAAAAGTGTAGCAGCATGATTCCAATGCAAGGGAACATCATAGTGAGTTGTAAGAGTCTCATGCTTTATTAACTTCAAAAATAATTACGGGCTACAAGTTCTATGAAGTCGTGAAAAGACTGGAAAAATGAAATCAAACTGTTGTAGGAAGGGGATCCTATAGATAAGATAGACAGGAGTCAAGAGAGAAAGTGACGCACATAAAAAAGAATGGTGTATTGACTCAATTTTATGAAGAATAATCAGCGTGAAATAAGATCAATTAATTCTCAAGCAACTAACAATGACTTCCTCGTAATCAAGATTTGTTTACCAGAAAAGCAAGCTATACGTAAATATTCTTGTCTGACTCATGTATGTCTACAAATAGCTTGAAAGATGATCAACATGCAGTTTTGGTTGCCAATAGATAAAGTAAATTGTGATGAGCATATAACATTTAAAGTAATGTGTTAAAAATGCTAACTGTAACTGTATGGAAAGTAATTAGAATTTTCTTATAAATAAATACTTACCAACAAACAAATAAATTTACCGAATGAAAGATAGCATGTTAGACAGCTACAAAGACAGCTCAAGAGATAGCATATCAGCTAAATAGATAGCTAGATAGAAAGCTTACCAGCTAAACAGACGGCTTTATCAGCTAAACAGTTAGCTCAACAGACATCATATCAGCAAAGTAGACAGGGTATCAACTAAAAGGACAGCGTAACAGAAAGCATTACACATAAGACAGACAACTCATCAGCAAAAGTGACATCTGAACAGATAGTTTTAAAGATAAACAGACAGCTAACTAGCCTATGAGCAATCTATTGTAGCCAAGCAGTACTCTGAAAAATCCTAAAGAAAATACGAAGTAAAGTATAATTTCCTGTTGCTGACTTCTTCTCCTGTTAGCTTGGTGGTTCAATTCTTAACTCGATAGCACTTTCATATCTTGTAACTTAAATCATGAGAGTAACCATCATTACAGTATCGAGGGGCTAAATATGTTTACTTATACAATAGGATTATCAACACATATTGAACTTGACGTCCCCCTCAATCCACAAATTCAGAGATATACACATATCTTTGGTTTGACTAGCCAATTAAAAATGATCGGAGCCGATCCAGTAGATTTTTCAGCTAGTCAGAAGCAGGAAAAGGCCAGCCAGACTGATAAAGCTACTTCAGCCAAAAAAGTGAACAAGAAAGAGAAGAAACTAAAAAAGAATCGAGAAAAACAACAAATCTATGAGAAAACCCTCGAATTGTTCATTAGAAAATTGTACATTGAGACCTGGTAAACAACATACTATTATGAAAGGCTTTGAAATCAATTATAATGTCTTTAGTCTATAAAATAATGGATTTTATTGAGGAGCAATACCTTCAAAAGCTAAAAGCACTACTTTTCAATTTAATTTTAATTACTTATCTAATTTTATCCAAATCATATCTATTCACAAATTAAAACATCTTCGCTTCTCAACAATGCGTTAACTACTGACTGACTGATGAATACATTTTATGCGTCAGATAATCTTCGAGTTTCATTAAAACTGAAAACATTAGAGTTTATCTTCTGACTCCCTCTTCCCGCATCAAGTGAAAAAGCGTCAGCAGTTTCCATGTAAGAAAACGCTGACTCTTGAGCGTCCATAAGCGTTTCTCACCTGGAAACCGCTGATAAGCACGTCTGATACGGGAAAGAATGTAGAGATCCACATTACATGATACTTCATAAGATAAGATCCCAACTCATTTTGATGACTCCTGCGCGTCAGCAAAATGATCCGAATCTAACTTACAATGTAATAAAGTGCTTGAACAATATTTTGCTGACTCGCACGCGTCAGCTAAAAAATTTCAACTCAGCATATAGTGGCTTCCAAAAGTCTCAGAGTCACATAAGGTGACAAAATTAATTGTGCATCGAAATTTACAAGATTGTTTGAGTTGAATTAAGTACTAGTATTTGCCAATTGACTAAATTGAAATTAAATTAAATGCACATTAATTAATTGGATTAACGGAAATAGAAATTTAACCTAAATTAAATTCACGCTGCTGGCCAAGTGGGCATTAAAATTAGGTTTTTAAAATTCAGCAAAATAGTCATCCAAAGTACATCCATTTAAATGTAGTATAAACAGTCCAAACAAAACTAGAACCGACTGGTGGCCAGCGCTATCAGAATGAAAAATTTTATCATCGATGTTCAATTTGTGTCGATAAGTGCTCAGCAGTAATTTGTCAAGGAACATACTATTCCACCATCCTGAATGCTTTATCATATCAAGCCCCTTTTCAAAAGCATACTACCAAAACGATTTTGGAATTGAAAACATCAACAGTTTGCACTAGAGTCAAGCGGACATAAGCTACAATAATACGCTGAGGATATTGAGTTGCTGTACAAATTGTACAATAAACATTAAAAAAGATGTAGTTGAACTGATTCTACATCAGTACGGTCCTACAGCAGAAATAGTGCAGCTGAATAAACCTAAGTTAAGTTAACGTGAAAATTGTTCAATATGCTATATAAATCCTAAATATACTCGTGTAAAGCCATTTATCAGATGTGCGGCTACAATTTGTATCAAAATTTATTTACATATGTCAAAAAATAGCATTATTCAATAAATTACTTTTATCGGAAAGATATACAGTTTTTTAATTTTATCAACTTTTCTACTACTGCTCAAGCAAACAAATATCTCAAACAACCAAGTATAATGATCTAAACTACTTTTTATGGAATTGTTTGCAGCTACACAAATGAGTTGCATATTTTGAATAATAATTTTTCTGAAAAATTATTCGAGAAGAAAAATGTTAGAAGAAGGTGGTTTCGACGTGTGCACTAATTCTCCTCAGGCCATCACTCTTAGATACACACCGGTGATGGCGACCACCATGCTCAGAGGTGAGGGAGTTAATTTTAATTTTTCTACTTATGCAAACTCAATATGTTTTTGTATCTGCAAGTTATATTCAAGGTAAATTTCTCTTGTAAGTACTTGTATTAGCTAAACTTTTTTTTTTCAATTGGATCATTTCACCCTTTTCACATCAACTCAATGTAAATCTATACGACAAATTTGCTCTACATTGAAGCTTTTCTAACGTCGCGCGGATATTGATCACTCCAAGTATAATGATCTAAACATTCTTAGGATATCCAAAACTCCCAAATAACAACCACTTAACTCTATCATTCATAATAGACAAAGAAAAACACTACATCAGTATTTAACTCAAGTGAACATCTGTTCATCAAATTACCAGCAGATAAACACTTCCGCAAAGCAATGATCATCGCTTGATATCCTACAATGACTTGCGTCCATCATTATCAAGAACATATCCTAATGTATGCTACTTGTCTATACATGATATAACGAGATCGATCTAAAAATAGCCTATTGAAAACTTATACGCTACCGTACATCGTTATCGATAACAAAATATCTTACGTAATAATCATTAGCCTAAGTATCTATAGTAGCAGTGTGCTAGCCCAAAACATACCCTATATGTTGAAAACTAATAAGAACTTCTTCAAGCATATATAATATCAAACAAGCCTCCAGTTAAAAACTTCTGATAAGAAACAACTCAGCAGGAAGATATTTTGTTTATGTGAAAATAATACTTGAATTTGTCAAGGAACATACCCAAAAATTCCTATGATGATAAATCTACCACATTTAAAATGTAGTAAATACATATTTTTGTAATAATATGCAGGAACGCCATGTAATTAATTCGTGTTGAATTACTTTTGATCTAAGAAAACAAGCACAAGCGCAGGGCGCCTTCTTGCATGTTTCCTACAGTTATGCTATATAGAAATGTCGTCAATCATTTAAGCATTCACACTCCGCCAAGTGTATACGGTCAAGCGCATACGCCCATTGTCATCAAAACATGTACTTGACTTCATAATTCTCTTTACATAAGCCATAACATTAGCGGCGACGACTATGTACATGAGAAGCTTCGGGGTGTGCTTATAGAAATATCGACAAGCATTCGCACTCCGCCAAGTGTTATACGGTCAGCAACATACGCCCATTGTCATCAAAACATGTACTTGTCGACCAACGGCAAGCGAAAAGACTTCATAATTCGCTTTACATAAGCCATAACATTAGCGACGACAACGACCATGTACATGAGAAGCTTCGGGGTGTGCTTCCAGCGGAGTGACACTGTGAAGAGAACAGAAAAGCTAAACAAAAGCTTTTCCTCGCCTGATTTCTCCAATTCTGTCAATTCGCCGCAAAGTTTCACCATGCGAGCAAGTGAGACGGAGCGCGGAGGAAGAAGCTTTCGTGGAACGAGAGCGCACGTTTCAACTACTCAGCGAATTTAGGGCGAATTGAGGCCGCAGAATCGTTTAAAAGCAATTGGTCGAGCGAGAAGCGGCGAGTAGTGATAACAGCAGTAAAGCAATTGTTCAGTAGTGATAACAACAGAAAAGCGGTGTTCGAGCCAGCCGGATTGTAATCCGTTCGTACTTCCGAATGTTTAGTTCCGGTGCAACTGCGGAATATCTTCACTGATTAGTTAGATGGTGAGGTGTTGGCTCAAGCCGCGATCCTCCTTCGGCTTGATTGCGTATTACGCTGCGTAGCCACCATCAGCTAATCCCTTTTTTTATTTCCCAGACATCTTCGCAAGAAAAGTGCTTCACCCAGTATGGATAGATGTTAAAAATAATAAAAGAAGTGTAAATGTAATTAATTTAAAATATCAACATAAAATAAAACTAAATAATTTAAACATGTAACTCTCGTCTGTGGTGTTCTAGTATTAAATGGACAGAGTAGCAGGTAAGTGGTGTTACAGTGAGTTCTTTCCCCGGGAGCCTTGATGTTGTATATAGGATACGCATCAAGTTGAGCTCCCAGTTCTTACCAGTATACATAGGGTATACTGGTTCGCAACAAAATTGGCGCAGCCGGTAGGATATCGGTTTTGCAGAGACCACAGTGTAGTGCACTATGTAGCAAATATAAATGGGCTAGGAAATCTATTCACCCAGCCGATATCTCAAACCATTCAACTCCTGTAAGACACCACTGATACTCATACTGTCCATCAAACTAGATCAGCCTTCCTAAAAAAAAAAAAAACAAATAATAATTTTGATTATTTAAAAAACAAAAATATAATATCAATATCCCCACATCATAATAATGCTACTCATACAGTGCATAAAACTAAATCAACCTTCTTAAAACAAAAAAAAAAATCAAATAATTATATCAATGATTTAAATAACAAAAAGAAAGTATGAATATCCAAACATAATATTGTTGATCAAACTAAACCAGTTTCCTTTAAAATAAAAAATAATCATGTTAATCGTTTAAGTAACAAAAATATAATATCAGTTTAATGCAACCCATACTGGTCATCTACCCAGATCAGCCTTTAATCGAAACAAATAATTATATTGATCATTTTAATAACTAAAACATAATATCAACATTCAAATATAATATTATTTCTACTCATAATATCCATCAAATGAGACCAGTCCCAAAATCAAATAGTTATATTGAACATTTAATTCTTCATTCATTTACTCCGTCATTCATATATCTTAAATCTCATCTTTCTTATCTGAAGTTCATTCGAACTAACTTCTTACTCCAACGTAGAATTTATAAAGATATAAAGTTTCAATCAACTCACATTCAAAACACAAAACATTGCAAGTAAATATTAAACACAAATAAGCAAAACGAAAACTTAATAGCGAGCAAACAAACGCGTGCCCATTGTTATCGAAATATGATACCACCTATCACTCCAACTGCTTGGACAATACGCGTACCCACATGCATACTAAAGTCTTATCTCTTGAATTGAATGAGCATTCGAATTAACTGAAGCATAATTCAAAGAGCAAAAAAACAAACACTTAACTGCAAATTGAATAGATAGACATCTGGGCAATATTTCTAAATACAATAACATTGAAAAGCAAACTAAATAAATTAACTGCGCTACATAAATACAAAGAATAATTCACATGAGAACGGCGATTTTCCAACGCAAATAAACATGAAACTAATTTAATTTCCAGTTACACTAAAACAATTTAAGTATGGGAAATTTGAAACAACAGAATTTTAGTTATAAGAACAATGCAACAATGCAAACGATTTTACCCCAAAACAAATTATCTCTTTCAAAATCCACTACAATTCTATCATGTTCAGGAAACGAATAAAGTGGCAGTCAAGTTGGTAAAACCCCGGCAAAACTCCAAACCATAACTATCAGCAGACACGCTTTTTCTATGTCTAATTGCACAATCACTGGAATGAAAATCAGTAAATGTAACAACAGCCTCTGAGCCGTTGACATTAGTTGTCGACGGACACGCTATTTTTAAGCTATAAGTCCCTAAAGAAACACATAATCTGCCCGATTACAACTTTCGGCAGACACGCTACATATAGTATTAAGTCATATGCAAAAGAAACATCAATTTACCATCCAGTCGTAGCCTCTGAGCTGTTGATCCAAAAGGGTTTACAACACGCTATCAACCATGTACCTTTTAAACAAGCCACTACGTTTCCTTGCACAATAAATACCTTATATAACTGCTAACTTTTAGGAAAAGTCACAAATAAAACTCCTGCAGAAAGCGCAAGACAATTCAAAACCCACCCATTTCCCACCCTTTTACTTTATATATGGCGACAATATCAAATAGCGTCTTAGAAGATGTCTTTAAGTTACTTTAAACAATCGTTTTCTCAAGATCGAGATCAAAAATTTATTCACGGCTAATGAAGTGACCTCGCACGGCACTGTACTGTCTTCCAGTAAGGTCCAGGACAGCATTATGCCAAACTAAGTAGACACACACTAGGGAAAAATTAGACGGAACACATATAGGGTCTTGAATGAAGGTCGAAACTATATGTTCCCAAGCCCACATAGTGATAGTGTCGCTTCGACCATAATCTTTCTCGCAAGATATTTTCAACGCAGTATATCTGTTTAACAGTTCACTAAAATCAATAAAAGTAGATACCTGAACTTTTAAGCTTACAATCTCTCCTTTTAATTTCAATTTAATGAAACAGATCATCATCATTCACAACTCATACAATATTGCTATACTTAACAAAAAACCTTCATAATAAATAGTAGATTCTGATTTATAAATAATCCACAACTATTTACACATACTGCTGAATACATTTCTAATAACCCTCCCTTTTTACAACTACAAATGAATAAAAAAGTATGTAATTTACAACTTACGCCAATTAAACGACAATTAAATGCATATACCTCAAAAGCTCTTCCTCCTTCATAATCGCATAGCATAGATGAATTAAAAGCCCTGCCCCCTACGAAATGCATTAAGTCGACTTAATTAAAAACAAATGCTCTTCAAGGCAATTACCAGCCAACCACGAATTAGTACATACATATCATATACTTCACATACTTCCTAGCAATCAGCGCATGTAAAAGCTACAATACATGGCTTCATTCAATTATCTCATGCATCATTGCAGAAGCAATGCTAATCATATCTTCAAAGCTCGTTAGCGGCGAGCAAAAACAATCACATAAACCTTCAATCCATGACTCCCATTCCCATTAACAACATTAACCATGCATATTAAGGGGAAAGTTTATTTATCACATAAACTCGCACCCTATAAAGCCAAGATAGCTTATGCTAAAGTCTTGGGAATACAACAACAACGACTCCCAAGCTACATAAATGGAAAGCTATTCTCTCGGCAAATCTTCTTCCGAAGCGAAGCTTGTCCCATACGGAAAATATGACCAACTTGCAATTACCATACCCATAACATCGCCATAACATCGCGTAGCCAAAAGCATAAGCACCCAATTCCCCACATAAAACCCAACCCCAAAACTCCATGCATCATCCCACCCGTTCCTTTCAACTAGTCTAGTTATAGCAAGAGAAAAAATAAGGAAAAAACAGAACATAAGAAACAAAATAAAAAAAACAAAAAACAAAAAAATATTAATTAACAAAAGAAAAACCAAAAAGAAACCAGCGGAAAAGAGGGCTGAGTTCAAAAAAAAAATAAAAAAAAAATCATAATCAAAAACAAAAATATAAAAAAAAAATATTACAGAAATAATAATTAATAATATAAACAAACAAGACGCTGGTACGCAAAAAAAAGAAGGAAAAAACGAATTCCAGACAAAGAATGCTATAACTTTGTAGAATCCTATAATAAACATCCGGCTAACTAACAACTACGAATCAACTAACAGCTATGCACTGATTTGTTTTCCTGCACCTCGCACACGATAAGCATAAAGCCATAATTTCGGCGGCGAAGCTAATGCCTTCAGAAAGATACAATTGACTAGCAGTGAATTTACCTATGGTCTCTTGCGACGACTCGCCAGATCCAATTCGCACATATGTGGTGATAAGCGCAGTACGTTATTCCCTGATAACAAACTTCAATGATCTTGCGGACTGTTCAGCCCAAAACTTAATCATTATCACACCATATGAAGCAAGTAAGCGAGCGTACTCGACAAAATTCCCAATCCCGATGGAAACCCATGCGGAAGCTTAGATAAGGTAGCATTCGCCGCCACCACAATGAAAGTTTTTCGCACGGCTGAAATAAGTCCGAAGCTAATTAAGCGATTGGAGTGAATAGTCTTATCAACCATACGAGTATGAGCGAATAGAATGCCGTAAAGCTTGACGTTCTATCCCTACTAAATATCCACACATTCCATCCCATTAAAAATTAATTCATAACGTTCCGCTTACATAGTAACAAAAAAATTCCCACTAAACTATTGGCACAATAATTAATATGTAGAACTTTAAGAAAGCTTAGTTATCGTATTAAATAAAATTAATTTAAAACTATAGTAATGTTAAAAGCAATAAGAAACAATTATGTAAACAATTATTATTAAAGTTAATAAGTAGAATCTGAAATATTCAAAGTAAAAAATAAGAAGAAACAGTAAGAATAATGATAATAGTAGGAATATAAGAACGTTAATCGAATAGAAATTGAAAGTAGCAATGAATGTAAAGACAAAACCAAAACAAAGAAAAGGAAAAGATGAAAATAATAAGTGCCATTGTACCTGCACCGTTCACATTACATCCTCACTAACGCTAATTTGCTAACATCTGTACTACAGCCCCGTAATGCACAAATAGGTAAACCAATAATTTACAATTCTGATTTAAAGAAAAATCAGCAGTAAATATGGAAGTTAAAGGAAAATGTACTGTCTCATAAAGTAAAGCCAATTAAAAGAAATATTGAATTCCTGCATCCCTCAAATGAAAAATAGTTTTATATAAATAATAGTTTTATTCTCAAGAGAAAATGATTGAGGTTCGGAAGAAATGTTCAGTATATTCTTCAACATTAGAATCAAACGTAACATTATTCCATTATTGTATACAATCAAATGAAATATTGAGTTATTAATTTATGTTTGTATAGAATCAAACCAAACACGAACCTGCTTGGCCCAAAGTTGTATCAAACAAAGACCTTTGTGAATGATTATACTGATAAACAATCAAAAAAAAAAAAAATATATATATATATATATATATATATATATATATATATATATATATATATATATATATATATATATATATATATATATATATATATATATATCTATATATATATATATATATATATATATATATATATACATACATATATATATATATATATATATATATATATATATATATATATATATATATACATACATATATATATATATATATATATATATATATATATATATATATATATATATATATATATATATATATATATATATATATATATATATATATATATATATATATTATCAATCCACGATTATGTAGAACCAAAAGCGATCTTAGCTCACTGTATCAAAAGAAATACTAACTATCAAACAAAACGTCAATTCATAATTAACTGATTATGTTAGTATCAAGTAAAAATTGATGGGCGACTCAGGCAAACAAATCATGAATCCGTAATGATATAAAATCAAAAATGTAGTAATTTACAATTGTAACGTTGAATTTTGCCATAACGCATTAAGTAGCGTAAATTAGGAGTTAAAAATACACGAAATTAATCGGTAGAATTAAGTTAGCATCCAGTATGTTAATCACGAACCAGCAGCAGAACAACAATCAACAATAGGCAGTGAGAAGTACAGCGGACAATAGGAATGGCCTTAACAGCGCAAAATATAAGTACATCTAACGCATTAAGTAATTCGCATCATTGAAACGGAACAACGATTTACTTCACTCTCCAAGTACGTAAATCATTCAAATCCTCCGGAGGAAATGCTATGCTATATAGAAATGTCATCAATCGTTTAAGCATTCACACTCCGCCAAGTGTATACGGTCAAGCGCAAGACTTCATAATTCGCTTTACATAAGCCATAACATTAGCGACGACGACTATGTACATGAGAAACTTCGGGGTGTGCATATGGAAATATCGACAAGCATTCGCACTCCGCCAAGTGTTATACGGTCAAGCACATACGCCCATTGCCATCAAAACATGTACTTGTCGACCAACAGCAAGCGAAAAGACTGCATAATTCGCTTTACATAAGCCATAACATTAGTGACGACAACGACCATGTACATGAGAAGCTTCGGGGTGTGCTTCCAGCGGAGTGACACTGTGAAGAGAACAGAAAAGCTAAACAAAAGCTTTTCCTCGCCTGATTTCTCCAACTCCGCCAATTCGCCGCAAAGTTTCACCATTCGAGCAAGTGAGGTGGAGCGCGGAGGAAGAAGCTTTCGTGGAACGAGAGCGCACGTTTCAACTACTCAGCGAATTTAGGGCGAATTGAGGCCGCAGAATCGTTTAAAAGCAATTGATCGAGCGAGAAGCGGCGAGTAGTGATAACAGCAGTAAAGCAATTGTTCAGTAGTGATAACAACAGAAAAGCGGTGTTCGAGCCAGTCGGATTGTAATCCGTTCGTACTTCGGAAAGTTTAGTTCCGGTGCAACTGCAGAATATCTTCGTTGATAAGTTAGATGGTGAGGTGTTGGCTCAAGCCGCGAACCTCCTTCGGCTTGATTGCGTATTACGCTGCGTAGCCACCATCAGCTAATCCCATTTTTTTATTTCCCAGACATCTTCGCAGGAAAAGGGCTTCACCCAGTATGGATAGATGTTAAAAATAATAAAAGAAGTGTAAATGTGATTAATTTAAAATATCAACATAAAATAAAACTAAATACTTTAAACATGTAACTCTCGTCTTTGGTGTTCTGGTATTAAATGGACAGAGTAGCAGGTAAGTGGTGTTACAGTGAGTTCTTTCCCCGGGAGCCTTGATGTTGTATATAGGATACGCATCAAGTTGAGCTCCCAGTTCTTACCAGTATACATAGGGTATACTGGTTTGTAACACTACAATGAAGCTTTAATAAATTGTACAAAATAAAATTTGTAAAATGCAGACACAAGCGTGGAACGCCTTCCAGTCTGCATCTACCCTAATAAGACAATCCCATGCGAGCGTTTGCACGCCCTTAGCAAAGGGATATTCCCACGCTGTAAAACAACCAGCGTATCGTGAATGAAAGAGAGTTTTATTAAGGTTGCTTCCACTTAAATACTATTTCAACGTAACTGTACATATAAAACTTAATATAACCTAATTGCTTACAAACTATACTTATTATTATATTGCTTATAAAAAGGTATTGTCAGATGTTAAATGTACTAGAACGAAAAATATACTAGAGTCAGCCATATTCAAATATTTGCTAACTTTACATAATTATTTGAATCCATTATATATCTACTAAGGAGATCACTAGACCCTGGCCCCTAAGTAAAAATTTAAAAATTGATTTAATTTTAAAATTTTTGTATACTGATTGCGTTCTTCTTGTTACTTTATTTCATTTTTGTCTTGATGTGTTTTTGTTTTTTTTTGTTTATAAATCAACGCTACATCTGTTTTAGTAATGAAAAAATCATTTACGTACATTATTTCTGGCCTATTAAATTATTATGTGATTTTCATTTCAAAGTATTTAAATTTATTTATAGAGTACAATTCTGTTTTTCATTTGTATGGTTTCTCTGCTGTAGTAGTGATACATTGTTTTGTTCAATAAACCTTTTTGTTGTTACTGATTAAATTGTTTTTGTTGCGTTCTCTTTGTACATTTAATAGTATAATTTTGGCTAATAATCAATATTATAGCGTTTATATCAACTTAAATCAACTGTACATGTACAACTTAATGTAACCTAATTGCTTACAAACTATACTTAATATTATATTGCTTATAAAAAAGTATTGTCAGATGTTAAATGTACTAGAACGCAGGCCCGTGCGCAGGATTTTCGTTTGGGGGGGGGGGTTTTGGTTAGAAGAAATAAAAAATATA
Source organism: Odontomyia ornata (assembly GCA_963969285.1). Taxonomy (NCBI): domain Eukaryota; kingdom Metazoa; phylum Arthropoda; class Insecta; order Diptera; family Stratiomyidae; genus Odontomyia; species Odontomyia ornata. Next base: position 216,322,753 of record OZ017740.1, read on the forward strand.
TAGAAAATATTTTTTTAATACATACCTCCATTCCCTTTCACCCTCTCCATCACACCTTCTTCGTCGCACAATGCTCGTGCGGTCCGCTCTTCATATTTCGTCGTTTTTTCAGATGTGCCACCAAGACAGTGTATAGAACATCGCCATGAGGGGGCACACCAAAAATAAGTGAAGTCATCCTGTTAATCCTGTCTTTTCTAATTCGTGGTCAGCTCTCAGAGGTAAAAAAGGTATAAATTTGACGCAGTCAAAAAAATCTGAGTTAGGGTCAAATGCTCCTTAAGATGCTATGTTGAAATATACTGTACTGAGATTAAATTGTAAGAGTAGCTGTTTCTTGAAGAATCTCGACGATAGGGTCAAAAAACACTCTAACATACTATGTTGAAATTTCCTGAACTGTAATTCAATCGTTATTCATTAAATATTCCTTTGTATTTCTTGGAAACCATAAGTGAGCTTGCTTCTTCAACTGATTCAGGCAGATTGTTGTGTGTACGCAAGGCATGATTTGTGGCGTCGTTCTTTAGGCGATCTATTGTTGCAAAATGTATTACCAATTGGTTTGTATTCCTAGCACTGTATTGATTCTTTTATGATGCAGGTTTAGATTTAAACACATGAAGATAAACTTAGCTCTCTCCATTACAATGAGTTGGCTAAAATTGAATGCATTCCATGATTGGTACACTAAATTGGTTGGCGTGACTCTTGGGAGATTATGTAGATTTTTATATGCCATGGTTAATATTCTGGAGGTATTAGTATTTTGCTTTGGTGGATGACTCCAGATTGCCACTCCGCACTGTAATTTCGACAGTAGGAATGCATTTGCATAAGCCTTCATATCTTCGTGCCAAGTCAATGATAGGCGCTAATTGCCTCCTTACGTTGTTTATATGCGGGAGCCAGGTTAGACGGTGGTCGATGGTTAATCCGACCCATGATATTTAAATTCAAGCACGCTTTGTAGCTTTTCGCCGTTAATTGTTATGTCAATACGTATGTCATCCTTGTTGTTTTGTTTAATAATAAAATTTTGTCTTTGAAATATTCACCGCTAGTTTATTATCATTAACCATAGATTGTATGTATTCAGATCCTCACTAATGGTGATACCAATCGTATTCTTGTCACGTAACGAGTAAAGAAGTACTGTTTAATCAGCATATAATGTATAATGCCCATTTAGTCTGCGTGTATTCATTTTAAAATGCTACACAAATACATATACATGTGACGATTGTCATGATAAAGATCCTTAAATATTTTAAACATTATTAATTTTAATTAATTCGTCTTTATCCGGGTTAATTTATGTTAACGTCAATCGAAACTTCTACATTACAAAATAAATTCACTTCTCTTTTTTGTTTTTTAAAGTAATCTATGGTTTTGCAAAAACATTTAAATTTATGTCAAGTATTTTGATTTAAACAGAGTAAAATTTTCTAATAAATTTTAAAAAGCCCATTCAAATTTAGAGTCGATTTTTCTATCAAATGTTGTAATTTGAGTTATTGATTCAATAATAATTTAATTGCTTTAATTCAAACAAAAACAATGAAATGTATGTTCAAAAATAGTAATATTTTTATTTAAATCATTGTAGATCAAAGCAAAATAAAATCTTCTTCGTAGCACTACAGCCCCTCTCGGGCCTTCATCAAATACATTACTGCATATGACAAACGTTCACGGAAAATAATTTTAAATTTTTACTCTTTTAATAAGCTGATGCGCCGAGGTACAGAATAGAATTCGTTCAGAACTACATCAACGTTTACGCTTATATCACGGTGTATGTTTAGAGAAGCCAAACCGTTTAAACGATCTTCTCTCATTGTTGACCTCAAATAGGTTTTGAGACGACGTAAAGTCGAAAATGAACGTTCGTTTGATGATACTGCCATAATTTTTAAAAGTTGGTATACATTTGGAAAAGCATCCTTATTACAAATGTCGAGAGCTTCCAATAAATTAGAAACTGCTTTATCTGCTATGCGGCGTCGCCAAATCTTGACTTCATTGATCCAAATTTCGGATGAGTTGTCGTGCAGAATTGAAATGTATTATTCAAATAATTTTTTACACGCAACCTCATTTAAACTCTTCATTTTCTCAGGAAACAAACATGAGAAGTTCGACAAAATGTTACGATGTTTTAAAAACCGATCTTCGAGGTGGGTTATGAAGAGATCAAGATATGGAATAAAAATAGACACACGATAGTAATCTTCAACGTTCTCACTAATAATATTGCAGCGTGCGGTTTGACGAGATGTGATTCTGGGTTTCGCAATAGTTAGATCATATTTTTCACAAATTGTTTCAACTTTTTGAAAAATTATGTTGAAACTTTCAACTGCATGTTTTCGACTACAGATGAGTTCGTGCCTCGCGGCGTCAGCTAGTGTGATGGCTTCTGCTAAATCTGCGTCAATTATCGCCGGCTGTAAATCACAATATGTCGCTATGCACTCATGCCGTTCCACCCATCTAGTTGCGCAAAACTTTTTGAGTTTTTTTTTTCTCTCATCTCCCATATACTCATTCTTTATCAAAGAATCTTGCAGAACAAGCTGTCTTTTTGGAGTGTTAAAAAAATTGTAAATACTTTTAATGCAGCCAAGACAATTTTTAATCGCGGGAGTGTCACAAGCTGAACAGACCGCTAGATTGAAACTGTGGGCCGCGCAATGTGAATACAGTGCCAATGGATATATTTTTCTGATATATGCTTGAGTTCCGTGAAACTCTCCACTCATTGTTGCTGCGCCGTCATAACCTTGTCCAAAAAAAAACGTACAATCAATACCAGAAGAGCCGAGAAAATCTAAGATAACTTTCGATAATCCTTCTCCAGTAAAATCGACAGTTGGAATGATAGATAGAAAATCTTCACGAATCTGAAATTTTCCATCAGATGTGACTAAATATCGAACACAGATTGAAACTTGTTCGATGCCTGAGATGCCTGCACATTCGTCTCCTAAAATCGCAAATGCTTCTGAATCATTTACTTGATCAATTATTTGTTTTTGGATCAAAGTATGACATATGACAATCAGCTCGTTCTGTATACGATTACTAATGTACATTGCATTTTTTGAAGAACTTTTCATTAAATTCTTCAGCTCAGCATCACTTTTTGCCCGATATCTCAAGAGGGCACGAAAATTACCGTCGTTGAACTCAGGTTCTTCGGAAGCAATTCTGCCAGTGTCTTTTGAACCACGAAGTGCTAATCCCTGACGTCCACAAAGAATCACAGTTTCGACTATGGGAATCAGCAATTTTCTGCTGTTTTCAATAAAGTGAACTTTTTGTTGACTTAGTTGTAAATCGATTGATTGAGCAGTTTTGTGGTGATGTTGCGATCTTGTTTGCCATTTTTCAATTGATGTTTTATGATAGTCAAGTTGTTGATGTTTTTGAAAAGTTTCTAATGCCTTTTTCCAGTTGTCAAATGGTTGTGTTACCAATTTTCCGAGGGGTCGATCGTTAACCCCACCATATTGCACTGAAAATAGCACGCAACACTTGCAAAATCCTGCATCCATCATTTTAGAGTATGCCAACCATGAATATTTTAAAAGCCACTTCCTTTGAAATTTAAGATTTCTATCACCAGACGATGTAAATTCATAATTTTCAGGAGGAAACCAAATAAGGTCTTGATCCAAAGCTTTCAAACTGGATGCAGACTTCTTGATATAAAGTCCTATATCCTGAGGTATTAATTGTGGCGAGTCTGATCCAGACAAAGAAATTTCAGCTGTTTGAATATTATCAACAGCAATAGGTTCATGTTCAGCGTTTTTCTGAAAGTATTGCATATAAATTGGTATAAGTAACGAATTCAGTATGTAAGCTTATGTATTGGTTTTTATGCTTTCACGTTTTTTTATGAATTCATGTTTCCGCGTACACAAACATCGAAACAATTGTCAATCACAGTATTGAAAATTTTGATCTTGAACCAGGACAAAAATTCCAGTCTCTCAGAATCTCTAAAACAGAGACTACAGCCGCTCGTTGAAATTAAAATTATTGAAAAGTAAAGTAAATTCGATTTTATTCTTTATCTAATCTCCCTTCAAGAGACTTCGAGTCTCCCGATGAATAATATATTATATTTTCAGAGACTCTGAGACACTCTAAAATTACCAAAAGTTATATTGAGAGATTGTAAGCCACGTCAGAGACATTTCTAGAGACTGTGCGAGACTCATGGAGACTCGCAGAGGCTATCAGAGAGTGGAATTTTATCCCGGGAAGCATTTGCTTGAAATACGTACCGGCGTAAATTTTGATGAAGATGGGGTTTCTTTTTCTAAACGCTTCTTCAACGGAGAGTTGGAAGTTACTTGCACCATTTGCTAAATAAAATTCAACAAACAATTACATTATATACAACTTTGCAATTAGTTTGAATGAAATCTTGTCAAAAACAAATATTTAAAAGTTTTTAACTTTTTTTAGAGTAGCTAGTTTTTAGTTAAAATTTTGCGCAAATGTCTCGAAGGATTGAAATGATTTGACTGAAAAGCATGTGTCATTACTTGTACAAAATCATGAATTTATGATAGAAAAAATGAAGAAAATTATAAAATGCTAAAATACTAATTGACATATTTTCAAACCTCTAAACTCCGAAATAAATACATTTCAGTAACTAAACTAAGCCCACTAACTTTTCAAATTTAAATACTCGAAAGCTGAAAAAGTAGAGTTTAAACTTTGACCTTTTTTATTTTGGATAATGTATGGCTTAAGCTACGCGAGCACTGGGTCGGTACGGTACGGACTTTTTGATTACAAGGAAAACTGTGGATTGTCCTGTCCCGACCGTAAAAAATTAGTGCATTTTTGTTTTTTTTTAAATACCATCTGTACCGTGCATGCCGTGCGGTACCGATCCAGTGCGTTTCAGGCCATAAACTGTAGCTTTTACTTACATTATCATTTTCCAGTCGAGGTTTTTTATGGAAAAATTGACGGATATCCATTTTTAAAAGAGTTGTCAGCTGCCACTTCCGCGAAAAGCAAACCGTATTTGATTTGTTGAGAATGCCTTTGAATCAAATTATTCACGCAATTCGGAGAATTGTTTACAGTCACTTGTGAAACAAACACGAATAAATTTATAGTTTTTCTTGCTTTCACATAAACACACTACACAGTTGAACTTGATTTTGTTTTGATTAGCTTTTTGTCCTTTGTCACGCGACTAAAATTTCATATCAATCACAAACCGCTTGCAATAGAAGATCTGTGTGTTGGAACAGAAGAGAGCCAACTGGAGTCAAAATTAAAGTTGTGCATTTTCTATGGGATTTTCCGTGCATTTTCTATGGGATGGCATTAGCCCTTTTGTTTATAGTGACCTAAAACTCTTAAGCCCAATGCACAAGCGCTTTTGAACACTGAGTCGCCACAGGGGTGCCGCTGGCGGGGATGTACAAATACGCAGCGCAGTGCTGCTTTAGTTGTCTTTGGCAAACAAGGCAAACGTTGAAGCACTGAATGTACTAAAGGATATCTAATGTACTTTCCAAGTGTCCCATATGCAGCTACGCAACTTTAAAAAATGCACGTGTGTCCCAAGCTTTATTAAGCAGCACGGATGATATGCGTCGATACACCACACATCGCATTCCAAATAGCATTTTTGGGGCCCCTAAGCCAATGAATTATTAAAAAAATAAACTTTTAGGAAAAAAAAGAAAACCGACTTCAAAATGCCCTAAAAAGATTGAAATAAACCTTTTGGAATCGGTGCCAAATCAGTTGTTCCCCGTTTCAATTGGTATATAACTTATTGCCATTGCCCTTTCAAAAACGGAGAAACTGATTTGGCACCGATTCCAAAAGATTTATTTCAATCTTTTTAGGGCATTTTGTAGTCGGTTTTCTTTTTTTCCTACTAGTTTATTTTATTTCACGCTTTTTAGTGACTATCGATCTATAGAAAGTATTCTGGCCAAAATCACCATTATCTATCTTGAAAAGATGTGGAGAAAGATATGGACTCAAAGTATTCAAATTTTTCCATCTAAGCTGTGAAAATCACGAACTTTGACATAACATGTTATCCTACATATTTCCGTTCTCACCGAAATTAGTCCAATCCATACATACATCATTTTTTCAAAGAAATCGCCAAGTAATAAAATGGTCCTTCTTAACCGTAACAATCGTTTACGTTTATTCGATATCCATTGCCTTGGTAAAAGCTTTCATGAAAATTGTGCGATAGTTTAGTGAAAACTCAACTATGTATTTCCATATTCAACTTCAAAGTTAAATTCTGTCGTTTCAGGACTCGGTTCCTGTCGATCTTTAATGTTGAAATCACTAATTTTAACTTCCTGAGCGAATTTTGTATGAAATTACCTAGAAAGTAACGAATCAAGTTTCAAATAGAATTAATTCTATAATTTGTAGTCATTCAATCCGTAATATTTCTTACAGGAACCATGCAAATTTTATGTATAACTTCATCTAAGGATGTAAAAAGTATCTCGTAATGCGTTCATTGTCAGCCCGAGGACAAATGTTGATGGGAAAGGACTCATGAAATTTTCCACGAAAAATTTGCTCTTATTCATCTTAATTTGAAGCAACTAAACTACAATGCGAATTTATTTATTGGTTATTTCCGACAGAAATGATTGACACAAATGTACCGTTAACTTTGAAAATTAAGGATACTGATTCCTTTTATCATTCAGGATCAAAAGGTTCCAAAATACTTACAATGTTTCGTACGAAAGTGCACCAAATTCAATTTTTCGGCACCCATAAAACATATTTAACTGTTAATATCTGCAAGCGCCTTGAAAAAATTACAATTCTGTGCCAATATATTTTAGTCTAGTATGTTGTCTCTCTTTTGAAACCTTAACAATGAAAATTCTGATATGCGTCGAGCAGTTATGCCGAAAAATCCAGCTGTAAGTCGGAAATTTTCTTATTTTAACGGTAAATGTCCTTTACCATTATTTGATTCGTATGTCCTTAAAATGGGACCCTATAGATTACATTACATTACATTACATTACATTACTGAAAACAGGACTCTTTTATCTGATCCCGTTCAAAAGTTATGCGCCTACATACATAAAAAAAAGCAAAAAAAAAAATATACGCGACGAACTGATAACCTTCTTACTTTTAGAAGTCGGTTAAAAATGCGTGTATGCCAAACATCATTTGAGTGCAATTGAGATATTTGCCTTTTCAACCAGCTGTGCGATTGGGGTTTATTTATTATTACAATATATTTATTCTCGAGATTTTATACGGATGAACATAAAATAATCCGCAATAAAATTAACTTGGGTCTTTTGGGGGGGGGGGGGGTTTGAACCCCCAAACCCCCCCCCCCCCCCGTGCGCACGGGCCTGCTAGAACAAAAAATGTACTAGAGTCGGCCATATTCAAATATTTGCTATCTTCACACAATTATTTGCACCCATAACATATCTACTATAAAGATCACTACATTTTACTTAATACTCAAGTATTGAAAATGTGTATGAATATAGCAATAATGAAGTTACGTTTAATACAAGCATACAAAGCATGAGGGTTGTCAATTCTCATGCAATCATGTAGGCATTAAAAGCGATGATATGCATCCGAAAAGTATCAACTAAATGTCATCATGCAAGCATGCATCATTTTCCCAAGGAGATAACAAATTAAGAATTCTCATAGTCAAAACATTAACAAGTTCCTAATTAAATATGGCTAAAGAAATTCGGAAATGTCGGAAAATCATACTAGGCCAATCCGATCATAAATAATTTTTCAATACTAGAAACCATGATGTGAAGAATATGAGCGAAGCATAAAATAAAAATTTTACTGTATATTAAACGGACGGTCTTGAAACTAGCTAAACTAAATAACACAGACCCACAATAACAACATCCAATTTAAACTAAATATTGGATACTCTAGAAAGTATTGAGCCCTTTTTGTAATTTTTTGATTGAATATTTCTTTTATTTAAAATGGATTTTATTTAAGTACATATGGTCCATTATTATCTATGACCTTTTGCTATTTTTTGGGGAGAGCCCTTATTTCATCTGTACAGGACTTCTGTGGTTTATCGGCGAAATGCTTGGCCAAGTGATTTCCACAGTCCCTTTTTGAAGTGAATTTCTTTTCATCAAGGAAGTTTTGCAGAAACCGAAACTAATGATAGTCTGATGGTCCAAGGTCTAGAATATACGGTGGATGCATCAAAACTTCCCAGCCAAGCTCTGTCAATTTTTGCCGGTGTGTTTGTGTTTGTGTGTGGTATTGTCATGATGGAAGACAACGCCCTTTCTATTGATCGATTCTGGTAGGTTTTTTTGAATTGCTTGTTGCAATCTGGTCAATTGCTGATAGTACAGAGCCGAATTGAGTGTTTGGCCAGGTTCTAGCACCTCATGATAAACTATTCCCTTCCAGTCCCACCATACACACAGGATAACCTTATTTGGTTTCAATCCTGGCTTTGAGGTCATTTGTGATGATTCACCTTTTTTTGACCATGATCTTTTTCGAATGACATTCTCGTATCTTACCCATTTTTCATCATAATGATTTGCTTAAAAAATTGCTCAATTTCGTTGCGTTTTATTAGCATTTTGCAAATGGAAATTCGGTCGATCAAATTTGCGTTAATTCATACGTTGAGCTTCTTTATGTATCCAGCCTTACGCAAATGGTTCAAAACTGTTTGGTGATGGATATTCAGTTCCTTAGCAATGTTATAGCTACTTATGTGTCGGTCTTCTTCAATTTTTTGTAAAATTTCATCGACTTTTTCAATGATTGGTCGACCTGAGTGAGGTGCAACTTTGACATCAAAATTTCCAGAACGAAAGCGAGCGAACCATCTCTTGGCTGCGGTTTTTGATAAAATATCTTGACCGTAGACACTAAAAATTTTTTCACGAGTCTGCGATGCATTCTCACCTTGATCGTAGTGATATTGTAAAATTTAACGAATTTTTTCTGAAATCTCACTCATTTTTGAATGAATACAACTGTTGACACGAATGACGAAATACAAAACGGTCCATATGAAAATTGTAGGCTGGAATGTTGCCTTTCAAACACATGTCAGTTTTACTCAATCTGATTAGTATTGTCCGAAATATGACAACGAACACCATCTAGTGACAAAAAGGCTTAATACTTTTTAGAGTATCCAATATAGAAATTCATTCAATCTAGTGCATGCATATAATTCCACCACATAGGATTAAAAATATGTTTTCATGCATTCTGGACATAAACAAAGAATAACAACATAATACCAACAAACCCTTAATTTCAATAACCCACCACATACCACTTTTTTCAATATTATTCAACCTTTTAGTACGTAATAAAAAATTATCAATGAAAATTCGTAAATATTCCCACCATTTGAACCACCACGATGATTCCTACATCCATCATACATAAACTCCATAAAAAAGTAGCATCCTGAAATTGAAAACAGATACCCCAAACATACATATCAGCATAGTGATCTAAAAAATAGACCCAAGCACTTATCAAAAGAGAAAAATCATATAAAAATGATACGATTTACGAACAAAATTATCACCATCTCATGATAATTTATTTAAAAAAATAACCCATCTTTGAAGCAATTATTAGAATTTTTGAAGAAAACCAATGACCATCGTTTAGTGAAGCAAAATGAATGGATATAATGTCATACTGCAATATAATATTAAAATCAGAGAATGAACCATAGAAGCTACTTTAAGAAATGCGTGATGACGATGAAGACAAACAAAATGCTGCTGCAAGAAAACTTGCAAGAAAACTATAGTTTAATACTAAACCAAATATTAAGAAGGCATTACAACAAGCATTAAGATCTCTTTCACTGCATCCACAGATTTGAGCAATCAGCATCGAAGTTTAATTAAACAAAATACATTGTAAAAGATTCTTAAAGTACAATTCATATGAAACCCTAAAAGCAATAAAATGTGATAGCAATGAGTCGGAAAATAATGAAACAACTTCTGGAACAATGAAAGACCGAAAACGATCAAAGTCAATAACCATCAGCACAACAGAACAGACGTATCTTTGAATTGACATCTATGAAAACACAGTTCAATGCCGCGCATCACGTTACCTGCCACCCCCAGGTACCGCAACAAAAAAATACTCTAGCATTCCTAACAATTCACATCGTCAAACAACGCGCAACACACACTCTTATCTTTGCCAAGTAAACATGATCGCCTCCAACATGCAAATTCACCTTACAATGTAACGTATGTTATGCCACTTCTCTTCAACAATGTAGATTCCGGAACCCTTAAACTCCCACCGGTAGGCAAGTCTTTACGCATGAAACCCCATTCTTGACAAGCCATGCGTTCCCGATGTCAATTTCCATGACTAACAGCATTCACTACCGAGCAAATCTATACCCTAATCACGATCCTACAACAAGCATCGCACATCAGTCTTACTGGCCGATAAGGCACCCTTTGATGAGCAACGTGGAAATTTAACCAAGCGCTCACGACGTAAGTTTTTACAGTAACATCCGCTGCCACGGAAACCTATACTTCAAATTACATTTTCGAACAAATTACGTGCATTACGTTTACTCGCTTACAACACCGTCCACTGGCAGCCACAGACACCAATCGTGGTAGGAACGCGAGCCTTCTGCAAGCATCCATGAAGTAAATTCTCATGCCTCAGAACTGCTGCTGACGAGCAAAACCATCACCCATCCATAACGCAAACCCACCCGTCTATAGCAGCGCCCGCCATCACTACGAACCACTCGTACCATAAAAAACGCCGGGCATGTCTAACATGATCAAGTAAACCGGTCATTCCCACAAGCTGCCATCCATCCTTAGCCAAAGATTGCAATCGATGCGCAACACGATATCAAGTTAATTCCCATGCCTTAGAACACCCACTGACAGGCAAGCCCATCAATCATCAATATCGCAGTCATCTGTCCATACCACCATCCGCCGTTACCACGCAACCACTCGCACCTTAAGAGTGTCTAGCACGCACAACCTGATCAAGTAAATCGCTCGACCCAAACGCCTTCAATAAGTGACACAGGCTAAAAGAACCCAGGCCCTACAACCAGTAAACCAGCCACAGAGCTTCCCCAATGGATCAGCAACCCTAATGCTTTAAGCTAGCAACTCTAAACATGGATCTCCTGTACATTAAAACAGCAATGGATATAAAATTATCTACTGGTTGAAGCGTAAAAGACCCCAGAAGCACTTCCACGAAAGATTATCACAACTATGAATAACAAAACTGTACGAAGACTAGAAGCAACGAATATATGAGAAATCCTTCCACTATAGACGAAAAAACCATAGAAAGTATTACCTATCACTAGAAGCATCAAGGACAAGTTCCTATTAATTTTAAACATATATATCAACTCTATATAAATACACGCTGTCAAATCTATAGCTCCAATCTATTAATTGAAAATATGGGGCTATCCTAGACAGAAATCAACTTTCTAACCTGTATGGGAGACTGAGAGCCATTCACCTACTACATCCTAATCCTGGAATCTTACTACATGGCCAAGAAATCTCATCAGAACACTGACCTCCACTAATCTAAAACCCACACTTACTTATCCCAGGCACCCGCCTATATCAATCTGATACACATACTCACATACCTAAGCCCAACACCCTTCCCTGCAACCACCCATGACATCCACGCCTATCCCGGGCTCACACCTTCTTATCTTAGACACCCACCTGTACCACCCTGATACACTCCCCTGCACACCCAAGACACACATCCTTCCCTGGCAATTATCCAAGAGGTCCTCACGTATCCCGGACCCAAAGCTTTTTATCCATGGCACCTACCTATACCACCCTAATACAAGCACCCACACACCAAAGACACACACCCTCAACAACATTTGAAGTTTGTATGAAAATTGTGAGCCAGAACATACATTCTATACCTACTGTTATGTGATGCGTATGTAATGCAGCTTCAACTTGGTTGAACCAAAACGCTGGATCCGGTTTATAAAACGTCGGTAATTTTGTCATCATTGATGCTTCGACAAATAGATTGCCTGTTGAAGGCTTGGTGGTGGCGTGTTTAGAAGTTTTCGACGTCTCCATGTTAGTTACGATAGCCATTTTTCTTGGCGTCACTTTGCGAATCACACAAAAGTATTCAAGTATAAATTTGGCGTTTAGTCTTCACCCGACCACGTCAGGGTCATCAAATGTGGGCACTTGGTCTATAATATGAGCACAATACACAATTTTAAACATAACAATAATTTATTACCCACACAAAATACATAAAACGGTTGAAATCTTGTACTCTTGTGCTATCAGTGCTGTTAGCGGTGAACACCGTAACTTTATTCAGTAATAGATGGGTTAATCGGTAAATAAACTGCTGGATGAATGGTGGTCGACTTCTAATTTGAGATTCGTTCGCAATTGACTGAGCTTTTAACTCTTGTATGCAGACAAACGAGTTATCAAGACTTCCTTTAAAGTATAATAAGCAGCAGTGGGTGAAAGATCTGTTACTAAGTCTGTTACTGTGCGGATTGCATCAGCATCAAGTGCAACTAATACATGATTAAATTTTGTTATTTCTTGATTAAATTTTCATAATTCCGGCCGGAGCGAATTGAGCCTTGGTTCGTTTGCACAAGATATCTAGGCTAGCATTCTTTGGGGAGCACCACCCCCACGGGCCTGAGGATATGGGGGGCGCCGTGAGGTTCCCTCCTGGGATGACAGAAAACAACCCGGATTTGATCTGGACTATGCTTTGGACAATGAACTGGAATTGATGCTTTGGGCTGGCGGGTATGATGGTTTTGACCTAGTTGCTTTGCACAGTAGCGCCGAGGTGACACTTGTGTGTGAACGGTTCCAATTCAACTATCATACCGTCTCCGTCCCGGTAAAACCTTGGCAGGCCTTGGAGTATGTTCGGTTGAGACGGACTCCCGACTAGCGTTGGTCTGGCTCTGAGCACTTGTCCCAATAAGGGCTTGTGACAACCCTCGCATGACCTTCCTGCTCTGCAAAGATAACCATGGGACGAAAAAGGCGACTACACACGAATGGAGATAGCGGCTCCAAGGGGGGACCCAATAAAACTGGAGCAACCAAAAACACCTAAAAAAGATAAAAAAACCCCAAAAAATAAATAAAAAATAATAATAGCGGTAAGAACGACGAATAATACAATGACAGTGAAGATGGGCGAAAAACGGAGATTAACAGACAGTCTGGTCCAGACTGTGATTCCTGCGGCATTCGGGCGCAGCAAAAAAATTATGCGAACGCCAGAGCGTCCTATGAAAGAAAAGCGGGAAACTCTGCAAGATGCTTCAGGTGCTCGAGCGGAGGAAGATAATTTAAAGAACATCGAGAATTTGATGGTCACTGCTGCGATCGTTACCGACGCAGCCGATGCAAGGGTCATCAATCCCAACATAATAAAGAACCATCCTGAAGTCAACGAGGAGATTACGACAGGAAAAGAAACGAGTGACCAGACAAATAAAGCGACGTTGTGTGATTGCATCGCCAACGTCGAAAATGTGGCGGAAGTACTGCATTCGGAAACGGAACGCGATAACCTCTCCCAAGGATGGTCGCAAAGTACAATTGCCACCCAGCGACATGAAGAAGAAAGGATATTCCGAAAAGTGGGAGATGAAAAGGATGCAATCTGCATGCGACTCCCCAAAAATCAGCAAAGCAGTAAGGACTGGGCTCCTTGAGCTAGAGGAGCTCCTAGACCGCATAGGGCATTATCCGAGGAGCTGGTTAAAGGTAAAAGACGAGCAAAAGGATAAAGAAGCGCTGGGGGCGAATTCGAAAGGCCACGTAGATAGCTCTACCATTAAAAATCAATAAAAGAATGGCGTCTAGCCCAATCCAAGGAGATCGGGATAAAAGAAGGAAGGAAGAGGCATTTTCTGGGCGCGGAGCACCAGATCACGGGTTTCAGACAGTGCTAACAAAAGGAGCGAAGAAAGCCACAAAGAAACTCCTTCAAAAAGTGCCAGAAAGTAAAGTTCGCATGGAAGCCCAACAAGAAAAAAGACCAGATACAAAACAGGAGAGACAGAAGCCCTGGTGAAGATCCCGGCAGCAGGCACTGCTCGTAAAACCCCAAGATGGCCGATCTTACGAGAAGGAGCTGCAGGACATCAGGGAAAACGTAAGGACCGAAGACAGTAACCCTACCATCAAAGCAGTACGACCAACGCGGTCGGGCCACATACTGGTCGAATTCAGAGCAGAGGCTGACAATAAAGAAGCATTCTGCGACGCAGTAAAGAAAGTCCTCGGCAAAAGCGCAAGTATAACCTCACTCGAGCCAATGGCAATGATCGAAATAAGAGATATTGACTGCGTCACGGATCTGGCCGAGGTAGAAGAGGCCATCAAAAGGAAGTTCCCTATCGTGGGAAGGATCAAAGCAAGACTGACACCAGAAAACAATAGGAGACAACGCATGGCCATAATTGACTTGACCGAAAAGGACGCCGAACAAGTACTGAACAAGGGAAAAGTATGCATAGGGTGGGTTGCCTGTAGGAAACGGCAAAGAGCAACACCTCTTCAATGTTTCAAATGCCTTGGTTATGGTCACACCACACACGTATGCAAAGGACCCGATAGGAGTTCCCTATGTTACAAATGCGGTGAAATGGGACATAAAAGAAAAGAGTGGCACACTGTATTCTTTGCAAGGATGCTGATCCAAGACTTGATTTTGCACACGTCTACTTGAGCAATTTGCAAGGAACATGAAAGTCGACTTCTTGCTGCTGAGTGAGCAACACCATGATAAAAGTTCTGCATTATGGTATCCTGACGAAACTCGTACTGTCGCCATCCGGGTTCGAAACAGTGATTTCCAAGCGGAGAGTTGTGGACGGGGGGATGGTTTCATGTGGGTTCGGTGCTCAGGGACCACCTTCTTTAGTGTGTATCCAACGCCGAACGAATCGATATCTTCTTTCCAAGCCAAGCTTAATGCTCTGGACGGCGCTGTCTCGAACGCAGAGGGCAACGTGCCCATTGGGGGAGACTTCAACGCGAAAGCAATCGAATGGGGTATGCCTCAGATCCGCGGAGAAAACGAATTCTGGAAATAGTGGCAGAAACGGTGCTCGTCGTACTAAACACCGGAAATACGCCGACTTTCGGCCGTATTGGCTGTGAGGGAAACATACCGGACGAGACATTCACCTCGCAGTCCTTAGTAGGAAGGATACACAATTGGAAAGTATTAGAGGACTACTTAGCGAGTGATCATCAGTGCATTCTGCTCGAGATCAGCGATATTATCTCCCGACGTGCGTGCTCTCGGCTTTCTACAATTGGATGGAACATTGGAAGGATGAACGTTGAGAGGTTCGTCGAGGTGCTCACAGCAGGTGAGCCGCTGCAGGGAGCTTCGGAGGGGACGGAAGAACTGGCAGCTCAAGACATGGTGAACTCAACTATAAGCACCATTACGACTGCTTCCTGCGCTTCTATGCCTCGTCGAAAAGCCCGGCACGGCAAGCCCGCAGTGTACTGGTAGTCAACTGAAATCGCTGAAAAACGAAGGGAGTGTCACACGCTTCGGCGTGAGGCCCAACGGGCGCGGAACCATGACAAGGCATGCAACTGGGTGGCAGCATATAAGTTGGACAGGAAATACCTTCCCAAATTGGTTGACAACAGCAAGGCTTGCTGCTGGCAAGATCTAGTGGACAATGTGAACAAGGATCCGTGGGGCAGCCTTGGCTACAAGCTAGTTATGCGGAAGCTTGGCGCCCTACGGAAGCCTTGTATACATGTTGCGGAAAAGATGGATGAGATAGTGCGGGGATTCTTCCCCGCTCATCCCGTCCGTGTTGACGCTGTCCATGGTGGAACAGCAGTCGAGTGTCCACTCTTCACACAGCCGGAACTGGAGGAGGCAGTCCTTTCATTGAAAGCGAGGAAGGCTCCAGGTTCAGATGGTGTTCCAGCTGAAGTGTTGTGGCTTATCTATCACCAATGGCCTGACTTGCTGCTCAGCACATTCAACGCTTGCCTACGGGACGGGTTTTCCCGGTACGATGGAAGATAACGAGGCTCGTGCTGATCAGCAAGGGGAAGGGAAACCCCGAATCGTCGTCTGCATATCGCCCGTTATGCATGCTTGGCATGGCTGGGAAAGTGCTAGAGAAACTCATTAGGGAAAGACTCACTGACGCGGCTTTCGAGCAGGACGTTCTACCATTGATGCGATTGCAGAAGTAGTGAACGCGGTCCAAAAGGCAGAGGCACATAGTCGCACCAAGTGACGGATCATCCTGTTGGTGACACTCGACATCAGGAACGCCTTCAACTCTGGTTGATGGGTGGATATTCTGGATACGCTGGTAAACTCTTTTGAAGTTCCGGAATATCTTATGCGTCTTTTGAGGGGCTACCTAAAGGACCGAAGCCTACTCTACAACACGACACAGGGCCAACGAAGGATGGCGGTTACATTGCGTGCTGCCCAGGGTTCTCTTCTTGGTCCAGAACTGTGGAATGTGTCTTACGACGGGCTACTGAGACTTGAGATGCCAGATGAGTCACGCTTGGTTGGCTATGCGGATGATGTTGTGGCTCTGGTCACTGGACGCACCATTGAACAAGCGCAACTTAGCCTAGGTATGCTAATGCGCCGAGTGAGGGACTGGATGACTGCTCGCGGGCTGAGTTTAGCACTGGAGAAAACCGAAGTGGTCATCTTGACAAAAAAGAAAATCCCTAGAGTAAGGATGATCAGTATTGGAGACATACAAATCGAATCGAAGCCAGCGGTGAAGTACCTGGGGCTACTGATCGACTCGAAGATGAGTTTCTCTGAGCAAATCAGGGCAACGGCTGAGAAGGCTGCTTCGGGAATATCGGCCCTGAGTCGACTTATGGCCAACGTAGGGGGACCCAGCCCATCAAGAAGACGCCTCTTGATGAGTGCTGTAGGGTCAGTGCTACTGTACGGAGCAGAGGTATGGGGCGACGCTCTCAGCAATGAGGTATACCGAAAACGTTTGGCACAGGTACAGAGACTTGAGATGCCAGATGAGTCACGCTTAATCGGCTATGAGACTTGAGATGCCAGATGAGTCACGCTTAATCGGCTATGTGGATGATGTTGCGGCTCTGGTCACTGGACGCACCGTTGAACGAGCACAACTTAGGCTAGGTATGCTAATGCGACAAGTGTGTGACTGGATGACTGCTCGTGGGCTCAGCCTAGCACTGGAGAAAACCGAAGTGGTCATCTTGACAAAAACGAGAATCCCTAGAGTAAGGATGATCAGTATTGGAGACTTGTGAATCGAACCGAAGCCATCGCCTGGCACAGGTACAGTGAAGAGGAATACTGAGGATTGCACCTTCGTATCCGGTAGTCTCTGATTCGGCGGTGAAAGTCTTTGCAGGCGTGATACCTGTTGGGTTCCTTGCTACAGAGTGCCACTCTATTTATCTGCGTCGAAACGAGGATGCAAGAGAGATGGTTGTCGGCTTAGAGAGACAGCGCTTGCTCAACGATTGGCAGTAGTCTTGGGTCAATTGCACGAAGGGAAGGTGGACTCCGCGCCTCATCCCGGATGTGACACCGTGGCTAAATCGAAGGCATGGCTAAACTGACTTCTATCTGACTCAAATTTAGAGCGGGTATGGATGTTTTCGGTCTTACCTGCACAAGATTGGTGAGTCACGGTCCCCCGATTACTGGTATTACCCAGGAGAAGAAGACAATACCTGCCACACATTTTTTGCGTGCGTGAGATGGGACAGGCTGCGAAGGGAACTCTACAGGGGGATGGGAGAGCTCACCCTGGATAATACAGTTGCGGTGGTGCTCGAATCGGTTCACAAATGGAACCAGTTGGCACATCCTGCTCCGGCAGTCCTAAAAGATAAAAGGGACTCACAGCAGGTGGGGGCGTTGGAGCTGGGGGATCACTTTTCTGGCACGTCCTCTTCTTTCTCCCCTCCCGAAACAAGAGCGATCCCCCAACTTGAAGGCGCCTGGCAGCGTAACAAAACGAGACCTGGCCCGTCATAATGTGTCAAATGGTTCCAGACTAGGTTCTCAGATTGGCAGGGGAGTTGTTTGGTGGGTAGTCCAGTCGCCTCCTTGCGAACATGGGACTCGCATACTCTGTGTGTTAATGGGCACTTGTATTTACCAAGACCGATCCAAGTATTGATTTGAGTGAATAGTGTTCGTTTAATGTGTTTATATAAACTTTTTTAAATGAAAAGTAGAAGTATTGCACCAATAAATGATCTGCTTACCTCCACTCATAATGATTATCGTTTATACTATTATTTTACGAGTCAATTGTAAAGTTGAGATTAAGGTGAAAATTATTAAATTTGTTTTTTCTATTAAACACTTTTTATTATTCTCAGCAATGCTTTGCCTTATTGAACATTTAATAAAATGTTTTAATTTTTCGGTGTTTAGGCCTGAGCGAACAGTTGCACTCAAAGCTTCAGGCATCGAAAATTTTTTACGGGAAATGTCGTAGAGACCACAAAAATCTACTCAAGTGTGCAGACAAAAATGCGCCTGTTAATCGTTTGTTTCCTTTCCAAATAGCGAGAGGGAATCAAATATTTATTTTTATATAAATAAATCGTTGATGGAAGCATCATTAATTTAAATATACCTCTATAATTGGTAAGCTCTGTGGCAACATCACTACGGAATTAAGTGAGGAAAGCTTGCATACCTGTTATATATTTTTAATGAAAAATATTCAAAATTTTTCCAATAAAACGTGGTAACCTTACAATAATGATTTAAATTTTTAATTTTAAATCACCAATTTGAAAATATCTGCATTATTCAACAATTAACTTGAAATTTTCATTAAAAAACATTACATTTTGAAATTTGATCATTGATTATTTTAAATTGTCTTCATTATTTTAGTTGGTAAGCAATTTAGTCAGCATTGTTATGCTATAATAGAAAACTACAGAAGCATGAAAATAGAGAAGTATTTCTCCATTCACTGGTTCAAGGCGTCCGCACGAGCTTATTCTATCCCAAGGCACTTAGCCCTGGATAAGTGAATTAAGAATACGTTCAACTGCATACTCAAGGCATCTGCCCGAGTATAATCGCCCCAAGGCAGTTACGCTCGGGGCCTGCAGTTGAACTAATAATTGAATGATTTATCAATCTGACTGCATACTCAAGGTGTCAGCCCGAGTGTTAGCGCCCTAAGGCAATAACGCTCGGGGCCTGCAGTTAAAGTCTTGAAAGATTGATTTCTTCGAATTTCGTTTTTCCTCTGAGTGACTGACGAATATAATTAAAGTGAATATAAATTGTAGAAACCTTACAGCTCCATTAATGCTCCAACTTGATACGTATGCAAACATAAAACCTCATTAATAAGTTCTTTAATAAATTAATCACCTTTGAAAATATCCCTTTTAAGATATTACATTGACCAGTGGCATGTAAGTGGTATAACAGTGAGATACCTTTCTGCAGCCGGGAGCCTTGATGTGTATATAAGATACACATCATATCAGGCTTCCAATTTATGCTAGTATGCATAGAGTATACTGGTATTGTAAGAAAATTGGCGCAGCCGGTAGGATATTACTTTGGCGAACACCACAATGCAGCGCTTTGTGCACCAAAATTAAATGGGCTGTAAATCTTTCCATCCAGCTGATATCCAAAACCACTCAATTCCTGTATGATACCACTGCTACTTACACTGTCAATGAATCTAGGTTGGTATTTGCAAATTTATAAAAAATCAACCAGATTGATCATGTGAATAACAAAAATATAATTACCATATCCAATAATTTATGCAGAGAAATTCAATGTTATCCCAAAATCTAATCTTGTCTATTTTAAAATCATTCAAATAAACTACCAAGTGATTCAAACATAATTTAACGTACAACTTATCAGAGATATAAAGTTTCAGTTGACTAACATGAAAAACAATAAACAGTACAAGTAAATATTTAACACAAGCAAGCATAATGAAAACATTAATAACGAGTGAACAAACGCGTGCCCATAGTTATGTCAACATAATACCTTTTATCGCTCAAACAATTGAAACAATAATAATAATAACGCACATCCACATGAATATTCAGGTCTTATCTTTTAAATTGAAGTAGCATTTGAATAATTTCCTGCAAGTGTTTAATGAAATCAAGTGATCGGTACAATCTCTAGTCGCTACACGCTTATATTTCATAAATTGATTACATACAAAAATATGCATTTAATTAAATAAATTGATGAGTAGACATTTGGAAAATAATTATTAATGCAATTAAATTAAAGTACAAACAAAATCAACAAACCGCGTGAGATGAATAAAAAATTTACATACAAGAGAAAAATTTTCAATACAAATGCTAAACAAAATACTAAAATAATTTCAAGTTTCACGGAAGTAATCCAAGTGTAGGAACTGTGAAACAAACGACTTTTAATCATTATAATCCTCGTTTTTGTTTGTCCGTGAATGAGAAATACGAATCCAGCCCTCAATTAGCAATTTCATAGTATTAGCAGTAATAATATGGAAACTAGTGCAGTCAAGCCAATTAATCCCGGCAAGATTTAATAAATAAATAAGAAAAACTAAGATATTGAGTGAGATGCCCACTCTCAGCAGCCACAAATGTGGTCACTTCAAAACAAAACTGTCGGCAGCCAATCAGCCTTTTGTCTAAGCAAAAAAAATATAGCCTCTGAGCCGTTGATCGGAAACCGTCAGCAGACATGCTATTCTGATGTCTATCTTACATGATTGCAGTAGCCTGTGAGCCGTCGACCGAAGTTGTGTTTTTAGTTACAATTCAGTAGAAAAACCGATAATACCCTCTGAGCCGTGGACCCTAGTTGTCAGCGGACACGCGATTTTTAGTTATAAGGCACAACAGAAAATCATAATAGCCTCTGAGCCATCGACTGAAGCTGTCGGTGGACATGCCATTTTTAATTACAAGTCGGTAAAAAAACCGACAATAGCCTCTGAGCTGTGCACCCTAGTTGCAACCGGACATGCTATTTTTAGTTATAATGTTATGTATGAACTGGGAGCTGGATTTGATGCGTATCCTATATACATCATCAAGGCTCCCGAGAAATAACTCGCTGTAATACCAGATACCTGCTACTCTGTCCATTCAAGCCAAACCAACAAAAGACGAGATTTTATTTTAAGGGATTTAACTTTATTTTAATGTTCATATTTTAAATTAATTACATTTTACATATTAAATTATTGGAGACATATCAATATTGAGCCTGTAGAGAAACAAATGGACGTTTTAACGGTTCGGGGTGGCCATACGGCGTGGAACGCAAAAAGGCCGATTGAGGATCGCGGCGTAAGCCAATACCTCACCCCTCACCACTCCGTTGAACACTGGACAATATCATCGGCTGAACTTTTAATCGCGAATACTTTAACCGTCTAAATGGTAATTGGGTAGCAGCACACTCCCTTTTGGACTTGAATACACACTGACTGGTATGCTTTGCTCAAGAACTATAAATACCGTTCTTTTGTGAGCTTTCACCCTAAATTTCGTGAGCTTTCACCCTAAATTCCCGAACACGTGCGCTCTCGTTCCACGAACGTTTTTCCTCCCCGCTTCGTCTCGCTTGCTCGGCTGGTGAATATGCAAAACTGGGGAAATTGAGTGAAAGAGTGTTTTTCGCTTAAGCTTCCGACTTCGAAAGATTGCTTTCAGCTTGAGCTTTCGGCTTTCCCACGATCTCTCGAGGTGAAATAGCGAAACTGGGGACATTGAGCGAATGAGTGTTTATGCTGGAACTTTCGGTTTTCCTTTCGGCTTACCTCTCTTCGAAGCACCCTGTTCGTTCACGATGTGAATATCATTGCGGGTTGAACTTTGTCGTTTACTTTACTGCTCACTTATTTACTTGCGTATGTGTTTCTTTGGCTAATTTTCATTGGCAAAGTGCGAGTACATAGGTGTAGTTTGCTCGCTACTACTGCAGTTATGATGCAGAAATATATCCGAGCATGTTGTATGTGTTCGCTCGCAACATTTCCTCCGGCAGTTGAAAATAGGATTTAGTGTACTTGGAGAGTACAATAAATCGTCACTGTACTCCGGTGATCTGGATTACTTAATGTACCCCCAATGGATTATGATCGCTTTTGATTTCTTCGCAAATTTTGTTATTGGTTGATTCTTACTTTTTCACACGATCGTTAAGTTCGGGAATTACTTCGCTTCCGAAGAAGATTTGCCGAGAGAATAGCTTTCCATTTATGTAGCTTGGGAGTCGTTGTTGTTGCTTTCCATTTATGTAGCTTGGGAGTCGTTGTTGTTGTATTCCCAAGACTTTAGTATAGCTATCTTGGCTTTATAGGGGGCGAGATAATGAGTGTGATAAATAAACTTTCCCCTGAATATGTATGGTTAATGTTGTTAATGGGAGTAGGAGTCATGGATTGAAGGTTTATGTGCTTGTTTTTGCTCGCCGCTAACGAGCTTTGAAGATATGATTCGCATTGCTTCTGCAATGACGCATGAGAAAATTGAATAAAGCAATATATTGTAGCTTTCACATAAGCTAATTGGTAGAAAGTATATGAAGTATATGATATGTATGTACTAATTCATGGTTGGCTGGTAATTGCCTTGAAGAGCAGTTGTTTGCATTTATGTCGGTTTAATGCATTTTGTAGTGGGCAGGGCTTTTAATCTAGATAGATTTAAAGCCCTGCCCACTACGAAATGCATTAAGCCGACATAAATGCTGTGAGATTGTGTAGGAGGAAGGGCTTTTAAGGTATATGCATTTAATTGTCGTTTAATTGGCTTAAGTTGTCTATTATATACTTTTTTATCCGTTTGTGGTGGTAAAAAGAGAGGCTTATTAGAAATATATTCGGCAGTATTTGTAAATAGTTGTGGATTATTTATAAATCGGAATTTACTATTTATTATGAAGGTTTTTTGTTAAGTATGGAAATATTGTATGAGTTGTGAATGATGATCTGTTTCATTGAAGTGAAATTAAAAGGAGAGATTGTAAACTTAAAAGTTCTGGTATATACTTTTATTGATTTTCATGAACTGTTAAACAGATATACTGCGTTGAAAATATCTTGCGAGAAAGATCATGGTCGAAGCGACACTATCACTATATGGGCTTGGGAACATATAGTTTCGGCCTTCATTCAAGACCCTATATGTGTTCCGTCTAATTTTTCCCTAGTGCGTGTCTGCTTGGTTTGGCATAATGCCTAGGACAGCATTATGCCAAACTAAGTAGACATGCACTAAGGAAAAATTAGACGGAACACATATAGGAGCCTTGCTGGAAGACAGTACAGTGCCGTTCGAGGTCACTACATTAGCCGGTTATTAAAGTTTTTGATATCGATCTTGAGAAAACGATTGTTTAAAGAATCTTAAAGTATATATTATAGCATTCTAAGACGCAATTCGATATCGTTGCCATATGTAAAGTAAAAGGTTTGGAAACGGCTGGATTTTTTTGAATTGTCTTGCGGACTCCACACGAGTTTTATTGGGACTTTTTTAGTAGTTGACTGCTTTAATGTATTTATTGTGCAAGGAAACGTAGTGTCTTGTTTAAACAGCTCAGAGGCTATGACTGGATGGTAAATCAATGTCGGGCAGCTCAGAGGCTATTCTTTGTTTCTTTAGGGACTCACAACTAAAAAAACGTGTCCGTCGACAGCTTATGTCAACGGCTCAAAGGCTGTTGCTAAACCTACTGGTTTTCATTCCAGTGATTGTGTAAATTAGACATAGAAAAAGTGTGTCTGTTGATAATTTTGGTTTGGAATTTTGCCGGGGCTTACCGGTTCCTTCTTCTTCTTCTAAGCCCTACAGCCCCTTTCGGGCCTTCGCTTCCTGCAAATAGCGCCTCCAACTGTCTCGGTCCGTTGACCGCGTCATCCAATTCCGAAATCCGAGCAGCGATGAATTGTCTTCGTCGACCGAGTCAGACCAGCGTTTCCTCGGTTTCCCACTGGCCGCCGGCCTTCAGTTCTCCCTACGAATACCTCCTTGGTAATCCGTTGTTCGTCCATACGATTCATGTGTCCAGCCCATTGCAGCTTCCGCAGTCTTACAATCCTTGAGACCTCCGGTTTGTCAAAAATTTCATGCAGCTCATGGTTGTATCGAACTCGCCATTGGTCCCCGTCTAGCTTTGCTCCGACTATTTGCCTCAGGACCCGTCGCCCAAAGGCGTTCAATATATTTGCGGATGCTTGGGTTAGGGTCCATGTTTCACACCCATAGCATAACACTGCTCTTATCACAGGTTTGTATACTTGGAGCTTTGTTTTTCTGTCTATGCAGCTGGTTTTCAAGATCATCAATACTGAATAAAATATTTTATTTGTGAGCTGTATTCTTCGGCGTATTTCATCTCTATCATTGCCCTTTTTCGTTATTTTGGCATCTAAATACACAAATTTGCTAACATTTCCGATACTGTATTCGCCAAGTGTGATATTTTGTGTATTTGGGGTGTTTTTCCTCGACTGCGTCATGAGCATTGTTTTATTTTCGTTGATTTGTAGCCCTACTAGTTTTGCTTCGCTGTCGAGTTTCAGGAAGAGTTCTTTGGCAGTTGTTAGTGACCGTGACAGAATGTTGATCTCGTCCGCATAGGCCACTACCTGGCTCGACTCCAGAGCCAAATTGAATAGCAATGGGGCCAGCCCATCTCCCTGCCTTAGTCCGATATTTGTGTCAAAGGCATCGGTGAGTTGGTTATTGATGCGGACTTGGGAGGTCGTCGACGTCATTGTCATTTTGGTAAGACGGACAAATTGGCTGGCATGCGAAAACCAAGCATTATTTGGTACAGTACGTTACGATCAATAGTGTCGTATGCTTGCTTGAAGTCAACGAAAATATGGTGTAAGTCTATGTTGAACTCCCAGCATTTTTCAAGTACCTACTTGACCGTGAACAATTGATCTGTTGTTGATCTACCTGCCCTAAAAGCACCTTGATACTCCCCAATAATACTGTTGGCGTATGATCAGATTTTATTTTCTAAGATTTTAGAAAATATTTTGTACGCCGTACAAAGTAGTGATATGCCTCTCTAATTTTCGCACTGTATCGTGTCACCTTTTTTGTGGATAGGGAATATAATTGATTGGCTCCACTCTTTCGGCATATGTTCTTGTTGCCAAATGTACTGGATGACGTTTTCCCTCCCCGCTTCGTGTCGCTTGCTCGGCTGGTGAATATGCGAAACTGGGAAAATTGAGCGAAAGAGTGTTTTTCGCTTAAGCTTCCGACTTCGAAAGATTGCTTTTAGCTTGAGCTTTCGGCTTTCCCTCATAATGTGTCAAATGGTTCCAGGCTAGGTTCTCAGATTGGCAGGGGAGTTGTTTGGTGGGTAGTCCAGTCGCCTCCTTGCGAACATGGGACTCGCATACTCTGTAAGGAAATGGGCACTTGTATTTACCAAGACCAATCCAAGTATTGATTTGAGTGAATAGTGTTCATTTAATGTGTTTATATATCCTATTTTAAATGAAAAGTAGAAGTATTGCACCAATAAATGATCTGCTTACCTCCACTCATAATGATTATCGTTCATACTATTATTTTACGAGTCAATTGTAAAGTTGAGATTAAGGTGAAAATTATTAAATTTGTTTTTTCTATTAAACACTTTTTATTATTCTCAGCAATGCTTTGCCTTATTGAACTTTTAATAAAATGTTTTAATTTTTCGGTGTTTAGGCCTGAGCGAACAGTTGCACTCAAAGCTTCAGGCATCGAAAATTTTTTACGGGAAATGTCGTAGAGACCACAAAAGTCTACTCAAGTGTGCAGACAAAAATGCGCCTGTTAATCGTTTGTTTCCTTTCCAAATAGCGAGAGGGAATCAAATATTTATTTTTATATAAATACATCGTTGATGGAAGCATCATTAATTTAAATATACCTCTATAATTGGTAAGCTCTGTGGCAACATCACTACGGAATTAAGTGAGGAAAGCTTGCATACCTGTTATATATTTTTAATGAAAAATATTTGACACATTACTTCGGGCCAGGTCTCGTTTTGTCCCCACGGCGTAACAAAACGAGACCTGCCCGAAGTAATGTGTCAAACGGTTCCAGGCTAGGTTCTCAGATTGACAGGGGAGGTGTTTAGTGGGTAGTCCAAGGGTATCCTCCATGGAAGTCCCACACTGCCAGACTCGGCGGGCGTAAATGCCTTCACCTCCCTACCACAAAAAAAATGAAAAATATTCAAAATTTTTCCAACAAACCATGGTAACCTTACAATAATGATTTAAATTTTTAATTTTAAATCACCAATTTGAAAATATCTGCATTATTCAAAAACTAACTTGAAATTTTCATTAAAAAACATTACATTTTGAAATTTGATCATTGATTATTTTAAATTGTCTTCATTTTTTTGTCCGTGAATGACGAAATACGAATCCAGCCCTGAATTAGCAATTTTATAGTATTAGCAGTAATAATATGGAAACTAGTGGCAGTCAAGCCAATTAATCCCGGCAAGATTTAATAAATAAATAAGAAAAACTAAGATATTGAGTGAGATGCCCACTCTCAGCAGCCACAAATGTGGTCACTTCAAAACAAAACTGTCGGCAGCCAATCAGCCTTTTGTCTAAGCAAAAAAAGATAGCCTCTGAGCCGTTGATCGGAAACCGTCAGCAGACATGCTATTCTGATGTGTATCTTACATGATTGCAATAGCCTGTGAGCCATCGACCGAAGTTGTGTTTTTAGTTACAATTCAGTAGAAAAACTGATAATACCCTCTGAGCCGTGGACCCTAGTTGTCAGCGGACACGCGATTTTTAGTTATAAGGCACAACGGAAAATCATAATAGCCTCTGAGCCATCGACTGAAGCTGTCGGTGGACATGCCATTTTTAATTACAAGTCGGTAAAAAAACCGACAATAGCCTCTGAGCTGTGCACCCTAGTTGCAACCGGACATGCTATTTTTAGTTATAATGTTATGTATGAACTGGGAGCTGGATTTGATGCGTATCCTATATACATCATCAAGGCTCCCGAGAAATAACTCGCTGTAATACCAGATACCTGCTACTCTGTCCATTCAAGCCAAACCAACAAAAGACGAGATTTTATTTTAAGGGATTTAACTTTATTTTAATGTTCATATTTTAAATTAATTACATTTTACATATTAAATTATTGGAGACTTATATCAATATTGAGCCTGTAGAGAAACAAATGGACGTTTTAACGGTTCGGGGTGGCCATACGGCGTGGAACGCAAAAAGGCCGATTGAGGATCGCGGCGTAAGCCAATACCTCACCCCTCACCACTCCGTTGAACACTGGACAATATCATCGGCTGAACTTTTAATCGCGAATACTTTAACCGTCTAAATGGTAATTGGGTAGCAGCACACTCCCTTTTGGACTTGAATACACACTGACTGGTATGCTTTGCTCAAGAACTATAAATACCGTTCTTTCGTGAGCTTTCACCCTAAATTTCGTGAGCTTTCACCCTAAATTCCCGAACACGTGCGCTCTCGTTCCACGAACGTTTTTCCTCCCCGCTTCGTCTCGCTTGCTCGGCTGGTGAATATGCAAAACTGGGGAAATTGAGTGAAAGAGTGTTTTTCGCTTAAGCTTCCGACTTCGAAAGATTGCTTTCAGCTTGAGCTTTCGGCTTTCCCACGATCTCTCGAGGTGAAATAGCGAAACTGGGGACATTGAGCGAATGAGTGTTTATGCTGGAACTTTCGGTTTTCCTTTCGGCTTACCTCTCTTCGAAGCACCCTGTTCGTTCACGATGTGAATATCATTGCGGGTTGAACTTTGTCGTTTACTTTACTGCTCACTTATTTACTTGCGTATGTGTTTCTTTGGCTAATTTTCATTGGCAAAGTGCGAGTACATAGGTGTAGTTTGCTCGCTACTACTGCAGTTATGATGCAGAAATATATCCGAGCATGTTGTATGTGTTCGCTCGCAACATTTCCTCCGGCAGTTGAAAATAGGATTTAGTGTACTTGGAGAGTACAATAAATCGTCACTGTACTCCGGTGATCTGGATTACTTAATGTACCCCCAATGGATTATGATCGCTTTTGATTTTTTCGCAAATTTTGTTATTGGTTGATTCTTGCTTTTTCACACGATCGTTACGTTCGGGAATTACTTCGTTTCCGAAGAAGATTTGCCGAGAGAATAGCTTTCCATTTATGTAGCTTGGGAGTCGTTGTTGTTGCTTTCCATTTATGTAGCTTGGGAGTCGTTGTTGTTGTATTCCCAAGACTTTAGTATAGCTATCTTGGCTTTATAGGGGGCGAGATAATGAGTGTGATAAATAAACTTTCCCCTGAATATGTATGGTTAATGTTGTTAATGGGAGTAGGAGTCATGGATTGAAGGTTTATGTGCTTGTTTTTGCTCGCCGCTAACGAGCTTTGAAGATATGATTCGCATTGCTTCTGCAATGACGCATGAGAAAATTGAATAAAGCAATATATTGTAGCTTTCACATAAGCTAATTGGTAGAAAGTATATGAAGTATATGATATGTATGTACTAATTCATGGTTGGCTGGTAATTGCCTTGAAGAGCAGTTGTTTGCATTTATGTCGGTTTAATGCATTTTGTAGTGGGCAGGGCTTTTAATCTAGATAGATTTAAAGCCCTGCCCACTACGAAATGCATTAAGCCGACATAAATGCTGTGAGATTGTGTAGGAGGAAGGGCTTTTAAGGTATATGCATTTAATTGTCGTTTAATTGGCTTAAGTTGTCTATTATATACTTTTTTATCCGTTTGTGGTGGTAAAAAGAGAGGCTTATTAGAAATATATTCGGCAGTATTTGTAAATAGTTGTGGATTATTTATAAATTGGAATTTACTATTTATTATGAAGGTTTTTTGTTAAGTATGGAAATATTGTATGAGTTGTGAATGATGATCTGTTTCATTGAAGTGAAATTAAAAGGAGAGATTGTAAACTTAAAAGTTCTGGTATATACTTTTATTGATTTTCATGAACTGTTAAACAGATATACTGCGTTGAAAATATCTTGCGAGAAAGATCATGGTCGAAGCGACACTATCACTATATGGGCTTGGGAACATATAGTTTCGGCCTTCATTCAAGACCCTATATGTGTTCCGTCTAATTTTTCCCTAGTGCGTGTCTGCTTAGTTTGGCATAATGCCTAGGACAGCATTATGCCAAACTAAGTAGACACGCACTAAGGAAAAATTAGACGGAACACATATAGGAGCCTTGCTGGAAGACAGTACAGTGCCGTGCGAGGTCACTGCATTAGCCGTTTATTAAAGTTTTTGATATCGATCTTGAGAAAACGATTGTTTAAAGAATCTTAAAGTATATATTATAGCATTCTAAGACGCAATTCAATATCGTTGCCATATGTAATGTAAAAGGTTTGGAAACGGCTGGGTTTTTTGGAATTGTCTTGCGCACTCCACAAGAGTTTTATTGGGACTTTTTTAGTAGTTGGCTGCTTTAATGTATTTATTGTGCAAGGAAACGTAGTGTCTTGTTTAAAGGATACTTGGTTAATAGCATATTTGCAAACTATTTTGGATCAACAGCTCAGAGGCTATGACTGGATGGTAAATCAATGTCGGGCAGCTCAGAGGCTATTCTTTGTTTCTTTAGGGACTTACAACTAAAAAAAACGTGTCCGTCGACAGCTTATTTCAACGGCTCAAAGGCTGTTGCTAAACCTACTGGTTTTCATTCCAGTGATTGTGTAAATTAGACATAGAAAAAGTGTGTCTGTTGATAATTTTGGTTTGGAATTTTGCCGGGGCTTACCGGTTTCTTCTTCTTCTTCTAAGCCCTACAGCCCCTTTCGGGCCTTCGCTTCCTGCAAATAGCGCCTCCAACTGTCTCGGTCCGTTGACCGCGTCATCCAATTCCGAAATCCGAGCAGCGATGAATTGTCTTCGTCGACCGAGTCAGACCAGCTTTTCCTCGGTTTCCCACTGGCCGCCGGCCTTCAGTTCTCCCTACGAATACCTCCTTGGTAATCCGTTGTTCGTCCATACGATTCATGTGTCCAGCCCATTGCAGCTTCCGCAGTCTTACAATCCTTGAGACCTCCGGTTCGTCAAAAATTTCATACAGCTCATGGTTGTATCGAATTCGCCATTGGTCCCCGTCTAGCTTTGCTCCGACTATTTGCCTCAGGGCCCGTCGCTCAAAGGCGTTCAATATATTTGCGGATGCTTGGGTTAGGGTCCATGTTTCACACCCATAGCATAACACAGCTCTTATCACAGGTTTGTATACTTGGAGCTTTGTTTTTCTGTGTATGCAGCTGGTCTTCAAGATCGTCAATACTGAATAAAATATTTTATTTGTGAGCTGTATTCTTCGGCGAATTTCATCTCTTTCATTGCCCGTTTTCATTATTTTGGCATCTAAATACACAAATTTGCTAACATTTCCGATACTGTATTCGCCAAGTGTGATATTTTGTGTATTTGGGGTGTTTTTCCTCGACTGCGTCATGAGCATTGTTTTATTTTCGTTGATTTGTAGCCCTACTAGTTTTGCTTCGCTGTCGAGTTTCAGGAAGAGTTCTTTGGCAGTTGTTAGTGACCGTGACAGAATGTTGATGTCGTCCGCATAGGCCACTACCTGGCTCGACTTGTATGGTAATGTACCTCGCGTATCGACAGGTAGCTTCCGTATGACGTACTCCAGAGCCAAATTGAATAGCAATGGGGCTAGCCCATCTCCCTGCCTTAGTCCGATATTTGTGTCAAAGGCATCGGTGAGTTGGTTATTGATGCGGACTTGGGAGGTCGTCGACGTCATTGTCATTTTGGTAAGACGGACAAATTGGCTGGCATGCGAAAACCAAGCATTATTTGGTACAGTACGTTACGATCAATAGTGTCGTATGCTTGCTTGAAGTCAACGAAAATATGGTGTACGTCTATGTTGAACTCCCAGCATTTTTCAAGTACCTACTTAACCGTGAACAATTGATCTGTTGTTGATCTACCTGCCCTAAAAGCACCTTGATACTCCCCAATAATACTGTTGGCGTATGATCAGATTTTATTTTCTAAGATTTTAGAAAATATTTTGTACGTCGTACAAAGTAGTGATATGCCTCTATAATTTTCGCACTGTATCGTGTCACCTTTTTTGTGGATAGGGAATATAATTGATTGGCTCCACTCTTGCGGCATATGTTCTTGTTGCCAAATGTACTGGATGACGTTTTCCCTCAACGCTTCGTCTCGCTTGCTCGGCTGGTGAATATGCGAAACTGGGGAAATTGAGCGAAAGAGTGTTTTTCGCTTAAGCTTCTGACTTCGAAAGATTGCTTTTAGCTTGAGCTTTTGGCTTTCCCACGATCTCTTGAGGCGAAAAAGTGAAACTGGGGACATTGAGCGAAAGAGTGTTTATGCCGGAACTTTCGGTTTTCCTTTCCGCTTACCTCTCTTCGAAGCACCCCGTTCGTTCACGATGTGAATATCATTGCGGGTTGAACTTTGTCGTTTACTTTACTGCTCACTTATTTACTTGCGTATGTGTTTCTTTGGCTAATTTTCATTGGCAAAGTGCGAGTAGATAGGTGTTGTTTGCTCGCTACTACTGCAGCTATGAAGCGGAAATATATCCGAGCATGTTGTATGTGTTCGCTCCGAACGATAAGGCTCAACAGAAAATCATAATAGTCTCTGAGTTGCTTGCATTCAACTGTCGGCAGACACGCCACATTTACTATTTAGTCGTATGCATATCAACAAAATAGACACCGATTTACCATCTAGTCGTAGCCTGTGAGCTGTTAATCCCGAGCCACTATGTTTTTCCACTCAATTAATGCATACTAACTGCTAAATACTAAAAAATTTACGAATCAAACCTCTGTGGATAACGCAAAAATTTAAAACCCACCCATTTCCCACCCTGCTACTTTACATGTACCCTCGAGATCGAGATCAACAATTTAAACGAACGGCTAATGAAGTGACCTCGTACGGCACTGTACTGTCTTTCAGCAAAGTCTGGGACAGCGTCAGGCTAAACCAAACAGACACTCAATAAGGAGAAATTTGACGGGACATATAGGGTCTTAAATAAAGGCTGAAACTGTATGCTCCCATGCCAACATAAAGTGAAAGTTTTGTTTCAACCATCTTTTCTAATACTCTTTCTCGCAAGAAATTTTTAACGCAGTATTTCGTTGCATTTTAACTGCTAACTACTAAATATTGTAATTCACCAATGAAACCCCTGTGCATAACGCAAAAATTTAAAACCCACTCAATTCCCACCCTTCTACTTTGCACGTATTCTTGAGATCGAGATCAACAGTTTTAACGAACGGCTAATGAAGTGATCTCGTACGGCACTGTACTGTCTTCCAGCTAAGTCTGAGACAGCGTTACGCTAAACCAAACTAACACTCACTAGGGAGAAATTCGACGAAATATATAGGGTCTTAAATGAAAGCTGAAACTGTATGCTCCCATAAGCAACATATAGTGATAGTTTTGTATGGCCTATCTTTTATAATACTCTTTCTCGTATGATATTTTTAATGCAGTATTTGCTGAAATCATATCATAACTTTCAAGCCTAACATCTTTTCTTCTAGTATTATTTGAGGGAAACGATCAATAACATTACTTATAACACACTTAACGTATCTATATTTAATAAAAAATCTTCAAAATAACACGAGCAGTATAATTCAAATAAAGATCCTTTTGTACTATCTCATACAAATACACGAGTGTGCAATAGTCAATTTCAACCAATCAAATAACGATTAAACGCAGATACCTTAAAAGCTACATAATCCCACAGTAAGCCCTACCCACCACAAACTAAATTTTTTTTTTGTGGTAGGGAGGTGAATGCTATTTATGCACAGGGTGTGGGACTCCCACGTGACTGGACTACCCACTAAACACCTCCCCTGTCAACCTGAGAACCCAGCCTGGAACCGTACCACAAACTACATTAAGCTAACCTAATAGAAAACATACAATTTTCATTGCAATTACACGCCAACACCAAATTAGCATTTATAATGTACGTAGCATAGACTTCCGAGCAATTGCTGAAGTGAAAGCTATGTAAAAAAAATAACTTCATACAATTTACTCATTTTTTATTGAAAAGACAAAGCTATTCTACTTATTATCTTATCTTCAAAGCTCATTAAGCACCTTCATGTAAATT
This sequence comes from Odontomyia ornata, assembly GCA_963969285.1. Lineage (NCBI taxonomy): Eukaryota > Metazoa > Arthropoda > Insecta > Diptera > Stratiomyidae > Odontomyia > Odontomyia ornata. The sequence continues at coordinate 216,356,107 of OZ017740.1, forward strand.
ATCAATCTTTCTTTCCCACTAGCAACATTAACGGCCCACATTAAGAAAAAAGCTTAGGTCCCACACTCATTACCCCTCACTCCATAAAACCAATAAAAGCTTAAGCAATGAAGCAATAATAACGGCTCGCAAGCCACATCGATAAAACCTATTGCAAAATTCTTCCCAAAGCTAATAACTCCCGAACAAAAACGATCGTATCGATATTACATTCCCCATGTGCAATTTAAGTGGGTTGTTCCCAAAACAATGGAGCCTCTAGAGATTCAGCAATATATATTAACAAAATTTCTCTACTAACCTATAAACATACAATATTTATTGCACAGTACATAAGCAAAAGCTCATTTAATAAGCTTTTCGTTATAGTCTATGGAAATTTAATCATGAAGGAAAATGGTACGAACGAAGGATTTTCCTTTCAAATTGATAATCATGGAAAGCGTTGACAAATGCACGAGAAAATTTAGTAAAGTAAAAACATTAACAAAATTTTTTTTTGTTTATTTTTGGAAACATTATTGTTGCTACCAACCGTCAATAAAACAGAAGTCTGAAAACGGAAAACAAACAAAAATTAGTGTAACAAAGCTAACGCAATAATAAATGAACTTTATACATAATAGTCTGAATTTTGAAAGAAATCTGAACAAAGATTCAAGCAAATGAATTTAACAATAAATGGAATAGATTAAATAAAGCTAAAAAAGCTGTATAATTTAAATAACTCATAGTAGTAAATAGATACATATGCATTAAAACATTTTTAACAGAAAACCTTTCATGTAATACTTATATGACAAAAATCAATGAACTCAAAATAAAAAAAAGTATTGTGGAAGACAAATAGGCGAAACAGTGTATAAATGTGAAATTAATTATAGTTCACCATAAAACCAAAATTGATTATATGTTTATGTGCATTGACATTCTAATATGTATGTAGAGCAGAACAAGAAAATAGAAGAAAAAAGAAGAAAAAAATCTCATTATTATATGTTACATAAATTACAGCAATGCAAAAGTATAGTGCAGTAAATTCATTCAAGTAAAGAACAAAAACATATTGTAAAAGGACAAATATGCGAAACAGTATATAATTGTGATTTTTTTTCGTAGCACTACAGCCCCTTCCAGGCCATCGCTTAGAGATAGTTGCAGTATCCGTGATCGAATGTGTCGGCACTCCACAAGGTGATTTGATCATTATCATGCTTTGGCCGTGTGTCCGACTACCCAGCTGCGATAGCTTCTGATTTTAAACCAGCATGTATCACAACTGAACAGGCTTATAGTCCGTCCGAAGAATCACTTGAACTAAATCTCATTGACACCAACGAAACTCGGGCCAGAGACCTTCGGCTTACGGGCTTAGTGCTCTAACCACTACACCACGTGGAAATTAGTTCATCATAAAATAAAAATTGACTTTTATATGCTACATAAATTAAACTTACTATTATATGTTACATAAATTGCAGCAATGCAGAAGTATAATGCAGTAAATTAATTAAAGTAAAGAACGAAAAAAACTTGTGAAAGATAAATAAGCGAAACAGTGTATAAATGTGAAATTAATCATAATTCATCTTTATATGCATGAACATTCTAGTATGTAAATAGAGCAAAACAAAATCAAATTAATTAATTAGTTGGTAATTCAAACAAAAATTAATAATTCAAAACAAAATTAATCAAAACAAAAATTATGCAAGCACAACAAGTCATTATGATCCAATGAGAAAAAACAAATATTGTGGCCAGAAATGCATATTGCAAGGAGCATATTATAACTTTATATGAAACAATAAGCAAAGAAAAAGTAAATTCGGTTAAAATTCTTTAAAGTAGTAGTTTTTAAATTAACATTCCAAGTTTACCAATTAAAACAATGAAGAAAAAATGAACATCTTTCGCGACAAGGCTATTCATGCCAGTCGTGAACTTTTCTTTTCGACCGGGAGGCAATGTTACGGGAGCCGCAGTGCAATTATTATAGGTCCGCGTCCCGTCGTTCCTCTCTGTGTACTTTGAAGGGCAACATATGCGAAAAGCTGCGAATTTCAATCAAAGCGCGTCGTATCATGCATGAGCGGTGTCGTATCATGTATAAGCGGGAGTGGGTGTCTATCCATACTCGTATTAAGTGTTAAACATATACACACGAGACTTCGCAATCGAACGTGCCGCCTCAGTGGAACAAATTGGTTACACGCATATGCAATTAGGCAAATCGAGCGAAAGCTTGAGCTTTGTGGTTGTACCAGTCACAGAGATATGGCATTATTTTAGCTGGTAAGCAGATAAGTTAGTATAGTTATGCTATAATAGAAAATTATAGAAGCATGAAAATCGAGAAGAATTTCTCTATTCGCTGGTTCAAGGCATCCGCACGAGCTTATTCTACCCCAAGGCACTTAGCTCGGGATAAGCGAATTAAGAATACGTTCAACTGCATACTCAAGGCATCTGCCCGAGTATAAGCACCCCAAGGCAGTTACGCCCGGGGCCTGCAGTTGAACTAATAGTTGATTGGTTTATCAATCTGACTGCAAACTCAAGGCGTTAGCCCGAGTATTAGCGTCCTAAGGCAATTACACCCGGGGCCTGCAGTTAAAGCCTTAATAGATTGGTTTCTCCGAATTTTCTTTTCCCCCTGAGTGACTAACAAATATAATTAAAGTAAATATAAATTGTGCAAACCTTACAGCTCCATTAATGCTCAAACGTGATACGTATGCAAACATAATTGAGACATATAATCATACTGGACGAAGAAAAATCGTCCGTGAAGTGACATATAATCAAACTGCATGAAGAAAAATCGTTCGTGAAGTGAAATCGTTCGGAGTGGTTATTGCTTGAATTAAATTACGATTTGTGAAGTGAAGCGTGACGGATGCTGCACTGGACGTTTCAAAAAACTTAAGGATAAGCAGTTAGAGCTAAGTGCAGCATTTTTTTAAAATTTTTTGCTCGATCAATAAATTAATGGTTGTTTTTTGTTTTCTATCATTTATATTATCCTACGAGAAGAGAGATTCTCGTCTAGTACGAGGAGAGAGATTCTCGTGTAGTAGCGTGAAAGTTTGCTAATTTTACATTTTATTGTTAATTATTGTAATTTTTTTTGATAAACATTTTTTTTGTTTATTTTAAAAATTAATAAAAAGAAAATTTAAAGATCATTCGTGAAGTTGAATTGGAGAGAACAAATGAGTGCAACCGAGAAATTATATATAAATTTAAATAATATCGCGGAAAGTGAATCCTGTAATGGCCACAAAAGCTTCGAAGGAGAAATGTGGTAAATATAGGAACCCTGCAGAAGATGCCCACATAGCGATAGCCTGTGGTGGGATGTGTTTCAAGTGGTTTCACTTGAAATGTATAAAGATGCCGGAAGAGAGATTTAAGACCATCAAGGAGATATCAGATGTAAGCTGTAAGCTGTTACATCAAAAATCTAAGGAGGAACAACTTTTTCTGTTCATGAAAGATTCGGAAAGTAATATTAAAGAGTTAAAGACGAATGTCAGTTCTCTAATTGATAAGACGGCAGCTATGCACAAACCAACTTCTGCACAGGTGATAAAAAAACTATACGACGCCTCAAAATGAGCTCCGCTCAGATGTCATGTTCCAGAAAGGGATCATAATCAAGCCAAAAAAGCATACATCATCAGATAAAACGCTTGCCGATTTTAAGTCTAAGATAAGACCGTCAAATTGCAAGATTTCCCTTCAACTGCTACGGCCTATTCGCAATGATGGGGCGATAATTAAAACAACGACCAATGCCAACGCGTCTGAGCTATACCGAGTAACCATGGATAATATGCAGGATGAGTACGACATTACTGAGACAAAAATGCGTCGACCCAGACTGGTTATAAATAGACTGGATAATCAATTTACCAATGAGGAAATACAAAAAGATATACAAGCGCTAAACCCTGATGTTAGGAATAGAGAAAAAATGGAACTCGTTCATGCCAGACAGACAGAAAACGGAAAATGGTTACACATTATTGAGGCAAATGGAAGTATATATAAAAGATTAGCTAACAAACACGTCAACATTGATTATGGATCATATTTTGTGAAGGAAGACTTTAACATTACGAGATGCTTTAAGTGCCAAAAATACAACCATAAGACATCGAAATGCGAAGAAGAGCAAATCTGTGTGAAATGTGGAGGAAAGCATGAGCTCAAGGAATGCAAAAGCATACATTAGAAGTGTTATAATTGTATGGGTAATAATAAGAATACTGAGCACTCACACAGAGAAGACTCTTGGGAGTGCTCAGAGTATCAAAGAAGGATTGTAATTGCTAGGAGGAGTACTGACTACAATTTTGATGATGATTGTTAATCCCAAAATTCAATCAAGCGACAAATTACCTATCTTTTATGCCAATATAAAGAGCTTACGACACAAGCTGAGTGATATTCAAATTTATTTGCAGCAAAATCCTGAAACGGATCTGATTATACCAAACGAAGTATGGATCTATCCTGAAGAAGCAAAGTATTACAATATTCAGGGATATAGCTCCGTTTTCCCCTGCAGGCCCAGAAGAAGAGGAGGTAAAGCAATTTATATAAAAAATACAATTAATCTCGTGACAAAGAGAGTAACATCTGACATGTATAATATAATAATAATTGAAATAACCCATGCAGGTAAGAAACTAAAAATCGGCACTTACTATAATCCCGATCGCCTTAATGTGCAGGACTTCTGCACAGTAATAGATGCAATATACTCTACTGAAAAAAATTTAATCACAGTTGCTGACACAAACATTGACCTGATTGCAGAATCTCCAGAATCGAGAATGTACAAGGATACCCTGGACACAAACGCAGCGGTCATTGTCAATAAGGACAAAATTACTCGCCCGACTTCAAGTACCTGCCTAGATCACATAGCAACATATGATAAAAAAATTGCTGAAAACATTAAATTCATACTTGCAGACTGGCCGGTGTTGGATCATCGTGTCCTAAAAATCGCCGTGCATGGTCAAAGTCTCAATAAGCAAAAACCTACTCACAAAATGTTCAGATATTTAGACAAGGATTTTTTCAAATCGAAATTTCAACAGTTGCTAACAAACCGAAAACGTGAAAACATTATGGAGCTCAAAAATATGATTGCAGACTCCAAGCATGATTCTACCATTGAGAAAAAGATCAGATGTTGACAACATGCATGGATAACAAAGAAAGTTATTGAGGCTAGTATTAACAAAAGGAAGGTTTATAAAAAACACAGAAAGAACGCTAAGGATCAAGCACTGAAACATCTGTGTAACCAAGCCCTAAAAGAAACAAAACGTCTAATAAAAGAAGCTAAATTTCCATATTACTCCAGAACATTGGAAACAGCGGATGGACGTCTCTTAAATCACTCCTGACAAAAGTTTTCAAAAATTAAATTGATTTTTTAAAAACGTTAGTCCGAAGTTAATTTGTATTCGAAAAAATCTTATATTGTCAAAGTAATCGACTCAGGAAATTTCTATCGAATATTTTTACTTCGATTGGTAACGAAAAACAAATTCACAAAGAAAATTTCGCCGCTGGTATCGAGGAGCCCGACGGCTTCCCACAGTTGGGGCAACCTGGAGAAACAACGAATACGAAACTGGCGACAATCACCAAAAGAAAACATAACGAAGAAAGCTCTGTAGATGGAGGGTGCAAGCTGCAAATAATAGCGGACAATCAACAAATGGCCAAATTGCAGAAAGAAAATGATGAACTAAGGCAAGAGATACAGTCTCTCAAGGATCTTTTCAAGAAGGGGATGAAGCCTCAAAAGACGCAGCCACAAAATCATTGGCAACAGGTAACAAAGCCGAAGAAAAGTGCAAAACAAGTAAATCCAGAGGAAGTTCTAAGTGCTGGTGGCACCAACGAGAGCCAAAATTATTTTGCAGCGGTGGAGGGATTAACCGAAGATATGAAAATCGAAGAAAACATCGGAGGTAATTTTAATCAAGATAATGACGTTAATTTTATTCAATATTTAAAGAACAAAAATAAGGGGAAAAAACCAGCCCGCTGTTCTGCTGGTTCCTCTGAAAAAGCTTCCAACAAAACAGAAAAGGTTCCGCCAATCAACGTGTTCGGACAAACCGGGAAAGATATGGTTCGGCTATAGGCAGCCGAAAATAAACTGGCCAATTTCGAAATCAAAAGAGTTAATGCCGAAAAATTAACTATAAGGACGAAATCACTGGTTGATTTCCAGTCAGCCAAAGATGCGCTGATTTTTGGGGAGGTTCCACACGTCACCTTTACCCCAAAAAGTGAAAAGAATCAGACCTTCTTGTTGAAGGTTTTGGACAGCGGAGAGGATACGGTCGATCTTCTTCAGGTGCTCAAGGAGGCTGCACCAGATATTGATTTTGTTTCAGTCAAAACCTTTGCGACAAGAAGGTCGACCATAGAAAGGAAGAATTTACCACTTTACCTGGTACAAATTGCAAATAAGAGCAGTCCAAGTGCCCTTCAAAAAATAAGGTACTTGAATTTCAGAGTGGTGAGGTTGGAACGCCCCCAGAAAAGAGAAGTCAACCAGTGTTACCGGTGTCAAAGATTTGGACATTCGGCTGCCAATTGTGCCATGCACTATCGTTGCGTTAAATGCAAAGACGTTCATGCTCCCGGTGAGTGCAAATTGGCTCAGACGGAGCCTAAAGAAAAATTATACTGCGTTAACTGCGGTGTTTTTGGTCACCCAGCATCATATCGAGGATACTCCCGATATCAAGATGCAAAAGTTAAATTTGCTCCAAAGCAAACACAAGTACACCGTAATATCATACCTTCCAACTTCGTCAAGCCCGGAGTATCATTTGCACTCGCCGCTAGAGGACCAGCAGAAAATGCTCGAAATAATGTAAATAATGTAAGTGGCAATAATGAGCTGCTTCTCAAAATTTACCAGCAACTTAATTCTTTATCGGAGGGGATCGACAAACAAGATTCAAAAATTAACTTTGCTTTTCAGCGTTTAGGTCTTTCAAATGCCTAATAATAACTTGTCATCCAGTCATATTCCCATGAATAGGCTTCACCTCATATCGATCAACGTCAACTCTATCGTTGCTACACATCGACGTGATTATCTCCTTGAATTTGTTGTTAAGCAAAAGCCTGACATCATACTTCTCACTGAAACCCACCTCAATTCATGGCATTCCATGGAATTCAAAGATTTTGCATTCGTAAGAAACGATAGGGTAATAGGTGATGGGGGAGGTGGCACCGGGATATTGGTTAGAAGACCCTATTGTTTCCAAAATATTGAAAAAGTCGAATTCAAAAACTTTGAATTTCTTGAAGTGTCCGTCATCGAAATTTCATTGCCAGGTGGGGATAACCTCTTCGTTATCTCTGCCTATGCAATTGGTCAAAACGTTCTCAAGTTCAAGGAGGAACTCAATTCCTTGTTTGAAATACTCGAATTGAACAGGCTGCATAATTATTATATTTTTGCCGGTGACCTGAATGCCAAGCATACATCATGGCTAAACGCCACCAATAATCCAAGAGGTGTATTCCTGAAATCATGGATAACAGAGAACCAAATTGAATACAGGTGCAACCTATATGGGTCGGAGTTTCCAACATACCCCAGGACAAATTCATATTTGGACCTCTGCACTGCTGACGCAAGACTTGAATTCAGCTTTAATAGTCCTCAACGGAAACTGCAGGTGCTTCCTTACAATAACGACCATAACGCAATCGTAATGGAAATCAATCATCAAAGGGATGATTTCTTCCTCATTCCAGTTCAACATGAAAACCATCGGTTGAATTTAAAAAAAACAGACTGGGGAAAGTTTCAAAAGTAGTTTAATCGGGAGTACCAAAAGCAATGTCCCTCTTCTGATGATGGCAACGCTTGTTCAATGGTTCCTAATAACAGAAATCTAACTGACGATGAAATAGATCTCTATTTGTCAATGTTAGAGAAGCTGACGTTGGAAACGATTGAGAAAGTCGTTCCCAAGATTAAACATCGAAACAATATGGAAGGATATGAAACACCAACCATCGCAAGGTTGAAAGGATTGAAAAGCCTTCTTCTCACCGGCGTCAACAATATTTATCGACGATTTTTGAACTACAACCATCCTTCGTTGGCTTTATTGAAATTACACCTGAAGAATGTCCGGAACTTAATCCGGTCATACTTCAGAAGTGAGGTCAGCAATCAATGGGCGGAAAAACTGAGGGGTATTAGCCCACAGGACCCAGATGGCGATTTCACGAAGGTGAATAGCTTATTCCGCAGGAAGTCTCGAGTGAAGGTATCGAATCTTGAAGTCGCTAGTGATGAGATAAATCTTCTCGATAAGGCTGGTATCGGAATTGATAGTACGACTTCGGATAGAAATGGAAACAGGATTATATGTGATGGATTGCGGAAACTTGCCCTGATTGGAACACATTTTGAATAGGTTCATCTGCCAAACCCAGAGAGAAGGAATGAAATATTTTCGGAGGTCGTTGAAGCAAAAGTTTCCGACTTCAAATCAAGCCTGAACGGCCAATCAATTCTTCATTTCGATGAAACATTAACACTGACCTCATACCAAGCTTGAATCTTATTGATTATTTTGTCAGCTATGAAGACTTGTGTTTCATATTTCGCAGAATAAACAACAAAAAATCATGTGGTACTGACGGTATTCCAAATATAGTTCTCCGACATTTGCCTGAGGTTGCTATTAGGAATTATTGCATATTGTTCAACAACATGTTGAACAATTCATATTTCCCAAATGAGTGGAAAAAGGCCAAGGTATTTCCGATCTTGAAGAAAGGAAAAGAATCTTCATGCCCTAAAAGCTATCGGTGTTTGAAGTGATACTCAACAGACCATTAAACGCCCACATTGAGAAATATGAGTTGATGCCGAATTGCCAATTTGGTTTTCGTGCCAGGCATTCGACCATACATGCAATAACGAAAGTAACCTCAGACATCTGTTGGAAACTAAACAACAAAGAATGTGTTGGAGCATGTCTTATTGATATGGAGAGAGCCTTCGATACGGTGTGGTTAGATGGACTAGTTTTCAAACTTCTTCAGAACAGGTTCCCCAGACACCTTGTCGCCATGATGTGTGATATGTTATACGGGAAATCATTTGTTGTAACTGATGGAAATCTGACAACAATGCGCGAATTCAAGGTCTTGAATGGTCTACAGCAGGGAACAGTTACTGCGCCCCTGCTTTTCTCAACATTCATTCGCAAGCTATTGAACAGCTTTGATTTTAATGTCTCGCCAACGCGATCATTGGTAGCGTTTGCTGATGATCTGATCATCTATACGGCAGACCGAAAAGCTACAATAGTTCAGAGCAACCTTCAAAAAATGTTTAATGATGTGCAGCTCTACATCGACAATTGGCGAATGAAAATCAATGCGCAGAAGTGCGAAACAATTTTGTTTCGGACAACGCTGCAGGGGGCCAGTCAAGACCTGAAACGTAATTGGAAGGATTTCCACATTATGGCTGGTGAGGGTAGTTCAGAACAGGTTCCACATAAATCCTGTGTTCAACACCTCGGTGTTCATCTCGATCAGTATCTGTACTATACTGAACATGTCAAAATCATGCTCAGTAAAGCACTTAAAGTAGTCATGGCCCTTTGTCGACTCTTTCATTCCAGATACATTGATCAAAAAGTCAAAGTTATTTGTTACAAGATCCTGGTTACGCCAGTTTTGACATACGGATGCCAGATCTTGTACATCCGGAGTGCTAGTACAATGGAAAGATTAAGAGTTTTCGAAAGGAAATGTCTTCGTGCATGTACTGGTTTGTACAGAAAGCCTGAGATGGATTGGAAGCACCATATATCGAATAGAAAAATTTATCAAACCGCTCAAGTGACAAGAGTCGATATCTTCATATTGAAACTTCTTCGGAATCATATCGGAAGATCTGTGACTGTGAGTGAAAACCCTTGGATTTCACAGCCGTTCCACCCTACAGACGGGTATATTGTGACTTGCCTCGCTACTGGCTTCGTTCCTCCAGAAGCATTCGTGTATTTGGACATGAATCGATATGTTTTTGATTCTGACGGCGTCCCAATCATATATCACAATACCGACGGGCCACCGATAAGAAGATAAAATATCCTCCGAATCTGAGTTCACGAGACCAATAATTCCAATGGAGACACTCATTTGCTAGATTCGTTGAGGCTGGTCGAGCTGAGATGGAACAATCTAGGTATTGGTGGCTGAATGACAATGTCTAATTATTCGTGTTTATTTTCTGTTTTTGTGCTTTTTCTCGTTACTTAGTTTTTTAGATTCATCTCATTATTGCTACATCTAGTGTTGTTGTTTATTTGTATTATAAACAAGGTATAGGTTTCAATATAAGGTAACGTTTTTTTTTTCTCTTTTTGATTGAACTTATTTAGAATTAGGGTGTGAGATATTAGGTATACGATATAAGTTCGTTGTTGTGTTAGTAGTATAAGTAATTTTTGAATAATGCTGGTTGGTTTTTTCTCCTCTTTCCAATTGAATCAAAAAATATCTAATAATCTTAATTAATTTAAATTTGCAAGTGTATTTTTTTCATTAAATGTGTTTAACTGATAACGTATAAATTTAGAGAGCCATTCGGGCCATTAAGTTTTTTATAGTTTTATTGTTTGGAATTTGCTTTATTTTCTTTTAAAAATGTATAACGATTGGTATTAAATAAAGCGATTTTGACCTTGACCTGGACCATTGGAAACAGCGGCGGACAACTCACATGAAATGTGGAAAATAATAAATGAAGTAAAAGATAATTCATCACCCTGGATCATGACATCAAATGCTGAATTTTTTGGCATGGACTCTAACAATTCAGCACCCCCAAGTGGAACAGCAAACTCGCTAAATCACGTTTTTTCAACAATTGGTGAAAAAATTACCAGGGTGAAAAGTCAACTAGCTATTTCAATATCATAAATAGCGCGCCTAAGTCCATCTTTCACGTTCATCAAACGACTTAAAGAGAAGTATTAAATACAATCGAAAATTTGAAAAAAAATGCAGCACCAGGTATTGACAGTCAAAGTCTAAGTCAAAGAGGAGATAGCTGAACCTCTGGCAAATTTTATAAACGAGCATATTAGAAATGGAACATTTTCGGACGAAACGAAACTGGCAAAAATAATTCCAATATTCAAAGAAGGAGATCATCTGGACCCGAATAATTACCGCCCTGTTGCACTTATGATAGCCTTTCGTAAAATATTCGAAAAACTTATAAATTATCGTTTAAAATCTTTCTTAACTGACAATTCCATCATAAATCTGAAGCAGTTTGGCTTTCAAAAGCACAAGAGTACTTTCGATGCGTCACTTTCTGTCTCACGTTACATCAATGGAAGTCTTGATAAAGGAGATTCTGTTATTGCAATTTTTGTGGACCTGAAGAAAGCTTTTGATACGGTTGATCATGAACTGTTACTTCAAAAACTTGAATCGTATGGTATACAAGGAAAACCGAAACAGCTTATTAAAAGTTATTTAGAAGGAAGATTCCAAAGAACATCAGTTAATAATATCTTGAGCAATCAAGCACCAGTGAAATCTGGGGTTCCTTAAGGATCCATACTTGGACCAACCTTGTTTTTGCTATACACCAATAAGTTGAATATATGTAAACTGAAAGCTCACCACACATTATATGCTGATGATACTGGACTTCTTTATTCAGGACATGAGTACAAAAACAAAATACTTGATTTTTAAACAGAAGAATAAGGAAGACATAGAAGTTGACCTAAAAATTAACGGCGAAAACTTCCAAAGAGTGTTTGAAATTAAATATCTCGGTCTTACCATAGATCATCGTATGACATGGTTTCCACATATAAATAATTTGAGGAGACAACTAGCACCAATGATAGGGGTGTTGAGAAGATATGGAGGTTTTCCAATGCATATAAAGAAACTTGTATTAAATGCATTTGTACTAACAAAGCTACATTATGCGGTGGTCATTTGGAGTCAATCGTCAAAGCAAAACCTTACACGCTTTGGATGATATTTAATTTTGACAAATGTCAAATGGCAGGGTTATGCTTTCCCTACCACGAAATGGATAACCCTGTATTGTATCCAGGATACTAACTAAAGCCTATATAAATATTCTAAACCTTCCGATTCTCACTCCAACAAGACCAGTGTGTCAACGGACCAATGCACTCACCTTCAGTCAAATCATTACTATGGAGAAAGCGAAGTTTATCTTCAAATGTCTAATTTCAAGTGAATCGAAACGAAGCCCCTTTATAAAAGTATCCATATAATTCCAGAAATGCCAACAATTTTGTAATACCTTACGATAGAACTGATCGACTAAAGAACGATGCAACGAATGATGCTCTGCGTATATACAACAATCCTCCAGAAACAGTGAAAAACGTAAACTAATTGTTGGTTTTTAAGAAATGACTTAAAGAACATCTAATAAATTCAGATTAATAATAAGTCCAGAGGATTGAAAATGCAGTATGTTAGGGCATTTTAGACCCTAACGTCGAGATACTTAAAGACAGCTAGTTTTTATAAACTCAGATTTTTTACTGCGTCGTATTATAATTTTTTTTATCTCTGAGAACATTTCACGAATCGGACTAGACTAGCAGGAAAGGAGTACTTCACAGCATTTGGTGTGCCCCCTTATACCGATGTTTTAGGATCGCCTGGAGGCACACGTAGGAATTGACGACATGTGAAGTGCAGATCACACGAGCGTTATGCGACGATGAAAGAGTGATGGAGAGAGTGGTAGGGAATGGAGGTATTTAAAAAACCTCATTAATTAGTTCTGTAATAAATTAATTATTAGTAGAATTCATCAGTGAAATATCGTAGTAAAATTATATAGTCAAGTGAACGGGTAATTGCTTAAATTAACCAAGAACGAAATAAGAGTTAAGTCATTAAATAAACGAACACCTTTTTACTGATCTGATTGGCAAGTATAAAGTAGCAGGTAAGTAGTATGAAAGAATAGCTTTCTCCCCCTGGAAGGCTTGATGTGTATATAGGATACACATCATATCAAGCTCCCGGTACATGTCAGTCTAAATAAGGTATACTAGGTATGCAACCGCAGAAAATTTCATGGAGACCCTCGACAAACAGCTGGATCCCATCTTATTAGATGCATTGCTTTTTTTTGGCAGGGAGGTGAATGCCATTTATGAATACAGTGTGGGACTTCCATGCTCACAAGAATGTGACTTGACTACCCACTAAGCACCTCCCCTGTCAACCTGAGAACGCATCGTTGAAAACAAGCAACGAGCTCTGCATGGAAGTGAAAGCGGCTCTTGAGACCCTGGTAGAAGTCATAATCAAACCTCAAGTCCGGTGCAAAAAAAATTATAGGTTCGATGATGAGTGTCAGAATGCGCCAGACAAAAAGAATCAGGTGTACAAAAAATATTTAGGTAGGAAAACAAGGACGAAGATAGAACGTTATTAAAATCTCAGAAGAGTAGCGAATAAGATAATAAGAACTAAGAGACGAAAATACGAAATGTGGTTATCAGCCTAAGACCACGCTGTGTTGTGATGACATTAGCAATATCATTGCTGATGAAAACAAGATTTAGGAAAGATGGGCATCATATTTCAAGGGCCTCCTGAGTCCTCCGCATAGTCCCAGAGCATCAGAGCCTACAGATGATTCTGGAGAGCTTCCACTGACCCCCACCCACTCTGGATGAAGTTTGCTCTGGCACCAGAAGCCAAAAGAATAATAAAGCGCTGCGCATCGATGAGATTCCAGCGGAGGTCATCAAATATGGTGGCAGCAGAGTTTACAAGGCTAATCAAAAAGTCATCCCACGCATTTGGCAACAAGAACATATTCCAGAAGAGTGGGACCAATCAATTATATTCCCTATCCGCAAAAAAGGGGACACGTTACAGTGCGAAAATTATAGAGGCATATCATTACTTTGTATGGCGTACAAAATATTTGCATAGGTATTAGAAAATAAAATTGGACCATACGCCAATAGTCTTATTGGCGAGTATTAAGGTGATTTTACAACAGGGAGATCGGCAACAGACCAATTGTTCACAGTCAAGTAGGTACTTAAAAAATGCTGGGAGTTCAACATAGCCCTATACCAAATTTTCGTTGACTTTATACTAGCATATGACAGTATTAACCGTAACGCACTACACCAAATAATTCTTTGCTTTGGTATCCCAGCCAAATTAGTCCATCTTACTAAAATGACAATGACGTCGATGAGCTCCAAAGTCAGCATCAATAATCAACTCTCTGATGCCTTCGACACAAATATCGGAATCAAAGAGGGAGATGGCCTCGCCCCACCGCTATTTAATTTGGCTCTGGAGTACGTCATAAGTAAGCTACCCATCGATACACGAGGTACATTACTATACAAGTCAAGCCAGGTAGTAGCCTATGCAGGCGACATCAACATTTTGCTACGGTCATTAACAACTCTTCCTAAAACTCGGCTACGATGCAAAATTAGCAGGGGACAAATCAATAAGAATAAAACAAAGCTCATGACGCAGTTGATGAAAAATATCTCAAATACACAAAATATCACACTTCGTGAATACAGTATTGAAAATGTGAGCAAACTTGTGTATTTGGGCGCCAAAATAACGAGAACCGCTACTCAAAAGACGAAACACGCCGAAGAATACAGCTCGCAAATAAAATATTCTACTCAGTTTTGCTGATATTGAATACCAGCTGCAAACACAGGAAAATAAAGCTATAAGCATACAAATCAGTGATAAGACCTGTGGTATGCTATGCGTGTGAAGTATGGACCCCAACCCAAGCATCCGCAAACAGGTATACCGAACACGTTTGGCACTGGTACAGAGAAGAGGAGTATTGAGAATTGCATTCTCGTATCCGAAAGTCTCTGATCCAGCGGTGAGAGGTATTGCAGGCGTAATACCTGTCGCCTTCCCTGCTAGAGAGCGCCGCGCTATTTACCTGCGCCGAAACGAGGATGCGAGGGAGATGGTTGTCCACGAGGAGAGACAGCGCTCGCTCAACGATTGGCAGCAGTCTTGGGTCAATTGCACGAAGGGAAGGTGGGCTCCGCGCATCATCCCGGATGTGAGACCATGGCTAAATCGAAGGCATGGTGAGACTGACTTCTATCTGACCCTGCTTTTGAGCGGACATAGGTGTTTTCAGTCTTACCTGCACAAGATCGGTAAGTCACGGTCTCCCGATTGTCGGTTTTGCCCAGGAGAGGAAGACAATGCCTGTCACATATTTTTTGCGTGTACAAAATGGGTCAGGCTGCGAAGGAAACACTACTGGGAGACGGGAGAGCTCACCCCGGATAATATAGTTGCGGTGATGCTCGAATCGGTTGACAAATGGAACCAGGCGGCACATTATGCCCGGGCGGTCCTAAAATATAAAAGGGACTCACAGCAGGTGGGCTGGGGGATCACTTGTCTGGCACTTCCTTTTCTACTCTTTTCTCCCGCTAGGAAAGGGATCCCCCAGCTTGAAGGCACCTCACAGCGTAACAAAACGAGACCTGGCCCGAAGTCATGTGTCAAACGGTTCCAGGCTGGGTTCTCAGGTTGACAGGGGAGGTGTTTAGTAGATAGTCCAGTTGCTTGCGAGCATGGGAGTCCCACACTCTGTGCGTAAATGGGCATTAACCCCCCTATCACAAAAAACAGGTATTCATTGGGAGAGCCGACGGCTGGATACCAATGGAGAAAGAGTGGCAACGCTGGTTTGACTCGGTCGACGAAGACAGTTCATCGCTGCTTGGATATAAAAATTGGAAGACGCGGTCAACTGACCGAGACAGTTGGAGACGCTTACTGCATCGTAGTCATCGTATAAATTTGGATGGTCGTATTTACGCTCTTCTTTATCATAGTCGGCCTTATTGCTGCCTGCCGATTCACTGGAATCTTCTTGAAGTTCCTTGAATATTCCATGCTGGATTGTAAGATGTTTGAGGGATTCATCAATTTGAAGTTGATCATTTTCATCGCAACGATAAAATCACATGAACACTTCCATGCTAATACGTAACTAATTCCGTATATCATGAGATACACTCGACCAAAAACATCTTAGGCGATGTTGGTTTGGTTTGGTTTCGAGAGTGTATTATGTTGTGATTAAGGGTGCACTCCCCTAGCTCCCACAGTTTCAGCCAATCCTTGTTACGGGATCGGAGCTTGAAAATCAAAGCCGATGGATTCGTTGAATTAACTGCCATTCTGGCTTCCTAACATTCCTTACTACCAGCAATTAAGTTACTAACACAACTAACGAATTTACTCGATTAATTAATGCTCCTTACCCGTTCTTCATCGCGTCGAGTGATTCCTTGACATTATTCAAATTAAAATGATATAGTGTGAGGAGTTCTTCTCACCCAAAAGTGGTTCTGGGTTATATTTCCCCCTCTTGTTTTTATTTTATTTTCATGACACGATTGGCCTGTTTGGCCCGGAAACGACAAAATTATGAACGAAAGTGATTCGAATATTTTAGTGGACTTTAAGCCAAATTTGGAGAACGTATGAATTATGCATGAACGCATAAGCCGAAGGTCCCAGGTTCAAATCTTGTTGGGAGCAACATGATTTAGTTCAGGGGATTTTTCGGACAGGCTATGAGTGTTCACTCAGTGATGATATGTACTGATTTCATCAGATCATATCATAGCTGAGCAAGCACATGGGAGTATGGTACTGACCAAACCAACTTCCGAAAAAATCAATATGGTCATGAAATGAGATACTCTAACTATCTCTAAGCGAAGGCCCGAGAGGGGCTGTAGTGCTACAAAGAAGAAGATGAATTTCTTTCCTGTAATTTTAATACAAATTTTAAATCTCTCTACTTCAGAACATCCATTTTACGAAGCTTATAGCTGAAATCATTCCCGAGGAGGCATGTTTCAATCCTCTGCATAAGATCGTCATTATTAATTCTCCAATTATAGATTAATGTCGATTCAAGCCCTTCAGCTAAAGCGATATATACGGGAGGCCTGGAGAGGGTATGTTTTAATACAATATATGGTATGTTGTAACAACTTTGACCTTTTAGGTAAATTTCTCGAGAGAAATCTATTAGATAAATTTAGCTATTGCAGAGAGTACCTAATATATATATATATATATATATATATATATATATATATATATATATATATATGCATATGCAGATATATATATATATATATATATATGTATATATATATATATATATATATATATATATATATATATGTATATATATATGTATATATATATATATATATATATATATATATATATATAAATATATATATAAATATATATATATATATATATATATATGTATATATATATATATATATATATATCTATATATATATATATATATATATATATATATATATATATATATATATATATACATACATATATATATAAGTATGTATATGCATATTTATATATATATATATATATATATATATATATATATATATATATATATATATATATATATATATATATATATATATATATATATATTTACATGTATACTTGAGTTCACATATGCAATATATCGCAATTTGTGACCACGCTAGAGGTTGCAATTGTACTCCGATTTTCACCAAATTTTCAGGAAAGGTGTATTGAGTAATTATCTCAGCTAATTTTGTGAACTAACTATATGGGCCGATCGAAAACAAAATGGCGGCCATTTTAGACGAAAATCGTGATTTCTGTTTCAAAGTATAGCTCGGATTCGGATAAAATTCGGTACTAAGATTTAATAATGTACGCGATGAATCTCACTATAAAAAATTCAAAGTCAGCTCGTCGCGGCTGTTCAAAGGTTGGAAAACGTGCAAAGTTTTGTTGTTGTAATTGCGACCAAAGCTTTCCACCGATATTAATTAAATTCGATAGTTTGATAAAAACTCAAAGTATCTAAAAAATTATGTAAAAACACTAGAGGATTGCATGTGCAATCTTCAAAATGGCGGCGGTTTAAAAATGCGATATTTTCAGGGTTTTGGTCACATTTACCAACGGATTTTGATGAAACTTGAGATTATGGATCTCTGTACTGTTCTTTTATTAAATTATTAAAATCGAATGAAAAATAAAAATGTCGAAAATT
Source organism: Odontomyia ornata (assembly GCA_963969285.1). Lineage (NCBI taxonomy): Eukaryota > Metazoa > Arthropoda > Insecta > Diptera > Stratiomyidae > Odontomyia > Odontomyia ornata. Next base: position 216,374,330 of record OZ017740.1, read on the forward strand.
TAAACCTAATGTTTTAGCTGCCATTTTCACTAAAACTTGAATACTTTTGCCCTATCTAGAGTGAAACTCTGATTTGAACGAGGTTTGATTTGATCTTCCCTCTTGTACAGTAGATTCACTCTTTTTCCCCTCACTACCTAGTACGCGCAGTCTCCATTGCCACCTGCTTGAGTATATATTGTTCCCCTTTTTGTGGTGTTCGGGAAGGAGTATAAGTTGGACAACTAGGCCTTATGATTCCTTGCCATCCACATCCGTAACAACCCTGACCCTCGCATTCTCGGAAAAAATGCTCCCAACTACCGCAATTCGAACAGGATCTCCGTGTTGCTCCATCGGATGTGTTGATCTCAATTAATATCGGTTCCAGCATCGGCCAGCTCCGTTTCTAACAACTGAGCTGTTCTAGAATTTGGTTGATGCACAAAAGCTTTTACTGATGCTCGTGTTTCCTCTAGCTTTCGTCACATACTGATTAGCTCTATCATAGAAGCTACAGTCCGCATGGATAGTTGCTAATGTTAGGAATGATTGATGTTGCTCCCAAGAATCCTTAGTTTCTTCCTTTCAGAACAGGATTTCGTCAGCTGTTGAAATGGCCTATCCATCACAACTACATAGACCCCAATAGATTCATGTTTGTCTTGGGCTCTGTGTTAAATTTCCTTCCACAATAGGTCATCAAAGTTTGGAGCAAACATTTTTTTCCTGAGCTCACGTCATTTTTAACCCCAGGTAGTAACACGCTCATGAGCTGAGCGAAACTAAACTAGGGCCGTACTCTCAAATAATTCAGCTGCAATCCTAAATAACTGTAACTTAGTGACGCTTTTTGCAACTGTCAGCTCCCTCTACTCATTCTAGGAATGCATTCACTGACCCAGAATAGATGCAAGAGAACTTTATTTCCCATTTTGATACCTCTAGCAGTTTTTGCTAAGTGCAGGCGTTTTTTTACATTCTTTGCTCGATCAATAAATTAATGGTTGTTTTTTGTTTTCTATCATTTGTTTTATCCTACGAGCAGAGAGATTCTCGTGTAGTACGAGGAGAGGGATTCTCGTGTAGTAGCGTGAAAGTTTGCTAATTTTACATTTTATTGTTAATTATTGTAAATTTTTTTGATAAACAGTTTTTTGTTGTTCATTTTAAAAATTAATAAAAAGAAAATTTAAAGATCATTCGTGAAGTGGAATTGGAGAGAACAAATGAGTGCAACCGAGGAATTATATATAAATTTAAATAATATCGCGGATAATGAATCCTGTTATAAAAAATACAAAAAGGACGCTAAGGATCAAGCACTGAAACATCTGTGTAACCAACCCCTAAAAGAATCAAAACGTCTAATAAAAGAAGCTAAATTTCCACTCCAGAAGATTGGAAACAGCGGCGGACAACTCACACGAAATATGGAAAATAATAAATGAAGTAAAAGATAATTCATCACCCTGGATCATGACATCAAATGCTGAATTTTTTGGCATGGATTCTAACAATTCCGCACCCCCATGTGGAACAGCAAACTCGCTAAATCACGTTTTTTCAACAATTGGTGAAAAAATTACCAGGGTGAAAAGTCAACTAGGTATTTCAATATCATAAATAGCGCACCTAAGTCCATCTTTCACATTCATCAAACGACTTAAAGAGAAGTATTAAATACAATCGAAAATTTGAAAAAAAATGCAGCACCAGGTATTGACAACATCGCCACACATGAAATTATTCTAGTCAAAGAGGAGATAGCTGAACCTCTGGCAAATTTTATAAACGGGCATATTAGAAATGGAACATTTTCGGACGAAAAGAAACTGGCAAAAATAATTCCAATATTCAAAGAAGGAGATCATCTGGACCCGAATAATTACCGCCCTGTTGCACTTATGCTCGATGAATAAATTAATGGTTGTTTTTTGTTTTCTATCATTTGTATTATCCTACGAGCAGAGAGATTTTCGTGTAGTACGAGGAGAGGGATTCTCGTGTAGTAGCGTGAAAGTTTGCTAATTTTAAATTTTATTGTTAATTATTGTAATTTTTTTTGATAAACATTTTTTTTTGTTTATTTTAAAAATTAATAAAAAGAAAATTTAAAGATCATTCGTGAAGTGGAATTGGAGAGAACAAATGAGTGCAACCGAGGAATTATATATAAATTTAAATAATATCGCGGAAAGTGAATCCTGTTATGGCCACAAAAGCTTCGAAGGAGAAATGTGGTAAATGTAGGAACCCTGCAGAAGATGCTCACATAGCGATAGGCTGTGGTGGGATGTGTTTCAAGTGGTTTCACTTGAAATGTACAAAGATGCCAGAAGAGAGATTTAAGACCATCAAGGAGATATCAGATGATGTTATATGGATGTGCCCCACGTGTAAGCTGTTACATCAAAAATCTAAGGAGGAACAACTTTTTCTGTTCATGAAAGATTCGGAAAGTAATATTAAAGAGTTAAAGACGAATGTCAGTTCTCTAATTGATAAGACGGCAGCTATGCACAAACCAACTTCTGCACAGGTGATAAAAAAACTATACGACGCCTCAAAATGAGCTCCGCTCAGATGTCATGTTCCAGAAAGGGATCATAATCAAGCCAAAAAAGCATACATCATCAGATAAAACGCTTGCCGATTTTAAGTCTAAGATAAGACCGTCAAATTGCAAGATTTCCCTTCAACTGCTACGGCCTATTCGCAATGATGGGGCGATAATTAAAACAACGACCAATGCCAACGCGTCTGAGCTATACCGAGTAACCATGGATAATATGCAGGATGAGTACGACATTACTGAGACAAAAATGCGTCGACCCAGACTGGTTATAAATAGACTGGATAATCAATTTACCAATGAGGAAATACAAAAAGATATACAAGCGCTAAACCCCTAATGTTGGGAATAGAGAAAAAATGGAACTCGTTCATGCCAGAAAGACAAAAAACGGAAAATGGTTACACATTATTGAGGCAAATGGAAGTATATATAAAAATTTAGCTAACAAATACGTCAACATTGATTATGGATCATATTTTGTGAAGGAAGACTTTAACATTACGAGATGCTTTAAGTGCCAAAAATATAACCATAAGACGTCGAAATGCGAAGAAGAACAAATCTGTGTGAAATGTGGAGGAAAGCATGAGCTCAAGGAATGCAAAAGCACACATTAGAAGTGTTATAATTGTATGGGTAATAATAAGAATACTGAGCACTCACACAGAGAAGACTCTTGGGAGTGCTCAGAGTATCAAAGAAGGATTGTAATTGCTAGGAGGAGTACTGACTACAATTGTGATGATGATTGTTAATCTCAAAATTCAATCAAGCGACAAATTACCTATCTTTTATGCCAATATAAGGAGCTTACGACACAAGCTGAGTGATATTCAAATTTATTTGCAGCGAAATCCTGAAACGGATCTGATTATACCAAACGAAGTATGGATCTATCCTGAAGAAGCAAAGTATTACAATATTCAGGGATATAGCTCCGTTTTCTCCTGCAGGCCCAGAAGAAGAGGAGGTAAAGCAATTTAAATAAAAAATACAATTAATTTCGTGACAAAGAGAGTAACATCTGACATGTATAATATAATAATAATTGAAATAACCCACGCAGGTAAAAAACTAAAAATAGGTACATACTATAATCCCAATCGCCTTAATGTGCAGGACTTCTGCACAGTAATAGATGCAATATACTCTACTGAAAAAAATTTAATCACAGTTGCTGACACAAACATTGATCTGATTGCAGAATCTCCAGAATCGAGAATGTACAAGGATACCCTGGACACAAACGGAGCGGTCATTGTCAATAAGGACAAAATTACTCGCCCGACTTCAAGTACCTGCCTAGGTCACATAGCAACATATGATAAAAAAATTGCTGAAAACATTAAATTCACACTTGCAGACTGGCCGGTGTTGGATCATCGTGTCCTAAAAATCGCCGTGCATGGTCAAAGTCTCAATAAGCAAAAACCGACTCACAAAATGTTCGGATATTTAGACAAGGATTTTTTCAAATCGAAATTTCAACAGTTGCTAACAAACCGAAATTATGGAGCTCAAAATATGATTGCAGACTCCAAGCATGATTCTACCATTGAGAAAAAGATCAGATGTCGACAACATGCATGGATAACAAAGAAAGTTATTGAGGCTAGTATTAACAAAAGGAAGGCTTATAAAAAATACAAAAAGGACGCTAAGGATCAAGCACTGAAACATCTGCGTAACCAAGCCCTTAAAGAATCAAAACGTCTAATAAAAGAAGCTGAATTTCCACTCCAGAAGATTGGAAACAGCGGCGGACAACTCACACGAAATATGGAAAATAATAAATGAAGTAAAAGATAATTCATCACCCTGGATCATGACATCAAATGCTGAATTTTTTGGCATGGATTCTAACAATTCAGCACCCCCATGTGGAACAGCAAACTCGCTAAATCACGTTTTTTCAACAATTGGTGAAAAAATTACCAGGGTGAAAAGTCAACTAGCTATTTCAATATCATAAATAGCGCACCTAAGTTCATCTTTCACATTCATCAAACGGCTTAAAGAGAAGTATTAAATACAATCGAAAATTTGAAAAAAAAATACAGCACCAGGTATTGACAACATCGCCACACATGAAATTATTCTAGTCAAAGAGGAGATAGCTGAACCTCTGGCAAATTTTATAAACGGGCATATTAGAAATGGAACATTTTCGGACGAAAAGAAACTGGCAAAAATAATTCCAATATTCAAAGAAGGAGATCATCTGGACCCGAATAATTACCGCCCTGTTGCACTTATGCTCGATGAATAAATTAATGGTTGTTTTTTGTTTTCTATCATTTGTATTATCCTACGAGCAGAGAGATTTTCGTGTAGTACGAGGAGAGGGATTCTCGTGTAGTAGCGTGAAAGTTTGCTAATTTTACATTTTATTGTTAATTATTGTAATTTTTTTTTTGATAAACATTTTTTTTTGTTTATTTTAAAAATTAATAAAAAGAAAATTTAAAGATCATTCGTGAAGTGGAATTGGAGAGAACAAATGAGTGCAACCGAGGAATTATATATAAATTTAAATAATATCGCGGATAATGAATCCTGTAATGGCCACAAAAGCTTCGAAGGAGAAATGTGGTAAATATAGGAACCCTGCAGAAGATGCTCACATAGCGATAGGCTGTGGTGGGATGTGTTTCAAGTGGTTTCACTTGAAATGTATAAAGATGCCAGAAGAGAGATTTAAGACCATCAATGAGATATCAGATGATGTTATATGGATGTTCCCCACGTGTAAGCTGTCACATCAAAAATCCAAGGAGGAACAACTTTTTCTGTTCATGAAAGATTTGGAAAGTAATATTAAAGAGTTAAAGACGAATGTCAGTTCTTTAATTGATAAGACGGCAACTATGCACAAACCAACTTCTGCACAGGTGATAAAAAAACTATACGACGCCTCAAAATGAGCTCCGCTCAGATGTCATGTTCCAGAAAGGGATCATAATCAAGCCAAAAAAGCATACATCATCAGATAAAACGCTTGCCGATTTTAAGTCTAAGATAAGACCGTCAAATTGCAAGATTTCCCTTCAACTGCTACGGCCTATTCGCAATGGTGGGGCGATAATTAAAACAACGACCAATGCCAACGCGTCTGAGCTATACCGAGTAACCATGGATAATATGCAGGATGAGTACGACATTACTGAGACAAAAATACGTCGACCCAGACTGGTTATAAATAGACTGGATAATCAATTTACCAATGAGGAAATAAAAAACGAAATACAAGCGCTAAACCCCTAATGTTGGGAATAGAGAAAAAATGGAACTCGTTCATGCCAGAAAGACAAAAAACGGAAAATGGTTACACATTATTGAGGCAAATGGAAGTATATATAAAAATTTAGCTAACAAATACGTCAACATTGATTATGGATCATATTTTGTGAAGGAAGACTTTAACATTACGAGATGCTTTAAGTGCCAAAAATATAACCATATGACGTCGAAATGCGAAGAAGAACAAATCTGTGTGAAATGTGGAGGAAAGCATGAGCTCAAGGAATGCAAAAGCACACATTAGAAGTGTTATAATTGTATGGGTAATAATAAGAATACTGAGCACTCACACAGAGAAGGCTCTTGGGAGTGCTCAGAGTATCAAAGAAGGATTGTAATTGCTAGGAAGAGTACTGACTACAATTGTGATGATGATTGTTAATCCCAAAATTCAATCAAGCGACAAATTACCAATCTTTTATGCCAATATAAGGAGCTTACAACACAAGCTGAGTGATATTCAAATTTATTTGCAGCAAAATCCTGAAACGGATCTGATTTTACCAAACAAAGTATGGATCTATCCTGAAGAAGCAAAGTATTACAATATTCAGGGATATAGCTCCGTTTTCTCCTGCAGGCCCAGAAGAAGAGGAGGTAAAGCAATTTAAATAAAAAATACAATTAACTTCGTGACAAAGAGAGTAACATCTGACATGTATAATATAATAATAATTGAAATAACCCACGCAGGTAAAAAACTAAAAATAGGTAATTACTATAATCCCAATCGTCTTAATGTGCAGGACTTCTGCACAGTAATAGATGCAATATACTCTACTGAAAAAAATTTAATCACAGTTGCTGACACAAACATTGATCTGATTGCAGAATCTCCAGAATCGAGAATGTACAAGGATACCCTGGACACAAACGGAGCGGTCATTGTCAATAAGGACAAAATTACTCGCCCGACTTCAAGTACCTGCTAGGTCACATAGCAACATATGATAAAAAAAATTGCTGAAAACATTAAATTCATACTTGCAGACTGGCAGGTGTTAGACCATCGTGTCCTAAAAATCGCCGTGCATGGTCAAAGTCTCAATAAGCAAAAACCGACTCACAAAATGTTCAGATATTTAGACAAGGATTTTTTCAAATCGAAATTTCAACAGTTGCTAACAAACCGAAAACGTGAAAACATTATCGAGCTCGAAAATATGATCGCAGACTCCAAGCATGATTCTGCCATTGAGAAAAAGATCAGATGTCGACAACATGCATGGATAACAAAGAAAGTTATTGAGGCTAGTATTAACAAAAGGAAGGCTTATAAAAAATACAAAAAGGACGCTAAGGATCAAGCACTGAAACATCTATGGAACCAAGCCCTAAAAGAATCAAAACGTCTAATAAAAGAAGCTAAATTTCCACTCCAGAAGATTAGAAACAGCGGCGGACAACTCACACGAAATATGGAAAATAATAAATGAAGTAAAAGATAATTCATCACCGTGGACCATTACATCAAATGCTGAATTTTTTGGCATGGACTCTAACAATTCAGCACCCCCATGTGGAACAGCGAACTCGCTAAATCACGTTTTTTCAACAATTGGTGAAAAAATTACCAGGGTGAAAAGTCAACTAGGTATTTCAATATCATAAATAGCGCACCTAAGTTCATCTTTCACATTCATCAAACGACTTAAAGAGAAGTATTAAATACAATCGAAAATTTGAAAAAAAATACAGCACCAGGTATTGACAGTCAAAGTCTAAGTCAAAGAGGAGATAGCTGAACCTCTGGCAAATTTTATAAACGAGCATATTAGAAATGAAACATTTTCGGACGAAAAGAAACTGGCAAAAATAATTCCAATATTCAAAGAAGGAGATCATCTGGACCCGAATAATTACCGCCTTGTTGCACTTATGATAGCCTTTCGTAAAATATTAGAAAAACTTATAAATTATCGTTTAAAATCTTTCTTAACTGACAATTCCATCATAAATCTGAAGCAGTTTGGCTTTCAAAAGCACAAGAGTACTTTCGATGCGTCACTTTCTGTCTCACGTTACATCAATGGAAGTCTTGATAAAGGAGATTCTGTTATTGCAATTTTTGTGGACCTGAAGAAAGCTTTTGATACAGTTGATCATGAACTGTTACTTCAAAAACTTGAATCGTGTGGTATACAAGGAAAACCGAAACAGCTTATTAAAAGTTATTTAGAAGGAAGATTCCAAAGAACATCAGTTAATAATATCTTGAGCAATCAAGCACCAATGAAATCTGGGGCTCCTTAAGGATCCATACTTGGACCAACCTTGTTTTTGCTATACACCAATAAGTTGAGTATATGTAAACTGAAAGCTCACCACACATTATATGCTGATGATACTATACTTCTTTATTCAGGATATGATAAAGTTGCCATGGAGAATATCGTCAACGAGGATCTAGATAAATATCGTTCATGGCTTATCGAAAACAAGCTAGTAACGAATACTACAAAGACAAAATACTTGATTTTTAAACAGAAGAATAAGGAAGACATAGAAGTTGACCTAAAAATTAACGGCGAAAACTTCCAAAGAGTGTTTGAAATTAAATATCACGGTCTTACCATAGATCATCGTATGACATGGTTTCCACATATAAATAATTTGAGGAGACAACTAGCACCAATGATAGGAGTGTTGAGAAGATATGGAGGTTTTCCAATGCATATAAAGAAACTTGTATTAAATGCATTTGTACTAACAAAGCTACATTATGCGGTGGTCATTTGGAGTCAATCGTCAAAGCAAAACCTTACACGCTTTGGATGATATTTAATTTTGACAAATGTCAAATGGCAGGGTTATGCCTATATAAATATTCTAAACCTTCCGATTCTCACTCCAACAAGACCAGTGTGTCAACGGACCAATGCACTCACCTTCAGTCAAATCATTGCTATGGAGAAAGCGAAGTTTATCTTCAAATGTCTAATTTCAAGTGAATCGAAACGAAGCCCCTTTATAAAAGTATCACAAATAAATCCATATAATTCAAGAAATGCCAACAATTTTGTAATACCTTACGATAGAACTGATCGACTAAAGAACGATGCAACGAATGATGCTCTGCGTATATACAACAATCCTCCAGAAACAGTGAAAAACGTAAACTAATTGTTGGTTTTTAAGAAATGACTTAAAGAACATCTAATAAATTCAGATTAATAATAAGTCCAGAGGATTGAAAATGCAGTATGTTAGGGCATTTTAGACCCTAACGTCGAGATACTTAAAGACAGCTAGTTTTTATAAACTCAGATTTTTTACTGCGTCGTATTATAATTTTTTTTATCTCTGAGAACATTTCACGAATCGGACTAGACTAGCAGGAAAGGAGTACTTCACAGCATTTGGTGTGCCCCCTTATACCGATGTTTTAGGATCGCCTGGAGGCACACGTAGGAATTGACGACGTGTGAAGTGCAGATCACACGAGCGTTTTGCGACGATGAAAGAGTGATGGAGAGAGTGGTAGGGAATGGAGGTATTTAAAAAACCTCATTAATTAGTTCTGTAATGAATTAATTATTAGTAGAATTCATCAGTGAAATATCGTAGTAAAATTATATAGTCAAGTGAACGGGTAATTGCTTAAACTAACCAAGAACGAAATAAGAGTTAAGTCATTAAATAAACGAACACCTTTTTACTGATCTGATTGGCAAGTATAAAGTAGCAGGTAAGTAGTATGAAAGAATAGCTTTCTCCCCCTGGAAGGCTTGATGTGTATATAGGATACACATCATATCAAGCTCCCGGTACATGTCAGTCTAAATAAGGTATACTAGGTATGCAACCGCAGAAAATTTCATGGAGACCCTCGACAAACAGCTGGATCCCATCTTATTAGACGCATTGTTTTTTTTTTGGCAGGGAGGTGAATGCCATTTATGAACAGAGTGTGGGACTCCCATGCTCACAAGAATGCGACTGGACTACCCACTAAACACCTCCCCTGTCAACCTGAGAACGCATCGTTGAAAACAAGCAACAAGCTCTGGATGGAAGTGAAAGCGGCTCTTGAGACCCTAGTAGAAGTCATAATCAAACCTCAAGTCCGGTGCAAAAAAATTATAGGTTCGATGATGAGTGTCAGAACGCGTCAGACAAAAAGAATCAGGTGTACAAAAAATATTTAGGTAGGAAAACGAGGACGAAGGGAGAACGTTATTACGTTACGAACGTTATTAAAATCTCAGAAGAGTAGCGAATAAGATAATTAGAACTAAGAGACGAAAATACGAAATGTGGTTATCAACCTAAGACCACGCTGTGTTGTGATGAGATTAGCAATATCATTGCTGATGAAAACAAGATTCAGGAAAGATGGGCATCATATTTCAAGGGCGTCCTGAGTCCTCCGCAAAGCCCCAGAGCATCAGAGCCTACAGATGTTTCTGGAAAGCTTCCATTGACCCCCACCTACTCTGGGTGAAGTTTGCTCTGGCACCAAAAGCCAAAAGAATAATAAAGCGCTGCGCATCGATGAGATTCCAGCGGAGGTCATCAAATATGGTGGCAGCAGTGTTTACAAGGCTAATCAAAAAGTCATCCCACGCATTTGGCAACAAGAACATATTCCAGAAGAGTGGGACCAATCAATTATATTCCCTATCCGCAAAAAAGGGGACACGTTACAGTGCGAAAATTATAGAGGCATATCATTACTTTGTATGGCGTACAAAATATTTGCATAGGTATTAGAAAATAAAATTGGACCATACGCCAATAGTCTTATTGGCGAGTATTAAGGTGATTTTACAACAGGGAGATCGGCAACAGACCAATTGTTCACAGTCAAGTAGGTACTTGAAAAATGCTGGGAGTTCAACATAGCCCTATACCAAATTTTCGTTGACTTTATACAAGCATATGACAGTATTAACCGTAACGCACTACACCAAATAATTCTTTGCTTTGGTATCCCAGCCAAATTAGTCCATCTTACTAAAATGACAATGACGTCGATGAGCTCCAAAGTCAGCATCAATAATCAACTCTCTGATGCCTTCGACACAAATATCGGAATCAAAGAGGGAGATGGCCTCGCCCCACCACTATTCAATTTGGCTCTGGAGTACGTCATAAGTAAGCTACCCGTCGATACACGAGGTACATTACTATACAAGTCAAGCCAGGTAGTAGCCTATGCAGGCGACATCAACATTTTGCTACGGTCATTAACAACTCTTCCTAAAACTCGGCTACGATACAAAATTAGCAGGGCGACAAATCAATAAGAATAAAACAAAGCTCATGACGCAGTTGATGAAAAATAGCTCAAATACACAAAATATCACACTTCGTGAATACAGTATTGAAAATGTGAGCAAACTTGTGTATTTAGGCGCCAAAATAACGAGAACCGCTACTCAAAAGACGAAACACGCCGAAGAATACAGCTCGCAAATAAAATATTCTACTCAGTTTTGCTGATATTGAATGCCAGCTGCAAACACAGGAAAATAAAGCTATAAGCATACAAATCAGTGATAAGACCTGTGGTATGCTATGCGTGTGAAGTATGGACCCCAACCCAAGCATCCGCAAACAGGTATACCGAACACGTTTGGCACTGGTACAGAGAAGAGGAGTATTGAGAATTGCATTCTCGTATCCGAAAGTCTCTGATCCAGCGGTGAGAGTTATTGAAGGCGTGATACCTGTCGCCTTCCTTGCTAGAGAGCGCCGCGCTATTTACCTGCGCCGAAACGAGGATGCGAGGGAGATGGTTGTCCACGAGGAGAGACAGCGCTCGCTCAACGATTGGCAGCAATCTTGGGTCAATTGCACGAAGGGAAGGTGGGCTTCGCGCATCATCCCGGATGTGAGACCATGGCTAAATCGAAAGCATGGTGAGACTGACTTCTTTTTGACCCAGCTTTTGAGCGGGCATGTGTGTTTTCAGTCTTACCTGCACAAGATCGGTAAGTCACGGTCTCCCGATTGTCGGTTTTGCCCAGGAGAGGAAGACAATGCCTGTCACATATTTTTTGCGTGTACAAAATGGGTCAGGCTGCGAAGGAAACACTACTGGGAGACGGGAGAGCTCACCCCGGATAATATAGTTGCGGTGATGCTCGAATCGGTTGATAAATGGAACCAGGCGGCACATTATGCCCGGGCAGTCCTAAAATATAAAAGAGACTCACAGCAGGTGGTGGCGTTCGGGCTGGGGTATCACTTTTCTGGCACTTCCTCTTCCCCTCTGCCCACCCGCTAGGAATGGGATCCCCCAGCTTGAAGGCGCCTCACGGCGTAACAAAACGAGACCTGGCCCGAAGTAATGAGTCAAACGGTTCCAGGCTGGGTTCTCAGGTTGACAGGGGAGGTGTTTAGTGGATAGTCCAGTTGCTTGCGAGCATGGGAGTCCCACACTCTGTGCGTAAATGGGCATTAACCTCCCTACCACAAAAAAAACCAGGTATTCATTGGGAGAGCTGACGGCTGGATACCAATGGAGAAAGAGTGGCAACGCTGGTTTGACTCGGTCGACGAAGACAGTTCATCGCTGCTCGGATATAAAAATTGGAAGACGCGGTCAACTGACCGAGACAGTTGGAGACGCTTACTGCATCGTAGTCATCGTATAAATATGGATGGTCGTATTTACGCTCTTCTTCATCATAGTCGGCCTTATTGCTGCCTGCCGATTCACTGGAATCTTCTTGAAGTTCCTTGAATATTCCATGCTGGATTGTAAGATGTTTGAGGGATTCATCAATTTGAAGTTGATCATTTTCATCGCAACGATAAAAGAACATGAACACTTCCGTGCTAATACGTAACTAATTCCGTATATCATGAGATACACTCGACCAAAAACATCTTAGGCGATGTTGGTTTGGTTTGGTTTCGAGAGTGTATTATGTTGTGATTAAGGTTGCACTCCCCTAGCTCCCACAGTTTCAGCCAATCCTTGTTACGGGATCGGAGCTTGAAAATCAAAGCCGATGGATTCGTTGAATTAACTGCCATTCTGGCTTCCTAACATTCCTTACTACCAGCAATTAAGTTACCAACACAACTAACGAATTTACTCGATTAATTAATGCTCCTTACCCGTTCTTCATCGCGTGGAGTGATTCCTTGACATTATTCAAATTAAAATGATATAGTGTGAGGAGTTCTTCTCACCCAAAAGTGGTTCTGGGTTATATTTCCCCCTCTCGTTTTTATTTTATTTTCATGACACGATTGGTCTGTTTGGCCCGGAAACGACAAAATTATGAACGAAAGTGATTCAAATATTTTAGTGGACTTTAAGCCAAATTTGGAGAACGTATGAATTATGCATGAACGCATAAGCCGAAGGTCCCAGGTTCACGTCTCGTTGGGAGCAACGTGATTTTGTTCAGGGGATTTTTCGGACAGGCTACGAGTGTTCACTCAGTGGCGATATGTACTGATTTAATCAGATCATATCATAGCTGAGCAAGCACACGGGAGCATGGTACTGACCAAACCAACTTCCGAAAAAATCAATATGGTCATGAAATGAGATACTCTAACTATCTCTAAGCGAAGGCCCGAGAGGGGCTGTAGTGCTACAAAGAAGAAGACGAATTTCTTTCCTGTAATTTTAATACAAATTTTACATCTCTCTACTTTAGAACATCCATTTTCCGAAGCCTATAGCTGAAATCATTCCCGAGGAGGCATGTTTTAATCCTCTGCATAAGATCGTCATTATTAATTCTCCAAGTATAGATTCATATCGACTCAAGCCCTTCAGCTAAAGCGATATATACGGGAGGCCTGGAGAGGGTATGTTTTAATACAATATATGGTATGTTGTAACAACTTTGACCTTTTAGGTAAATTTCTCGAGAGAAATCTATTAGATAGCTATTGCAGAGAGTACCTAAAAAAATATATATATATATATATATATATATATATATATATATATATATATATATATATATATATATATATATATATATATTGTTACATGTACAAATAATTACATGTAGAAATAATTCTGCGAGCTGCTGTCGCAATTGTTTTCATAATCATTAAGAACGTCAACAAATGAATTTACTCGAACCCACGAGAACCCAACAAGCATGATCAACATCTGCAAGTGACGTCACTCCATTCATTAATTTGCTCGAATCTACCAGGTACCTCTCGGTAGAACATTCGCCAATGTACGAGAAATGGGTGAATATGTAGAGACCCTATATAAAGGCGAGCTGGATGAATGGGGGGATTCATTCATTCGACCGCGATAAGAACTGCGAGAGTGTGGAAAGCGAATAGAAAAGTGATTTTCGTAATTGTGAAGTGATTTAGAAGACAATTGCGATAAGAAATTTATGGACAAGTGTTACATTTTTCATAATGAAAATTAAAATTAGTGAAAGTGTTAAACTGATTATTGTGCATTTTTGAAATTAAATAAACTCTTTTAATTTAATTTAAAAGACATTGCGTTTTCACTTTCCCGGAACGTTAAAACTATTGGCCGCGAACCAAAACACGCGACAATATATATATATATATATATATATATATATATATATATATATATATATATATATATATATATATATATATATATACAGATATATATATATATATATATATATATATATATATATATAAATATATATATATATATATATGCATATATATATATATATATATATATATAAATATATATATATTTATATATATATATATATATATATATATATATATGAGTATATATATATAGATATATATATATATATATATAAATATATTTGTATGTATATATATATATATATATATATATATATATATATATATATATATATATATATATATATGTATATATATATATATATATATATATATATATATATATATATATATATATATATATATATATATATATATATATATATATATATATATATTTAGTTTATATATTTACATGCATACTTGTGTTTGTATATGGAATATATCGCAATTTGTGACCACGCTAGAGGTTGCAATTGTACTCCGATTTTCACCAAATTTTCAATAAAGGTGTATTGAGTAATTATCTCGGTGAATTTTGTAAACTAGCTACATCGGCCGATCAAAAACAAAATTGCGGCCATTTTAGATGAAAATTCGTGATTTCTGTTTCAAAGTATAGCTCCAATTTGGATAAAATTCGGCCCAAAGATTTAGTAATGTACGCGGTGAATCTCACTATAAAAAAATCAAAGTCGGCTCGTAGCGGCTGCTCAAAGGTTGGAAAACGTGCAAAGTTTTGTTGTTGTAGGTGCGACCAAAGCTTTCAACCGTTATTAATTAAATTCGATATCTAGAGTGAAACTCTATCTAGAGTGAAACTCCGATTTGAACGAGGTTTGATTTGATCTTCCCACTTGTACAGTAGATGCACTCTTTTTCCCATGCTCCCCTCGCTACCTTGTACGCGCGGTCTCCATTGCCACCTGCTTGAGTATATATTGTTCCCCTTTTTGTGTTGCTCGAGAAGGAGTATAAGTTGGACAACTAGGCCTTATGATTCCTTGCCATCCACATCCGTAACAACATCGACCCTCGCATTCTCGGAAAAACTGCTCCCAACTACCGCAATTCGAACAGGATCTCCATGTTGCTCCATCGGATGTGTTGATCTCAATTAATATCGGTTCCAGCATCGGCCAGCTCCGTTTCTAACAACTGAGTCGTTCTAGAATTTGGTTGATGCACAAAAGCTTTTACTGATGCTCGTGTTTCCTCTAGCTTTCGTCACATACTGATTAGCTCTATCATAGAAGCTACAGTCCGCATGGATAGTTGCTAATGTTAGGAATGATTGATGTTGCTCCCAAGAATCCTTAGTTTCTTCCTTTCAGAACAGGATTTCGTCAGCTGTTGAAATGGCCTATCCATCACAACTACATAGACCCCAATAGATTCATGTTTGTCTTGGGCTCTGTGTTAAATTTCCTTCCACAATAGGTCATCATAGTTTGGAGCAAACATGTTTTTCCTGAGCTCACGTCATTTTTAACCCCAGGTAGTAACACGCTCATGAGCTGAGCGAAACTAAACTAGGGCCGTACTCTCAAATAATTCAGCTTCAATCCTAAATAACTGTAACTTAGTGACGCTTTTTACAACTGTCAGCTCTTCTACTCATTCTAGGAATGCATTCACTGACCCAGAATAGATGCAAGAGAACTTCATTTCCCATTTTAATACCTCTAGCAGTTTTTGTATCACTTACTCCCCTATAGGAGTAGAGAACTGTGGCATTCTAAATCCTGCTAGTGTTTCTGGAATGACCGGAAGCCAGTCATGTCATTTTAGATGAAAATTCGTGATTTCTGTTTCAAAGTATAGCTCCAATTTGGATAAAATTCGGCCCAAAGATTTAGTAATGTACGCGGTGAATCTCACTATAAAAAAATCAAAGTCGGCTCGTAGCGGCTGCTCAAAGGTTGGAAAACGTGCAAAGTTTTGTTGTTGTAGGTGCGACCAAAGCTTTCAACCGTTATTAATTAAATTCGATATCTAGAGTGAAACTCTATCTAGAGTGAAACTCTGATTTGAACGAGGTTTGATTTGATCTTCCCACTTGTACAGTAGATGCACTCTTTTTCCCATGCTCCCCTCGCTACCTTGTACGCGCGGTCTCCATTGCCACCTGCTTGAGTATATATTGTTCCCCTTTTTGTGTTGCTCGAGAAGGAGTATAAGTTGGACAACTAGGCCTTATGATTCCTTGCCATCCACATCCGTAACAACATCGACCCTCGCATTCTCGGAAAAAATGCTCCCAACTACCGCAATTCGAACAGGATCTCCATGTTGCTCCATCGGATGTGTTGATCTCAATTAATATCGGTTCCAGCATCGGCCAGCTCCGTTTCTAACAACTGAGCTGTTCTAGAATTTGGTTGATGCACAAAAGCTTTTACTGATGCTCGTGTTTCCTCTAGCTTTCGTCACATACTGATTAGCTCTATCATAGAAGCTACAGTCCGCATGGATAGTTGCTAATGTTAGGAATGATTGATGTTGCTCCCAAGAATCCTTAGTTTCTTCCTTTCAGAACAGGATTTCGTCAGCTGTTGAAATGGCCTATCCATCACAACTACATAGACCCCAATAGATTCATGTTTGTCTTGGGCTCTGTGTTAAATTTCCTTCCACAATAGGTCATCATAGTTTGGAGCAAACATGTTTTTCCTGAGCTCACGTCATTTTTAACCCCAGGTAGTAACACGCTCATGAGCTGAGCGAAACTAAACTAGGGCCGTACTCTCAAATAATTCAGCTTCAATCCTAAATAACTGTAACTTAGTGACGCTTTTTGCAACTGTCAGCTCTTCTACTCATTCTAGGAATGCATTCACTGACCCAGAATAGATGCAAGAGAACTTCATTTCCCATTTTAATACCTCTAGCAGTTTTTGTATCACACTCCCCTATAGGAGTAGAGAACTGTGGCATTCTAAATCCTGCTAGTGTTTCTGGAATGACCGGAAGCCATTCATGTCCTGCGCGACTTTTTTAATCCTTACTTCTTCATTTACCTCTCCAGTTTAATTCCATCATAAGAATTGTACCAGGCTGAGCAATGCTACTAACTCTAGCAGGGATTATATCGGCAGTACTTTTTACCTCCTTTCTCTCTCCGTCATGACCATTCGCTTTCAGTAGAAGTTCTTCCATAACCATCATTTTCTGCCTACTTTTGTTGTTCCACCTCCTCTGCTTGAATTCCTGTCGTTCATCTGAGTTCAAACCCAATTTATGCCTTGATTTTCAAGAAGCCATTGCTATACAAGTATGTATCGCCCTCAAACTTCTCCATCAGTAAGCGAATTTCCAATATCTTACTCAAAACGGCTTCAAGGCCTTTGCTAGGAGTGCATGGACACTGCTTGGTTTCCACCTTACTTGTCTCTATCGTCAACTCTGCTCGTTACGCTACCGTAAGTTTCTCCTCATTTCGCCGACTGTTCCCGGCAATGAGTCTCGTAGAGCGTTCATACGCTAATTCATCCTTAGACGATCTGTCAACTAAAATCTTTGTGAGACATTTTGTTCTGCACTTATTTTCATGATATAAATTGACTTAATATTATGGAATTAAAGGACAAAATGTATTTTTTAGGGTTTTGTAAAATAATTTTACAAAACCCTACTAGTTTCGCGACCAGTCTGTCCGTCTGTCCGTCCGTCCGTCCGTCCGTGTGTCACAGCAGTTTTTCTCGGAAACTACTTAAGCTAGAAGCATCAAATTTTGTGTGTAGGTGTAAAGTGGTGATCTCTTCAAAGTTCAACTACAAAAAAATTTTATAAGGTATTTAAGGGGGGTCTCCCCATATGGGAGAGTGACCCCCGAAAAAAAAATTTCATTGAAGGTAGCCGATATGGAAATCAACTGAAAGGCCTTGATGAGAACTTTTCAAAACAGGTCTTAGTTTGGCAAAATTTGCTTCGAGGGGCGCGAGGGGAGGGGAAATACACGAAAAATGTGTGTCCCCCCCCTCGCGATTGGACACCTGTGATCCGAAAAATCTGAAAAAAATCAGAAATGTAGGCCTTGGTGAGTACAACAACAACAAATACGTTAGAAGTCGCAATTCACTCAACTTTGTTAGTAATAGTATGATTTATCGATTTTATGTTTTCATGAATAAAATCTTAACGGTACCCTTAAATTCAATGAAATACAGTACGTAGATGTCTATTTATAAGATAAATCTATCCTAAAAGTTTCATAAAGATTGAATCATATTTAGCGAAGTTGTAGCGGTTTAAATTTTTCTGTATTAGTATGGAACAATATGCGCTGCATTTATTACTATGGCAACATATGGCTATGGAACAACATGCGCTTTTTACCGACTCAGACACTACAGTTTTGCTAGGATTTGCATGAAAATTTCAGGAATGATAGGTGTCATGTATTTCTTTGAGAATCGGTTCAGCTAGTGGTATCAGCAATCGTAAAACAAAATAGTGGCTGTTTCAAATGCGAAGATTGAATAATTTTGAGTTATTTTTTCCCAACTTCAACGTTGAAGGTGCATGCTTTGAACACTTGATTCAATTTAATGAATGACTGAAGATGAGTACCTACAATTAATGCTCATAAGTGAAACAAGTCAAGGAACTCGGAGAGAGCTCCTAGCAAAAGGGTTTTGTAACCATTCTAGGATTCGAAAAAATTGGCCATTAATCAATGATAACAGTACAGGAGAGTGGCCCCTGAAAAAAAAATTCATCAAACGTAGCCGATATGAGTATGAAATAAAAGCTTCCATGGGAGCTTTTCAAAACAGTTGTTAAACTGTCAGTTTTTGCTTCAGTGGGGGCACAGGGGGGAAATACATGAAAAATGTGTTTCCTCCCTCGCGGATGGACATCTGAAATAATGATCAAGGGAGATATTTATGAGTATAACAATAACAAAAACCTCAGAAGTCAAAATTCGTTCAACTTTGTTAATAATAGTATGATCTTCGTATTTCATATTTTCTCCAATAAAATCGTCTTTGACATGTTTAATGATTTGATTCGATCTGGTGACTGCATTTTGTGAACTGAATACAAAACCCTTCTGACATGAGCGTAGGTCTGTTAACCCAACTTGTTTTAAATTAAACCCAGTTTATTATAATAAAACTTACTGGAACCTACAGTTCACAATAGATACTAGTAACTACTTCTGTTACTAATGTCAATCACTTATCTCGTTCATTTTCCTTGTTTTCGTCTTACTTTTTCTGAAATTATCAGTTTTTTTATCTCTTCTAGACCTATAGAAATTGATTTGTCTGCACAATCAAAATCGTTTGCTGTTCAATATAAGAAGAAGCCATTTTCTGAAATTAATTGTAAGCCACTACGCAATTAAACAAGCACATGGAAGAATTTCCCACCCTCGAAATTTGACTACAAACACTTGCACTTATTCACTAAGTTGTTAGTGAAAATGTCACACTCCTACAATAAAGACACTATCACTTCTTTCATTTCCTTTATAGCACTGACTTTGCACTTCAACGACAAACTTTACTTTACTTGACTCAAAGAACTGTTAGCTGTCCCAGCTAACTCGTGGAAACGGAGTAGATTTGCACCAATTTCCAACCCTTCAGATACCCCTAAGAGCAAAACTGACGATAGATACAAGCCATATGGCAGCAGCGCTTACTACCACACACATGACCATTAGTAGGCCGACTTTGCTAGCTAACTTACATGGCGTTATATGAAGGATTGTGGAGGTGCCAACAAAAATTCGAGGTTTTGTACGGTTTAGAGAGGGATTTCTACAGTGAAATCCAGATGATCCGCGGAGAACACAATAGCGCTCCTAGTGAAGTGAAAATTATTTCAGTTCTTATACTCGTTTAGTTTTTATCGCCTTCCAAAGTGAATTTATAGGAGTTTGTTTACGTCTCAACGCTGAGCTATCAGTCGAAGGTGCAAAACGTGTGCTTCATTTGCTCGTCTTGGAAAGTTAAGGAGCACAATGGGCTATACAAGGTGAATTTATAGCATGCACGGAATGCGTTCGGCAAGTTTTTTATTCGGAAAATAGTATATATGACGAAATATAAGCATTTGCTAATTCCGCAGTTGGATGACAGCTACCGGAAGCTTGTCCATAGTAGGCCGACTAATACATATGCAAATTGCTACCATATGGCTTGTATCTATCGTAAGTTTTGCCTAAGAGCCAATCGGTGAGTTTGATGCTTCACGGAACAACTGTAACATACTATGATACCAATCTTATGGGTATTGTTTCACTATCACTAAGAATATACGACAGCTAAAACATTTCCTTCACCCGAGACGATCCTATTTCCAAAAGCTTAAAACACAATATACATGGCACTGCTAGAGTATTGTGGGAGTTTTTAGTATTTGCACTGAAAAATTAAATATCACATGGCTGGCGAAACCAAAAGATACAACAAAAATATCAAGCGGCTACTTCGATTATTATTTATGATATGCAATCTAAATGTTTTACAAAAGTTTTCAATTTTTTAAATTACCTTACGAAAATTTACGGTGGAGTACCCATTGTTGTTGACTCTGCCCAATGCCGACTGGTTTGTCGCCTTCCGACTACCACCACTAGTGCTGACCTCTGCCACCAAATATTCTTCCGTAGCCACTATTTGCAACATCGACGTTGTTCTTCAGCACCAATTCCAATTTATTTCGAAACACTTCGATGTTTTAGCTCTCTGAACATTTTTTTAGTTCACCGAACCCTGTTTAATTTCGCCGAGCACTGTTTAATATCGCTGAACGCTGTTAAATATCACTGAACGCCTTTTAGTTTTAATCCAGCCAAGTTCCATCCAATCTATCCAAATGCCATCCGCTTGGACCAGGAAGAATTCGTACAATGTAATTTTATATCAATTTAGCTTAATATTAAATTTAAACGATTCCTTTTTATTATACTCTCCATGAGATTTAACTTTTATTGCTATTTAGAATCGTTTTCATTTTTCTTTACGTCAGTTAATTTTTCATGAAAAATTTTAAATCCGCCAATTAAAATTTTGGACCTGGGAACACTGATTTAGTGCATTCCGTCCGTGTATGGCATTGCCGAATGCAATCTAGTACGGCCGTATGAGCAGCTGTTTTCGAGGTCCCGTAAGACGACGACAAACAGCAAACGGGGAGTCGGAACAGAACAACCGAGCAAGGCGGTTGGGCTGATCGCGGCACGTTTTTCTCAACTGAGTGGAGTGACAGTCCCTTGTGCTCGTTAAAGCGTTAACAGTTAAAAATTCTAGCCGGCATTTAGGTTAAATGGTGCATACGGAGATTGTGCAAATTTGGTTTTGTTACCTCGTTGTGTGATCAATTGAGTTCTAAGCGAAAACAGTTAAACCCGGGAGGATCGTGAAGTGCAATAGCGAAACCCACGGTTTTGTGTTATTTGAGCTCGAGGTTGTCTCCAACCCAACGAGAATCACATTTCCCTTGCTCGGAAAACGTGAAAAGCCAGCGTAGGGCGTCCCATGAGTGTGTTGTTTGGATTGAGCTACTTTCGCTGTTCAATACGCAAATCCGTAGTTCGAGAAGTGAGAAGTCACGAAAAACTCTGCGTGCCCTAAAACCCAACCAGCCCAAGTCGTTGCAAATCGCAATGGGGGCCCAGAAGTCCACAAGAAATTCAAGTCCAAAGAGTCAGTCCGCATGACCGTGGGTAGGCTGTTTTCATTGCATCGCGCAAGATTTCAAGATCAAGACCCATTTTCCTCGACCGCTCGGCATCGCTGCCATTATTTGTGTTGCAAAATTTGTTTTGTTCGAAGAACACTAGCGACTGACTGAAATCTAGCGAAAAATTCGTTTCCAGATCTGGAAAAATCTAGCGCATTCTTCGTTTTCCTGTATTAGCTCAAATTTGCACAAAATTTCAGTGAGTAATTCAGCGAAAGGATCTTCGGCGGTTCACAGTTAGAATTTCCGTTGACTCGCATTTTCTGCGCTTGTGTAGAGAGCAGACTGACTCAAATCTTGCGAAAAATTCATTTCGAGGTATGGAGAAATCTAGTGCGTTCTTCGTTGTCCTGTATTAACTCAAATTTGCACAAAATTTTAGTGAGTTATTCCGCGAAGTGACCTTCGGCGGTTCACAGTTAGAATTTCCGTCGACTTGTGTTTTCTGCGTTTGTGTGGAGAGCAGAACGATACACCATAGCATATGGTTCCAATGGGAAGGAAGAAGACGTGTTGCTGATTTTACAGGTATTTATGTGATGAATCATTTTCATGACTTCTTCATTTCTACCTTGCACTCGACTTTTGGCGTTTACTGGCATGTACATTATTAACAACTTGGAACGCGTTAAACCGGAACTGTGGGACTTCTCAATAGGAATCCCAGCACATACAATAAGAGGAAATACGGCTAGACGATCGCTGTTACTTGTGAAATGAATTGTCGGTGGCGACTTTTCATCATTCTTTTCAATCGCACACGCTATCACACGCCTGAAATGAATTTCTACGGTGATGCCAGTACCAAACGTAACAAGTGTAGTTCAATCGAAGAATCGGAAATAGGGAGTAGGAAGGTCTATGTCGAGGTAAACTAGGTAGCAAGCGTGTGTTTGTGAGGCGCTCGGCCAAGTGCAGCGAGAATTATGGGTAGAGCAGCTTAACTTTAATCGATTATGTATCACGGAGTGTTGAATAGTCAATGAAGTGGATCTTTTAATCTGTATTTAATTTAAAGTGTTATTGAGGGTTAATCGTGTTATGTGGTCAAAGGACTATACCGCAGAGACACAATATGAAAATAATTCAGTATCTCAAAAATCATAGTTATTAATCTGCGAATCATGATACCTGAGATAATAATTGTTTATTTTTACACCAAGCTTACATAATCGTTTGCTAATTGCAACTCGGTTCAGGTACTCCAAAAGCGTGACGCGATCTAAAGTTGGATGTATCGAAGTTGCCTCCTATTTTAGTTAGACATTTTAATCGAGTTTTTTCTACCGGCTCAGACGGGTCAGGAAACACGTACAAGAAGAAGCAAGGTTTTGTCAACTTTCCACTAACAAATCTCATATGAACTCATACATAGCCCGTACAGACTTGCAAACAGGAGGCAACAAGACATCACTTATATGCAGTCTCATATCATAATGGATCTCTATCTCTCTTGTACGTAGTTTAAAACAAGTGGATTATTTTTGTTGTATTGAATGAAAACGTAAACAAAAAAACAAATCGTTTTGATGGAATGGAACAGACGAACCAAAGTGATTTGTTAACATTCCTATTAAAGAACAAATTTATCGCGAAAGCAACAACAAACATTTTTAAAAGACTAAAAATAACGTACACGTTTATTTATACGCAAAAAAATTAAATAATATTCGTTGTAGTGCAAGTGATGTTTTGATACTATACTTTTTATTGCAAATATTCCTTTTTTTATATATATACAAAACTTTTGAGTTCCAACCATGTCTATATTGTCGAATTAGAGTTGTCATATACACACGGGATATTTACTAGTGTTAGGATGAACAAGTCAAACATAGATTTTTCAAGTGAACCCAAAAATACATTTTCAAGCCCAATGAAAGGGAAACAATTGAAATGACATTAAATTAAGTCGAAACTTAAACGCTACAATGGAAACCTATGACCACAAGAAATTAATAACAACAAAACCATCGTAACATTTTCAAACGCGCACTTTGTTAACACAGCATTGTTTTTGTTTTTACTATCACTGTTACACCACAAACAACGAAAGAATTAAGGAATTGTTTCTCCTTTTCATACACAAGTGAGTTCACAGTGAATTTTCTCAACTCACATGATCTAAATATATATATATATATATATATATATATATATATATATATATATATATATATATATATATATATATATATGTATATGTATATATATATGTATAAATATATATATATATATATATATATATATATATATATATATATATATATATATGTATATGTATATATATATATGTATAATATATATATATATATATATATATATATATATATATATATATATATATATATATATATATATATATATACATATATATATATACATACCGCGTTATATAAACACAAAAAAATATTTGCAGGACGGTGGGGAAAAAAGTGATGCAACAATTTTCCTCTCTATATTTGATATGCCAGATTTACTATACACAGAAATTGCGAAAGAATTTTTGGATAATTATTATGTGTAATTAATAAAATTATAATCAATTTGAGCACATGGAATGTGAATGAAGAAAAAAAAATACACCAATATCATCCAGGCAAGCTAAAATGTAGTCCATTCCCCTTAAAGCACTGAGCAAACTAGTTCGTATAATCAAACCTTCATTGAAGTATCTCATAATTAAGTACATATATTATCTACATTTCGCCTTTTTTTTAATGTGATTGATTTTGGTATTACAAAGCGAGACTTTTATTTTGTTTTTCCTTTTATATAATAATCAATAACTTAAGACTACATTAATGGATTCTTGATTATAGTCACTGTAAGTGGTATGTGAAACTAAACTTAGATTAGAGAATTTAATTAAATCAATCAAAAAAATACCAACAAAATAGTAATTATTTGCATCCAAGGGAACGTAAAGTAAAAGCAAACGTAAAAATATGTAATCTTATGATTAGCCATACTAAAGCAAAATATATTGTTTTTTGATATTTTAAAAAAAATCGAAATGGGAATTTTGAGGAAATGATTCTGGCATGACGACGGACAAGTAAATTAATTTATTAGATTAAATTATAGTTCCAGAAAAACTGCGAATCATTTCAGATATTTTTACGCACTTTATTTATGGTTGAGTAAGCGGAGCATAAACTTGATGTGATCTTGTGACAATTACTCATTCATGCTATCGTTTCTAAAATTTTACCTTTCACTCCCGATGCAACCAATGAAAATTATTCCGTGGTAAAGCGTTCTATTTCTCTGCTCTACTTTTTGGAGCGCACGATTCTATAGTAAAACTAAATATTGTTAAGCGTAAGCCGTTGGTCTTTCCATTTCAATCATCCTGACTGGGTATAGGATCCACATCGATGGCAGGCTCCTCCACTAGAATGAGCAAGCCATCGGGGGCGCTCCTCTGTTTCCTTTGCTTAACAGGGGCTCTTGCCGGGTAGAGTGACCTTCCACTCGCGTGCCGTTTTATGATATACGGTTATGTGACTTCATTGCATAACGGTATAGCATAAATCGGTAACGTTTGTATTTCTCATTTGAGGGAAAGCGTCATACAAAGTACTTTTGTATGAGTTTTTCATTCAAGTAGGAAATGCATGACCACGTCTACGTTTGGATCTTGATCCGGTTGGGAGGGTGCGAGGGGGCACCGCTAACATCTGGATGCCCCACTCTTATTTGTGGGCCATAAGGATCGTCGGGTAACGACGAAGTAAGTCCGTCTATTTTTGCTCGGACCAATTTCTTCTTCGAACAAACATGGCAACCCTTAGTAGGTTACCTCGGCCTTGACACCAGTCGATCGGCATACGACCTTTTTTAATTCGTGGATGCGAAATTTTTTTGCAGTGGGTCCTTGTGCTGGGAAAAAGAACCCGCCCCATGACATCGCAACGCTGGCCTGCCAGCGCATTCACGCGTCTTCAGCGAAGGCCAATCTCGGCGGGTCTCAACATTCTCTTTCGCTGATGCAGCAGACCATTGCTGCAGTCCTGAACGGATACTTACATACCTACTTTGACTAAAAAATGGTGCCCAACATGGGGCCCGAAAAGCCCGACTATATCATCAGTCATGAGCATGAGACAGACCATCGTCTCTAAGTGACCCTACAAAGTGTCCAGATTTTTGGCGGGTAGGTAACTACTTAGGGATATTGCACAAATCGAGCCCAAGCAACTCAATAACTTCCGGATGTGTATTGTCATCAGACATCAATATCGTTTGGACCTGCTTTGACTTATATTTTGTTGGTTTAATACCATTGTATGACTAGTAAAGCCAAATGATATTAGAGTCCTTATGTGTATTCGGAAGTTGTTCCCCAACATCATATTTGCAGTGGATTCTGATCTGCACCCCAACCCAAGCGGTGCTCAAGTGTCTTCCATTACATGGATTTTGATTTCACGTGATTGACTGTTTAGCTAGTCCATGACTATCCACGATAAGACAAGCACTGCTTGTGGGCCAGAATTCATCCTGGACTGACAAGTTGTACGTTGTGAAAACTTGCAAACGAAAGAGCACTTCCGCACCCTAATCCTTATGGTCCCTCAAGAGAGTAGTTCCTGTGACGCAACAGGAGGCGCTCACCATTGGTGTTCTTATCTTGGAAAGGGACCGATTAAATCGAAAGACCGAATTTTCTTATGATAATATATAATTACCTTTTTAGCCCATATTATTTTGATAGAGTTTTGGATAACTTTCGGCCACTTTTTAAAATTTTTGTCTTGTCAGTATTTAAGTTTTGTGCTAGCGTAATTCTCAACCTTTTTATAATACAATGGACCTTCAAAATACATGCCGACTATGCCTACATATTGGGAAAGGAATGTGTCCACTGTATGATTGCTCGCTCGATGAAGTAGAAAGCATTAATGTTGTAAGTTTATTGAGGGAGCACATGAGGAGTGGTCTAACTTTTGAAGATTGTTCACCAGACCAAATCTCCTGGGATTGTTACACTGAAGTGGAACGCCTATACTCTTTAATCCGTCGTTGTATGGAAACCGAGTCAGCACTAAGACGAATCAGATCGGGATGAGGACATCAGGACCCAGCTAGGAACCAGCCGACCCAGTTTCAGAGAGCAGATTACCTTTCGTCTGGGGCTTCAGATTCACCATATCGATACACGCCTAGGGACTCCTGGGGTCTTCCGCCACGACTCAGCCAAGTACAACCACCGACTCTAGGTGCAGTGGCTCCGCCGAAGCAACCTTATATGTTGAAGCTGAAGCATATCCCCAGCATCGTCCAGGGCTGGAATGTGCATTTCAGTGGGGATCCAAATGCCATGAACGTAGAGGACCACATTGGTCGGGTGGAGTCCTTGATGATGTTGGCAGTAGACCACAAGGCACTTGCCAGCTACTTGTCGATGCTACTTAAGGGAGCAGCGCTGGAAACCTACTGGCGAATACATTCTACTCCACCATCTCAATGCTGGTCACGGTTAAAGGAGGTACTCCATATAGTATCCCACAGTCAACATGCAAAGACGTCCCGACGAATCCTTCCATAAGTACCGAGCTGACATCCTACGGTTAAACGACCAGCTGTCCAAGCTGATGACACAAACACAACTGCTGTGGGTCTTAAAATGGAAGTGGCACTGAAGCCTAACACTCCAGATCCAACGGATACCGATATGGGTCAGATGCGCTTGCAGTAACTACGGTGGGGAACCTCACGACCTGCTGGAACTGGAAGCAAACCGGACATTGGTTTATTACATATCGGGCAGAGCGTATGGTTTTCTGCTATGGATGCGGTAAGCCTGACACCTATTTCCCGGATCGCCCAGATTATGAAACTTCAAAAAATGTACAAGCGAGTACCCGACCTCCTCAGCGGAACTCCAAAGCCCCACAGTAGGTTGCCAGCCTGCTGCAATCCCCAATGTTGACGATAACACACCAGCCTAGACAACTATAACTGCGGAGGTCCCCTCTCTTCCGGAAGTCTCTACAACGACACTGCTGAAGCGACCACCGCAGTCACTGCCTGAAGAACCCCGGCAGCCACAAATTTCCATACTAAAGCCGTATCATGTTCGACTGCAGGAATATCGTGCGAATCTTTGTTTCCGAAGAAGTCTCCTCTCAATCGCGGAAAGCAAAATGGTCAGCTCGTCGTTGGCAGAGTTTCCGCAAGAGAGTGCGTACCTGCCGTCAAACCATAAATTTTTGCAACATTTCGGAGGTTGCTGAGAATGACACCAGACCTTACGCCTCAATCAAAGTTTTGGGTGAAATGGTGATTGCACTGATTGACACGGGTGCAAGTATCAGCTGCCCTGCCTCGAGCCTCGACTCAAAGGTACTTCATCAACATCCTACTGTAAGAAAGCCCTTGCGCTCTGAAATCAGCACCACTGATGGCACCAAGCATTCTATCCAGGGTAGATTGACCACACCCGTGACGTTCCGAGGTCAAACTAAGGATATTACCTCCTTCATTATCCTTTCTCTGACTCAGAACGTGTACCTTGGCGTCGGTTTCGTCCTTCAATTTGGTTTGGCCCCAGATTTATTCACCGACTCACCTTTAAATACTAGATATGTCAACGAACTCGCTTCGAATTAACGCCTAACTAACGGCACGAATTAACGCCTAACTAAAGACAACGTCTGGAAGCATCCATCACGGCATTCCCATCTTACGCTATGCAAGGCCTTAGCCGTACCACTCTGGTCTCACATGTCGTCGATGTTGGTGATAATAAGTCAATAAAGCAGAGACATTATGCAATCTCACCAGCCATGGAAAAGCTAGTGTACGCAGAGTTGGACAGGATGCTCGAGTTGGGGTTATAGAGGAGTCCTAAAGTGCCTAGTCTTCACCGGTAGCGTGGGTAGTGAAGCCAGGTAAAGTCTGTCTTTGTCTATATGCCCGAAAAGTCAGTGCCATGACCGTTGAAGATGCTTACCCTCTTCCGCTCATCGATGGAATATTGGTGCCGAAAGTAAACTGCATTACCAGTCTTGACCTAAAAAATTCATCCTGGCAAATTCCACTCGATGAAGGGTTGAAAGATAAGACCGCTTTCACAGTGCCCGGACGATCACTATACTAGTTCGTCACAATACCTTTTGGCCTGCGTAACGCTCCGCAAACGATGACCCGGCTGATGGACAAAGTAGTTCCACCCCATCTGAAACATCAAGTGTTCGTGTACCTGGATGATCTTCTTCTCATCATGGAAACGTTTGACCAACACCTTCTACTCCTGCAAGAAGCAGCCCTGCATATCAGTAAGGCCGGATTCACCATCAATGTTCAGAAAAGTAAGTTTGGAATGAACAAGGTCCGATACCTAGGTGTCATTGGATATGGTACTATCAAAATGGATCCGGACAAACTCGGGCGTTGATGAGTTTCTCTTACCGAAAACCGTTAAGCAGCTACGACGTTTCCTTGGAGTATGTGGTTGGTACCAAAGTTCGTTTGAAATTAAGCAACAGTTTCAGTGCCTCTGTCGGATATGCTCCGGAGAGGAAAGTTAATTTGGACCGAGCTCAGTCGAAAGGCATTTGAAGAGCTCAAATAAGCCTTAACATCAGCTCCAGTCTTGCACAGCCCCGACTTTAAGAAGTCCTTCTTCATTCATTGTGATGCAAGTCAACATGGAGTGGGAGCCGTGCTTGTGCATTTGACTGAAGAAGGAGAGGAAGCTCCCATTGTTTTCATGTCCAATAAGCTAAACTCGGCCAAAAGGCCGTACACCGTATCCGAGCAAGAATTTTTGGCAGCGGTGATGGCTGTAAAGAAATTCCGGGCGTATATTGAAGCCCACCAGTTTGAAATCATCAAAGACCACGCATCGCTACAATGGCTAATGAACCTAGCGGACCAATATCGACGCCTGGTCTGATGGGCGCTTAAACTACAAGGGTTCAAGTTTTCCATCAAACACCGAAGAGGGACCCAGAATATCGTGCCCGATACTCTGTCACGAATATTTTCACCCGAATAAGCCAAATCGACAGTGAATTACGAGGACCCCATTGAGATAGATTTAGACAGACCTGAGACCTGTGAAGGCACTGAAGCTCCCAACCAGTCTCTACGATCTCCTATGGGTCAACTCAACGTTCCGGAGCGCGTATTCCAACATCTGTATATAGATCTACTTGGTCCATATCCTCGTTCTTCTATGAGATATATCGGGGCTGTCGTTGTGTTAGACCAGCTCTCAAAATTCCCACTTTTGGAACCTATTTGCGATTCACGATTCCACCCATCGTGAAATTTTTAGGGAATCGAGTATTCCACGTGTACCAGAAAGTACATACTCGGAAAATGGATTAAAGTTCAGATCTCGGCAGTTCAAGGGTAACTCGAACAGTACGGTGTCGAATACCAACTGACGCCCATATACTCCCCTCAGTCTAACGTATCTGAACGTTTGAATCGCACACTGTTAGCCGTGATCCGTTTTTATGTTATGTGATTTGCCATAGCAAATCACACAGGCTACTATGGCAATTGAAGTGTTTGGAAGATCCGGTCGATGCGCTGAAGCCCCACGAGCGTTTAAGAGACCTCCGCCTACAAATCCAATGGAAGATAAAGGCCGCAGGACGTGCAAATGAGGCGCACACCAACCTCCGGTCTTGATCTTTCGATTTTCAGGAAACAGATGAGGTTTTTCGTCACATTTTCCATCAAATCGACGCCGCTGGGCATTACAATGCCAAGCTAGACCAACGTTTCCTGAAAAGTCGTATACAGCAGGTTGTAGGACCCAATCGTTACCTCCTCATGGACCTATCGGGGAAAGAAGTCGGGGCATATCACGCAAAATACCTGGGTCGAAAGTTATATACATATATATATACATATATATATATATATATATATATATATATATATATATATATATATATATATATATATATATATATATGTCTGTTTATCCGTCCGTACTCAGTTTCAACCATGCGCAAAGTTTACATACTTACAGCAAAACATAAATATACGTGTCAGTTTTTCCGTCCGCTATCGTTTTCTTCAATCATCCCATTCCGCGTTCCGACCCCGAAAACAATCGATTCTCCAGCTGACGATCCTTCAGCTCCTTTTTCGCAACCCGCGTCGCCTTGTTATCGCGAGTAAATTAGCTACCCTCTATTAATCGAGCAGTCACAAAAGCAAACTACTCGAAAACCTTCCTAACTCTTACCCGAAATTTTAATGGCAGATTTAGAAAAAACATTTTTAATTACCTCCATTCATAATCGTAATTTGTAAAATAGTTTCCTTTCTTATTGTTATTGTTAAATGTACTTTCATATCAGTTTTGCTTGATATTAAATTGAAACGTTTCCTTTTAATTATACTCTACATGAAATTTAACTTATATTACTATTTAGAATCTTTTTTCATTTTTCTTTACTTCAGTTAATTTTTCATGAAAATTTTAAATCCGCCAATTAAAATTTCGGACCTGGGAACACTGATTTAGTGCATTCCGTCCGTGTATGGCATTGCCGAATGCAATCTAGTACGGCCGTATGAGCAGCTGTTTTCGAGGTCCCGTAAGGCGACGATAAACAGCAAACGGGGAGTCGGAATAGAACAACCGAGCGAGGTGGTTGGGCTGATCGCGGCACGTTTTTCTCAGCTGAGTAGAGTGATAGTCCCTTGTGCTTTTCGTTAAAGTGTTAACAGTTAAAAATTCTGGCCGGCATTTAGGTTAAATGGTACGTGCGGAGATTGTGCGAAATTGGTTTTGTTACTTCGTTGTGTGACTAATTGAGCTCTATTCTAACCCCGCAAGTGAAAACAGTTAAACCCGAGAGGATCACGAAGTGCAAGAGCAAAACCCCCGGTTTTAAGTTATTTGAGCTCGAGGTTGTCTCCAACCCAACGAGAATCGCACTTCCCTTGATCGGAAAACGTGAAAAGCCAGCTCAGGGCATCTCATGAGCGTGTTGTTTGAATTGAGCTACTTTCGTCGTCCAATATGCAAATCCGCGGCTACCCCATACAGTCCGGCGAACGCGATCCAATCAAAAAATCGATGCAGCATCAAAAATTGCGGAGTCACGCAAAACCCAACCAACCCAAGTCATTGCAAATCGCAATGAGGGCCCAGAGGTCTACAAGAAATTCAAGTCTCAGGGGTCAGCCCGCACGACCGTGGGTTGGTTGTTTTCATTGCATCGCGCAAGATTTCGAGATCAAGACACATTTTCTTCGACCGCTCGGCATCACTGCCGTTATTTGTGTTGCAAAATTTGTTTGGCTCGAAGAACACTAGCGACTGACTGAAATCATGAGAAAAATTCATTTGAGATCTAAAGAAATCTAGCATTCTTCGTCGTCCTGTATTAGCTCAAATTTGCACAAAATTTCAGTGAGTAATTCAGCGAAGTGACCTTCGGCTGCTCACAGTTAGAATTCCCGTCAACTCGCATTTTCTGCGTTTGTGTGGAGAGCAGAACGATACACCATAGCATATGGTTCCAATGTTGGCGCCATGGATATGGTATGACTTTTGCGCTTGGTATTGTCATAATGGATCCATTTTTCATCTTGAGTCACGATCCGATGCAAAAATGATTTCTTTTTATAGCGTGGCACGATCCGATGCAAAATGATTTCTTTTTATGGCGCTCAAGCAGCATTTCAGACATACAGAAGCGCCGTTCAACGTCTCTCGGCTGCAACTCATAGGGGACCCAATTATCTTGCTTCTGAATGTATCCGGCGGCTTTCAAACATTCTGAAATGGCTTGCTGAGTCACTCTCAATGATTTGGCAAGTTTGTCTTGCGTTTGACATGAATCCTCATCGAGTAGCGTCTCCGATTCTTCGTCTTCAAACTTTTTGGCTGTCCTGGGCGTTCTTTGCCTTTGAGGTTAAAATCGCCACTTTTGAAGCGTTGAAACCATTCAAAACACTGTGTTTTCGCTAAATCATTGTCGCCATAAACGCCCACAAGCAAACGCTGACTTTCTGCAGCAGTTTCTTTGCAAAAAATGACCCAACAGAACGTCCCGCAAATGCTGTCTTTTTCTCCAATTTTCGAAGTTATTCATCGTGAAAAATAATAATGATGCACACAAGATAAAATTGTTTTGTTGTCTGATTTTGATAGCTGTCAAATGTACCTTCAAAATGACGTATATATAAAGTTCGAGCTTTCAAGATATTTGTTTGAACGGACATCTAGCGTCAAATTCCGGTTATTAAGTTGTACACCTATTATATATATTTATACATATACTTGTGTATATATATATGGAATATATCGCAATTTGTGACCACGCTAGAGGTTGCAATTTTACTCCGATTTTCTCCAAATTTTCAGAAAAGGTGTATTGAATAATTATCTCGGTGAATTTTGTGAACTAGCTATATCGGCTGATTGAAAACGAAATGGCGGCCATTTTAGACGAAAATCGTGATTTCTGTTTCAAAGTATAGCTCCGATTTGGATAAAATTCGGTAGAAAGATTTAATAATATACACGATGAATCTCACTATAAAAAATTCAAAATCGGCTCGTTGCGGCTGCTCAAAGGTTGGAAAACCTGCAAAGTTTTGTTGTTGTAGTTGTGACCAAAGCTTTCAACCGATATTAACAAAATTCGGTAGTTTGATAAAAACTATAAGTATCTAACGAATTATGTAAAAAATTGGAGGGTTGCATGTGCAATCTTCAAAATGGCGGCAGTTTAGACATGCGTTTTTTTAGGGTTTTGAGCCCTCTACTGGTAACATTTACCAACGGATTTTGATGAAACTTGAGGTTATGAATCTCTGTACTAAGTTATTTTATTAAATTATTAAAATTGAATGAAAAATAAAAATGTCGAATATTTAAAACCTATTGTTTTAGCTGCCATTTTCACTAAAACTTGAATACTTTTGCCCTGTCTAGAGTGAAACTCTGATTTGAACGAGATTTGATTTGATCTTCCCTCTTTTACAGTAGATTCACTCTTTTTGCCGTACTCCTCTCACGCGCGGTCTCCATTTCCGCCTGCTTGAATATATATTGTTCCCCTTTTTGTGTTGCTCGAGAAGGAGTTTTTTTTTTTTTTGTGGTAGGGAGGTGAAGGCATTTATGCCCGCCGAGTCTGGCAGTGTGGGACTCCCATGGAGGATACCTTTGGACTACCCACTAAACACCTCCCCTGTCAATCTGAGAACCTAGCCTGGAACCGTTTGACACATTACTTCGGGCCAGGTCTCGTTTTGTTACGCCGTGGGGCGCCTTCAAGCTGGGGAGTCCCTTTCCTAGCGGGAGGGGAGGGGGGAAGAGGAATTGCCAGAAGAGCGATCCCCCAGCCCCAGCGCCTCCGGCTGCTGTGAGTCCCTTTTATATATTAGGACTGCCCGAGCATAATGTGCCACCTGGTTCCATTTGTCAACCGATTCGAGCATCACCGCAACTATATTATCCGGGGTGAGCTCTTCCGTCTCCCTGTAGAGTTCCCTTCGCAGCCTGGCCCATTTCGTACACGCAAAAAATGTGTGACAGGCATTGTCCTCTTCTCCTGGGCAAAACCGACAATCGGGAGACCGTGACTTGCCGATCTTGTGCAGGTAAGACTGAAAACACCCGTGCCCGCTCAAAAGCTGGGTCAGATAGAAGTCAGTCTCACCATGCCTTCGATTTAGCCACGGTCTCACATCCGGGATGAGGCGTGCAGTCCACCTTCTCTTCGTGCAATTCCTCCAAGACTGCTGCCAATCGTTGAGCGAGCGTTGTCTCTCCTCGCGGACAACCATCTCCCTCGCATCCTCGTTTCGGCGCAGGTAAATAGCGCGGCGCTCTCTAGCAAGGAGGGCGACAGGTATCACGCCTGCAATCACTCTCACCGCCGAGTCGGAGACTGTTGGATACGAAGATGCAATTCTCAGTGCTCCTCTTCTCTGTACCTGTGCCAATCGTTTTCGGTATACCTCCTTGCTGAGAGCGTCGCCCCATACCTCTGCTCCGTACAGTAGCACTGACCCTACAGCACTCATCAAGAGGCGTCTTCTTGATGGGCTGGGTCCCCCTACGTTGGCCATAAGTCGACTCAGGGCCGATATTCCCGAAGCAGCCTTCTCAGCCGTTGCCCTGATTTGCTCAGAGAAACTCATCTTTGAGTCGATCAGTAGCCCCAGGTACTTCACCGCTGGCTTCGATTCGATCTGTATATCTCCAATACTGATCATCCTTACTCTAGGGATTCTCTTTTTTGTCAAGATGACCACTTCGGTTTTCTCCAGTGCTAGACTGAGCCCGCGAGTAGTCATCCAGTCCCTCACTCGGCGCATTAGCATACCTAGCCTAAGTTGCACTTGTTCAACGGTGCGTCCGGCGACCAGAGCCGCAACATCATCCGCATAGCCGACCAAGCGCGACTCATCTGGCATCTCAAGTCTCAGTAGCCCGTCGTAAGACACGTTCCACAGGTCTGGACCAAGGATAGATCCCTGGGCAACACCCGATGTAACCGCCATCCTTCGTTGGCCCTGTGTCGTGTCATAGAGCAGGCTTCGGTCCTTTAGGTAGTTCCTCAAAAGCCGCATTAGATATTCTGGAGTTTAAGTTGGACAACTAGGCCTTATGATTCCATGCCATCCACATCCGTAACAATTTCGACCCTCGCACTCTCAGAACAAATGCTCTCAACTACCGCAATCCGAACAAGATCTCCGTGTTGCTCCATCGGATGTGTTGATCTCAATTAATATTGGTTCCAGCATAGCATTCTCCTTTTCATACACAAGTGGGTTCACAGTGAATTTCCTCAACTCACATGATCTATATATATTTATATATTCTCTCTCTCTCTCTCTATATATATATATATATATATATATATATATATATATATATATATATATATATATATATATATATATATATATATATATATATATATATATGTATATATATTTACATGTACAAATAATTCTGCGAGCTACTTGTTTTCGCAACCATTAAGAACAACAACAAAATGAATTTACTCGAAACCACCAAGCATGATCAACATTTGAAAGTGAGTCACCGCTCCATTCATCTGCTCGAATATACCAGATATCTCTCGGCAGAACATTCACCAATGTACGAGAAATGCATTGAACGGATGGAGACCCTATATAAAGGCGGGCTGAATGAATAGGGGGATCATTCATTCGACCGCGATAAAAACTGCGATAGTGGGTGGAAAGCGAATTGAAAAGTGATCAAGTAATAGTGAAGTGATCTTAGACAATTGCGATAGAAATAAATAAATACTTAGTAAAGTGATTGTGCATTTTTAAGTAATTGAATAAATTCTTTTAATTTAATTTAAAAGACATTGCGTTTTCACTTCCTTGATCGTTTTCAAAAAAAATACGGGCCAATAACACCACCAGACTATAATGCACACCAAACGGTCAATTTTCCCGGATGCAAAGGCCTTTCTGCGATCACCTGAGGATTATGAGAGCCCCATGTGTAGCAATTCTATTTATTTACGTAACCACTGAGTGAAAAATGAGCCTCATCACTAAAGAAAATTTTGTTCGAAAAATCGTTATCAATGGCTTGTTGTTCAATCACCCAATTCGCATACATTCTGCGTTGTGTATGGTCTTGAGGCTAAAGTTCTTGAGTGAGTTGGATTTTGTTCGGATGGAGATGCATATCCAAATGCAAAATCCGCCACAATGAGCCGTAAGACAAGCCCAAATGTTGAGTACGTCGAGGAATCGACAAATTCGGGTCTTCCTCCACACTTTGAGCAACGACAGCGATATTTTCAGCAGAGCGAATGTTGCGATGATGCACAGGCCTTGCGATATCAATAACCGATCCAGTCTCTTCAAACTTTCTCACTGTGTTCGAAATCGTTTGCTGTGTAGGT
Source organism: Odontomyia ornata (assembly GCA_963969285.1). Lineage (NCBI taxonomy): Eukaryota > Metazoa > Arthropoda > Insecta > Diptera > Stratiomyidae > Odontomyia > Odontomyia ornata. Next base: position 216,411,293 of record OZ017740.1, read on the forward strand.
CGATCATGTTGACCGTAATCGGCTCGTAAAGCCCTAAATGTTGATACAGCAGAACCACCATTTTTATAATAAAATTTGATTATTTTAACACATTTGTCGACTGTTAAACGATCCATATTTCTAAATTGCAAACCTTCAACTAAAAAAAACCATGCTTTGGATGGCAATATTTTTGACAGATGTTAAATGGCAGGGTTATGCTTTCCCAGCCACGAATAGATAACCCTATATATATATATATATATATATATATATATATATATATATATATATATATATATATATATACATATATATATATATATATATATATATATATATATATATATATATATATATATTTATATATATATATATATATATATATATATATATATATACATATATATATATATATATATATATATATATATATATATATTTATATATATATATATATATATATATATATATATATATATATATATACATATATATATATATTTATGTATATATATATAGATATATATATATATATATATATATATATATATATATATATATATGTAAATTTATTTAATTATATATAAATACGAGGAACCCGGAAATTGTAATTTAAATTCCCCGGGTAACTGATATTTCAAAGAATGCTGTTAAGTTGGTAGGACTATCCTTAATTACTATGCCAAATATAAGCGCAATTCGTTAACCAGGGTCAGTGCTACTGTACGGAGCAGAGGTATGGGGCGACGCTCTCAGCAAGGAGGTATACCGAAAACGATTGGCACAGGTACAGAGAAGAGGAGCACTGAGAATTGCATCTTCGTATCCAACAGTCTCCGACTCGGCGGTGAGAGTGATTGCAGGCGTGATACCTGTCGCCCTCCTTGCTAGAGAGCGCCGCGCTATTTACCTGCGCTGAAACGGGGATGCGAGGGAGATCGTTGTCCGCGAGGAGAGACAACGCTCGCTCAACGATTGGCAGCAGTCTTGGAGGAATTGCACGAAGGGAAGGTGGACTGCGCGCCTCATCCCGGATGTGAGACCGTGGCTAAATCGAAGGCATGGTGAGACTGACTTCTATCTGACCCAGCTTTTGAGCGGGCACGGGTGTTTTCAGTCTTACCTGCACAGGATCGGCAAGTCACGGTTTCCCGATTGTCGGTTTTGCCCAGGAGAGGAGGAAAATGCCTGTCACACATTTCTTGCGTGTACCAAATGGGCCAGGCTATGAAGGGAACTCTACAAGGAGACGGGAGAGCTCACCCCGGATAATATAGTTGCGGTGATGCTCGAATCGGTTCGGGCAGTCCTAAAATATAAAAGGGACTCACAGCAGCCGGAGGCACTGGGGCTGGGGGATCGCTCTTCTGGCAATTCCTCTTTCCCCCTCCCCTCCCGCTAGGAAAGGGACTCCCCAGCTTGAAGGCGCCCCACGGCGTAACAAAACGAGACCTGGCCCGAAGTAATGTGTCAAACGGTTCCAGGCTAGGTTCTCAGATTGACAGGGGAGGTTTTTAGTGGGTAGTCCAAAGGTATCCTCCATGGGAGTCCCACACTGCCAGACTCGGCGGGCATAAATGCCTTCACCTCCCTACCACGAAAAAAAAAAAAAAAAAAAAATTTACGAGAAACGAGTGAATAGGTAGAGACACTATATAAAGGCGAGCTGAATGAATTGGGGGATTCATTCATTCATTCGACCGCGATAAGAACTGCGATAGTGTGTGGGAAGCGATATTATTCGAGTATTAGAAAAGTGATTTTCGTAATTGTTTCGCACAAACTATTTCGACGTTCCACAGAAATTGTTTTAACTGATTCTACGGAAAATAAACAATGGTTAAACATTTTTTGTAATTAATATATTCCTCAGTAATGGGTGACCGAGCACACATGGCGATTCTAACAAAATGCGGGAGCGAATACACCTTCAATCTTTACTCGCCTACAGCCAATTCAACAAGAGACCGAAACTAGTCAAATCATTACTTAAGTACTAGTGATTACTTATTCTACTACATAATTCGATTTTAGGTCCATCTATGATCTCGGGTCAACATTATAATATAAGTATAATACAAATTTAACTATAATATTCATTAGATGATTACATTTGTAATTTAATAAATTTAATCATGATTTCGTATCGTTTTTTCAACCAGTTAATTGCGGTGGCGGCGATTGAATGCGAGGAATGGTCTGCTAATGGGCCGAACATCCTCCCCCCTGCTGAAGCGTCAGCGAAAGTATGTCAATGATGATTTTCGAGCGTTGATCGATTTGACATTCAAAGTCCGCCAGACGAATTGTCGACGGTATTTCCACCGTGTCGATAATTGTTTGGCGCTGGAACATGAGCCGTTTGTCAGCGCGTCTCACTCGCTGTATGTTCGTAGCTGAAGATGAAGTTTGTTCTGTGAATAAAGGGTGGTTGAAAATGTTTCTTTGTGTTTAGGTAGGAAGCGAAATTTTGAGTCTATTCTATGGGCAAGGGAGCGATCTTATTTATGGGTCGCTTAAAATGTGATGCCTTGCTGCGAATAGTCACGACACGAACTATTCCGTCTTTGCCAGGATGCGTTTCTGTAATCCGCCCTAATGGCCATTTATATGGTGGAAGTTTCTCATCCCTAACCAAAACCATCATGCCGGGACTGAGATTCGGTCGTTGAGTTAGCCATTTGGGACGTTGCTGGAGGCGGGACAAATACTCTGTGCTCCAGTTTTTCCAGAAGGTTTGAGTCATACGTTGAGTAAGTTGCCAGCGATCCAATCGCGCTATGTTCAAATCCAATAAATTGTCTTCCGGAGCAGCAAGTAAAGCATCGCCAATTATGAAGTGTCCCGGTGTTAACACATTGAAATCGGACGGATCATTGTTGATCGGACACAGTGGCCTGGAATTTAGACATGCTTCGATTTTGATCAAGATAGTGTTCAATTCTTCATAAGTGAGGCACGCATCTCCGAGAACTCTTCTCAAATGATGTTTTGTCGATTTGACGCCTGCCTCCCAGAGACCCCCAAAATGTGGTGCGGAAGGTGGGTTGAAGTGCCACTTGATGCCGTCGTTACTTAGTTCCTCTTCAAGCTCTCGATTTCTTCCAAAGATTTGTTCGAATTCAGAAGTAGCTCCAACGAAATTTGTCCCACGGTCACTATAGATATGGGAGCATAAACCTCTCCGGCTTGTAAATCGTCGAAACGCAGCTAGAAAAGTTTGCGTCGTCAGATCGCTCACTAATTCTAAGTGGATCGCTTTAACTGCAATGCAAATGAATACAACGACGTAGCCTTTGTATGTGCGTTGTCCTCGACCACCGTGCACCTTTACATTAAGAGGACCGCAGTAATCAACACCGGTGTGGGTGAATGGCCTAGAGGGGTTGACACGAGCACTTGGAAGACTCCCCATCAATTGTTCATACGTTTTCGCTTTGTGCTTATGGCATACCACACAACGATGTATGAATTGGCTGATGGCTCTCCTTGCATCAACAATCCAGTACTTGCTTCGTATTAAATTTGATGTCAGCTGAATTCCACCGTGCATCGTAATTATGTGATATCTTCTGATGATTAGAGTAGTCAATGGGTGTTTTTTGGGCAGAATTATTGGGTGTTTATATCCAAATGGCACGTTTGCATTTTGCAATCGTCCTCCTACCCGTAGCATGCCAAATTCGTCTAAAAATGGAGTCAATTTTAATAAGGTGCTTTTTCTATCCAGTGGAACTTCATCTCTCAAATTTTGAATATCATGGTTGAACGCAGTTTTTTGAGTGTGCACTAAGCAAAACCTTAACGCTGCTTCTAATTCTCTCGCACTCAAATATGGAGTCTCTGGCTTGTTCCCCATTGCGGATGAACGAAATCTAAAGCAATAAGCTGTAACGCGGATCAGACGAGAAAAGGATGAATATTTTTCCAGAAGCGAATCTCTTGCGCTAACCTCAGATTCTATGCTTATGCATGTCATAACTTTCGATTTCCGAGCTTCCGATTCATCAATAGGGATTTCTATTACGTTCGGCCAGTCTGATTTAGGCCCCTTCAGCCATTTTGGGCCTGTCCACCACAAGTTGTTCGTCACTAGATCCTGAGGTTTCACTCCCTTTGTGGCAAGATCTGCTGGATTTTGCTTTCCTGGAACGTAGCGTCAAGACGAACCCTTTAAAATTTCATGAATTTGAGCCGTTCGGTTCGCGACAAAGGTGTTCCAGTGTGACGGGGGGGCTCTCAGCCAAGACAGGACTGTAGTTGAATCTGTCCATAAATATGTTGGTATCGACTCCATCTTGAATGCATCCTTGACCTTCCTTATTCCCTTTGCCAACAGCACCGCTCCACACAATTCAAGTTTTGGAATGGATTTTGTTTTCACCGGAGCAACTTTTGTCTTAGACATTACTATGGTTGATTCGTATTGATGGCAGTTTCGAGCAACTAAATATATGACTGCAGCATATGCTTCCATTGATGCATCCGAAAATCCATGGAATTCTATGTCGTGTGATCCATTAACAGTGCGAAGCCATCGAGGAATGCGAATGCAATGTACTGCTTGCAAGTCTGTTTTGAATTGTTGCCACCGCGTTTGGATTTTTGTTGGCAAGTATTCGTCCCAATCCAAGCCTGCCAACCAAAGCGACTTCATCATAATTTTCGCAACGACTATAATGGGTGCCAACCATCCCATAGGATCAAAAAGTTGGGCTATCTCGGAGAGTAGTCGCCGTTTACTGGTGGTTGGTTCTTTCAAGTTCAATTTAATGTTATAACTGAATTCATCCGATTTCGAATACCAAACAATGCCAAGTGTCTTGTGTCCATGTTCCAAGTTGAGGTCGAGTGTTGGTTGTTCTTCACGGTCTTCCTTTGGAATATCCTTCATTAGCGTAGTGCAGTTAGATAACCATTTTCGCAATTTAAATCCTCCGGATTTTAAAAGTTCATTAATTTGATCCATTTTCTTACGAGCTTCTTCGATAGTACTCCCACCTGACAATAAGTCATCTACATAGGTTTCATCCAGTATTGCATCATATGCGAGAGGATATAACTCTCTTTCATCCTCTGCTAATTTCCTCAATGTCCGTATTGCCAAATACGGCGCACAAGAAGTTCCAAACGTAAGAGTTTTCAGACAGAAGTCTCTTATGGGGTACTGCGGACTAGTTCTCCAAACTATTCGCTGTAGTTGTGCATCGTCATCATGTACGTATATCTGGCGATACATCTTCTCGATATCCGCCACAAATGCAATTTTCGGCAATCTCCAGCGAAGCAGTACCGTTGTCATGTCGTTCTGAATGGTCGGTCCGACCATCAGCAAGTCGTTTAAAGAATATCCAGAATCTGTATTAGACGTTGCATTGAAAACGACCGGACCTTACACACCGCATGATGCGGAAGGTAGTTTCCTTTGCAAATTATCTTCTGGTTACCATCGTATAGGACGTCCAAGCTCTCTTCAATGGGGATCATGTGTCCGAGCTTTAGATATTCTTCTAGACACTTAGTGTACTCCTTTTGTATATAAGGATCTCTCTCAAACCGGCGTTCTAATGACAACAAGTTGCTAACTGCTCTTTTCCGAGATGCTCCCAGCATGTCCTTATGTTTCCCATCCTTAAATGGCAGTCGTGTAGTGTATCTACCGTCTATCCCACGTGTAGTGTTGTTTAAAAAGAAATCTTCACAGGATTGATCTTCTTTCGATAAGAACTTCTCTTCAACGTCTTCTATCGTCCAAAATTTAGCGATTTGTTCGGATAAGTCCTCGACTTCTATTTTGAAGGTTTGATATGGTTGGTTGGTTTCTGAGTTGATGGCGCCAGAAATTATCCATCCTATTCTGGTATTTTGGATTACTGGACCAAATGTCATTTTGATGAGATCGCCTAAAATGAGCTGGGCATATATCTCAGCGCCGAGGAGTAGGTCGATTCTTCCGGGATGATTAAAGTGAGGATCGGCTAATTTGAGATTTTCTAGTTGATTCCAGTTTGCTGCTACGACTTTGCGCGGCGGGATCAATTCAGTGAGATTTCTTAAAACCAAGGCGTTAAAGGATATGCATTCTCCATCCATTGTTCGTAATGTGGGGTTTACTGAGTCATTTGCGACAATTACGTTGGAATTTCCAATACCTGTGATGTTAGCCTTACTACTGTACCTTTTCAAGCCAAGTTGCTGCACTGCTGACTCTGTTATGAAAGAGGCCTGTGACCCTTGATCAAGGAGCGCTCGTAGGATGGTCTGTCCACGTGGTGATTGCACAGTAACTAGCGCGGTAGCTAAGATGACTTCCTTTCTTGCGGAAATGTGACGTGAGTTGCTATTGTAACCAATTGACGTGTTCACTGCCACTTGTTGATCAGTCGGAGGAGCCAAGACCATTTCCTCTCGATGTAACAACGTATGGTGTAATTTTCCACATTTTAGACATCTTGACTTACTTGGACAGCTTCCGGCCATATGTCCCTTTGAAAGACAGTTTATACATAAACAATGGCGTTTGACAATTTCAAACTTCGTTTTGTGGTTTGAGGCCGTAAACTGTTGGCATTGACGAAGCACATGTGGTTCATGGCACATAGCACATGATTGTTGAGGTCCACTATGAAATGCTTGTACTTGTCGAGTTTGCAGTGGTGTGGTTGGTTTTGGATATCTTGGGCGTTCTCCACATGATGTTGCTTCCAAAGCCCGAAATCGATTCTGTAGAAATGCTTTCAAGCCATCGAAAGTAGGGAGTTCAGTTTTAGAGGCCTGCATTTGTTCCCACAATTGTCTTGTTTCTTTGGGCAGTTTCTGAGTAGTGACAAAGATAATAACGGCATCCCATAAATTTGGAACTTGTATGTTCCCAATGGCTTGGACGCATTGCACCGTGCAGTCCAATAATCCCTTTATGGCTGGCGCGGTTTCACTGACACCATGTGCAGTGAATAGCCTTTTTAATTGCGCGTTAAGAAGTGCAACCTTATTCTCATAGCGGTCATTTAACACTTGCCATGCCACTTCATAGTTTGCTTCGGTAATGTTAAACTGTTTCAGCAAAACTTCGGCCTCGCCAGTGAGACTACCCTTGAGGTAATGTAATTTTTCCACCTTAGACAATAATTTTTTGAAGTGAATCAATGATACGTATAAGTCCCGGAAAGAATTCCAGTCTTCATAGTTACCCGAAAATTTTGGTAACGTGATTCTTGGAAGTTTTAATTCCGATTCACCTTGAGTTTCGATTGGAACTTGTAAACCACGCCCAGTTTCTGGTGGCCCATCTAATAACTCTTCTAACTCGCTTTTAATTGCTAGATACTCATCATCAAATTGACCAAATAGATCTTCGGTAAAATATGAATTCGATAATTCATCATCAGCCTCTATACTGGCCACAATTTTGGCGTGCCTTCCTATAAAGTTTGTATTTATTTCACGCACCCTTGTAATTAAATTTTGTAAATAGTGAGCTGTTTTCCTCCTTTTTGAATCCTTCTTATAATTTCTCACTAAACTGGTTAATTCCCCAACAGTAACCTTCTGTTGCACAATTAACGCTTGCATGACAAATATCAACCACCTCAATTCACAGAAAAAACAGTTGCTCACCTGATTACTATTTACCGTTCTGCTTCACTTAAGCAAATAACAGTTACAACTAAGTTGATACCAATCACCAAATTTCCAAGCCAAACTGATACGATTGCCTTTGTTTCCTTGTTGATGCTTCCAAATCTCCAAGCTATCCGGCTCGATTGCGTTTATTTCCTTGTTGATGCTTCCAAATTTCCAAGCTATCCGGCTCGATTGCGTTTATTTCCTTGTTGATGCTTCCAAATTTCCAAGCTATCCGGCTCGACGGACCAAAAAATGTTTCGCACAAACTATTTCGACGTTCCACAGAAATTGTTTTAACTGATTCTACGGAAAATAAACAATGGTTAAACATTTTTTGTAATTAATATATTCCTCAGTAATGGGTGACCGAGCACACATGGCGATTCTAACAAAATGCGGGAGCGAATACACCTTCAATCTTTACTCGCCTACAGCCAATTCAACAAGAGACCGAAACTAGTCAAATCATTACTTAAGTACTAGTGATTACTTATTCTACTACATAATTCGATTTTAGGTCCATCTATGATCTCGGGTCAACATTATAATATAAGTATAATACAAATTTAACTATAATATTCATTAGATGATTACATTTGTAATTTAATAAATTTAATCATGATTTCGTATCGTTTTTTCAACCAGTTAATTGCGGTGGCGGCGATTGAATGCGAGGAATGGTCTGCTAATGGGCCGAACAGTAATAGTGAAGTGAGTTAGAAGACAATTGCGATAAGAAATTTATGGACAAGTGTTAGATTTTTCATAGTGAAATTAAAATTAGTGAAAGTGTTAAATTGATCATTGTGCACTTTTGTAATTAAATAAACTCTTTTAACTTAAATTAAAAGACATTGCGTTTACACTTTCCCGGATCATTAAAATTATAGGCCGCGAACCAATAACACGCGACAATGGTGTCGAGAAGTGAGATTAAAATTTTGAAAGTGAAAATTTGAACATTTTTATAGTGCGCAATAGTAAAATTCAAAGAAATATTAAAAATGCCACGAAGCCTAAACTTAAAAAGTAATGAATTGACCATGTCGGAGCTTAAGGAAGAGCTGGAACAGTGAAACCTGGCTACGCAAGGTACAAAGGCAACACTGATTACACGCTTGCATGACGCGATTGAATCGGAAGGTGCGTATCTGGATTCAGGTGAGCCTATAGATGCAGAAAAAGGCGCAGAAGGTGGTGAAGCCGAAACAGCGAAACCAAAGGAACCAGAAAATGCGCTGATGCAAATGTTGATGCTGATGCAGCAAGAGCAGCGACAACAGACATCCAATTTAACTGCGAAGCTCAATGAACAGTCGTCCAATTTAACAACGAAGCCAAATGAACAATCAGCGCAGCTAAATGAACAGACATCCAGTTTAGCTGCGAAGCTAAATGAACAATCAGCGCAGCTAAATGAACAGACATACAGTTTAGCTGCGAAGCTAAATGAACAACCAGCAAAAATGAACCAACAAGCGATCGAAATCAAGGCGGATTTGCAAAAACAGTCAACCGAAATAAAAGCGGAGCTCAGTAGTCTCAACAGTCAAATTAAATGCGTCGAGGAAAAGGTAAACCAGGTCGAGGAGAAAATCAACCTTGAGATCAGCCAGGTCGAGGAGAGAATCAACCATGAGATGGAAAAAGTGAAAAAGGACTTGGAGGCAGCGAAGGCAGTAGTAACCGCTTCACCAGCCCCACTTATAACCGCAGCGCAAAGCTCATCTAGAAGTGTGCAAGCACCAATATTCGACGGGCAAACGGTCTGGAGTATTTACAAAATCCAGTTTGAAGCCGCCGCTAGGATAAATCACTGGAATGAGCAGGAACGAGCAACTGCATTAATTCTTGCTCTAAGAGGCCCAGCTGCCGAGCTTTTGCAGATTATCCCCGTTGAGTTGCATTCAAACCCGGCTGCTATAATGAATGCGCTGGACATGCGCTATGGAGACGATCATCTGAAGCAGATTTACCGGGCACAGCTACGGCATCGGATGCAGAAGTCTGGCGAAACCTTGCAGCAGCTAGCACAAGACATTGAGCGACTGGCACTTTTGGCTTACCCAGCGTACGACTCAGAACATCGAGATGACGTAGCAACAGAAGCATTCATCAGCGCCTTATAGGACAAGGAATTGCAACAAGCCGTGCGGTTAGCTCAAAAGCAGACGGTTAAGGACGCATTGATTTACAGTCTTAACTTCGAGGCAACACAAAATGTGACTCGCACCACTGCCCGGGTCCGTGAGGTAGTGGCAGACGAGTGCAGGTGTGAGCGCGTGGAAAATGAGCGAGAGCCGCCGGCAAATGGAGCGCCTAGGTGCTGGGACTGCGGTGAGAAGGGGCACCTGCAAAGAGACCGCAAGAAGCGAAGAAAACGGAGCTATTGCCCAGGATGGTGGAGATCCAGACCGTGTCAGGAGCCTAGAATGGAGGCCCATCAAACTGCAAGGGCTAACTTCGTGGGGCAAACGTTAGCTAGGAGGATCGACATCTCCAGCACCACCATCACCGTGCCAAAGCAACATCGTGGAGAAGCAGACAGATGCCTTCCTGGTCAAGTTAATGGTGAACATTGCACCATAACAAACGACACTAGTTCAACCCGATCGACGATCCGGCCCGACCTGGTGAGGCCCCAACTACTTCACAAGGTCAAAGTTCATGGAAATGCTGACGCCCTATCTCGTCATCCATGTCCAGCTAACTACAAGCATTGTCGGCGGATTGAGGAAAAGGAGCCGACCGTTGCTCTGCGAGTGATAACGGCCGAATTCGATGAAAGTTGGTCATCGGAGGAGATTCGAAATGCCCAGTTAGCCGATGAAGACATTGGACCATTGCTCGTATGGAAGGAGACGACTGGGCGACCTGAGTGGAAAGACGTTTCAATGCATGGCGCAACCCTGAAAAGCTATTGGGCACAATGGAACTCCCTTCAGGTGGAGGGTGACGTACTCAAGCAGAAATGGGAAACGGCGGATGGCAGCTCCTATAGGATGCAAACTATACTACCCAAAAGCCGAGTCCACGATGTGATTAAGGAAATGCATGAAGGATCCTCGGGAGGCCACCTTGGTGTTAACAAAACCTTAGCGAAATTGCGGGAAAGATTTTACTGGCTCCACGCTCGAGAAGATGTAGAGGACTGGTGTCGCAGATGCACCATTTGCGCTTCCGTCAAAGGTTCAAAACGACGACTGAGAGGACAAATGCAAACCTATAACGTGGGGGTACCGTTTGAAAGGATTGCTGTTGACATCGCTGGACCCTTTCCTGAATCTGAATGGGGAAATCGATACACGCTGGTTGTAGCCGATTATTTCAGCAAGTGGCCCGAGGTCTACCCCATTCCCAACCAGGAAGCAACTACTGTAGCTGAACAGCTAGTGTTAAATTGGGTCAGTAGGTACGGCGTGCCTTGCGAACTACATTCGGATCAAGGCCGAAACTTTGAGTCACTAGTTTTTGGCGAAATGTGCGAGCTGCTCGGACTACGGAAAACGAGGACAACACCGCTGCATCCCCAATCCGATGGAATGGTCGAACGTTTCAACGGCACGCTCAATAAACACCTTGCCAAGATGGTTGACGAGAAACAAAGGGACTGGGACCGACATATCCCACTATTTTTGATGGCGTACAGAGCTGCCGAGCATGCATCGACGGGCCAAGCCCCAGCCAAAGTCATTTTTGGAAAGACTGTTCGTTTGCCAGCCGATATAAAGTTCGGAACACCCCCTGAGAAACCCCAAACGATCTCGGAGTACGCAAGTGATCTAAGACAACGGTTGAACCAGATACATCGGACAGTGCGAAAACACCTCAAATCGGCTACTGACCGCATGAAGACCAGGTATGATCTAAAGGCTAATTCTACTGGCTTCCAGCAAGATGACTTGGTGTGGCTTTATAACCCGCAACGGCGAAAGGGTAGGTCTCCAAAGTTGCAACATAATTGGGAGGGACCATACCGAGTCGAGTTACAAAGCGAATCAACGACGTCGTATACCGAATACAGGAACATCGTAAGCCGAGAGCTAAAATGAAAATCGTGCATCTGGACCGTCTTGCCCCATATTACACCCAAGGAGAATTGATTACAAATAGCGACACATCTTTTCGGGGCGAAAAGAACTGAGGTGGGGGCAGTGTTACATGTACAAATAATTACATGTACAAATAATTCTGCGAGCTACTGTCGCAATTGTTTTCACGTCAACAAATGAATTTACTCGAACCCACGAGAACCCAAAAAGCATGATCAACATCTGCAAGTGACGTCACTCCATTCATTAATTTGCTCGAATCTACCAGGTACCTCTCGGTAGAACATTCGCCAATTTACGAGAAATGGGTGAATAGGTAGAGACCCTATATAAAGGCGAGCTGAATGAATGGGGGGATTCATTCATTCATTCGACCGCAATAAGAACTGCGATAGTGTGTGGGAAGCGATATTATTCGTAATAGTGAAGTGAGTTAGAAGACAATTGCGATAAGAAATTTATGGACAAGTGTTAGATTTTTCATAGTGAAAATTAAAATTAGTGAAAGTGTTAAATTGATCATTGTGCCCTTTTGTAATTAAATAAACTCTTTTAACTTAAATTAAAAGACATTTCGTTTTCACTTTCCCGGATCATTAAAATTATAGACCGCGAACCAATAACACGCGACAATATAATTTGTATTTAAATAATATAATATGATATAATATAATATAATATAATATATATATATATGTATCTATATATATATCTCTATATATATATCTATATATATATATATATATATATATATATATATATATATATATATATTTATATATATATATATCTATATATATATATATATATATATATATATATATATATATATATATATATATATATATATATTTCGGTCACATTAAAAAAAATCGCAACGCACTACTGAGCTGTACCGACTTAACCAGCTGCTGTAAACAAACTGGTTAACGAATTGCGCTTATATTTGGCATAGTAATTAAGGATAGTCCTACCAACTTAACAGCATTCTTTGGAATATCAGTTACCCGGGGAATTTAAATTACAATTTCCGGGTTCCTCGTATTTATATATAATTAAATAAATTTACATATATATATCTGTATATATATATATATATATATATATATATATATATATATATATATATATATATATATATATCAATATATATATATATATATATATATATATATATATATATATGTATATATATATATATATATATATATATATATATATATATATATATATATATATATATATATATATATATATATAGATATATATATATATATATATATATATATATATGTATATATATATATATATATATATATATATATATATATATATATATTATATATATATATATATATATATATATATATATATATATATGTATATATATATATATATACACATATATATATATATATATATATATATATATATATATGTATATATATTTATATATATATATATATATATATATATATATATATACATATATATATATATATATATATATATATATATATATAAATATATATATATATATATATATATATATATATATATATATTTATAGTTATTTATATATATATATATATATATATATATATATATATATATATATATATATATATATATATATATATATATATATATATATATATGTAAATTTATTTAATTATATATAAATAAGAGGAACCCGGAAATTGTAATTTAAATTCCCCGGGTAACTGATATTCCAAAGAATGCTGTTAAGTGGGTGGGACTATCCTTAATTACTATGCCAAATATAAGCGCGATTCGTTAACCAGTTTGTTTGCAGCAGCTGGTTAAGTCGGTACAGCTCAGTAGTGCGTTGCGATTTTTTTTAATGTGACCGAAATATATATATATAGATATATATATATATATATATATATATATATATATATATATATATATATATATATATATATATATATATATATATATATATATATATATATATATATATATATATATATATATATATATATATATATATATTAGGGTGTCCCTTATATGGCAAAAAAAAATTTTTTACTTTTTTTAAAAATGTAAAAATGTACTTAAATATCAAATTTCATGTGTGTAACATGATTGCAACCCGCGCCGCCCGAGCTCTAAAGCTTAATAGAAAATGGTGTTTTGGCCTAACATTTTGGTTTGATCCAAAACTAATAAAAATGCAACAAATAAAGTAAATATGACTAAAAATAAAATCAGATCAACATAAATTTTTATTTAAATACAAATTATATTGTCGCGTGTTATTGGTTCGCGGCCTATAATTTTAATGATCCGGGAAAGTGAAAACGCAATGTCTTTTAATTTAAGTTAAAAGAGTTTATTTAATTACAAAAGTGCACAATGATCAATTTAACACTTTCACTAATTTTATTTTCACTATGAAAAATCTAACACTTGTCCATAAATTTCTTATCGCAATTGTCTTCTAACTCACTTCACTATTACGAATAATATCGCTTCCCACACACTATCGCAGTTCTTATTGCGGTCGAATGAATGAATGAATCCCCCCATTCATTCAGCTCGCCTTTATATAGGGTCTCTACCTATTCACCCATTTCTTGTAAATTGGCGAATGTTCTACCGAGAGGTACCTGGTAGATTCGAGCAAATTAATGAATGGAGTGACGTCACTTGCAGATGTTGATCATGCTTTTTGGGTTCTCGTGGGTTCGAGTAAATTCATTTGTTGACGTGAAAACAATTGCGACAGTAGCTCGCAGAATTATTTGTACATGTAATTATTTGTACATGTAACACTGCCCCCACCTCAGTTCTTTTCGCCCCGAAAAGATGTGTCGCTATTTGTAATCAATTCTCCTTGGTTGTAATATGGGGCAAGACGGTCCAGATGCACGATTTTCATTTTAGCTCTCGGCTTACGATGTTCCTGTATTCGGTATACGACGTCGTTGATTCGCTTTGTAACTCGGTATGGTCCCTCCCAATTATGTTGCAACTTTGGAGACCTACCCTTTCGCCGTTGCGGGTTATAAAGCCACACCAAGTCATCTTGCTGGAAGCCAGTAGAATTAGCCTTTAGATCATACCTGGTCTTCATGCGGTCAGTAGCCGATTTGAGGTGTTTTCGCACTGTCCGATGTATCTGGTTCAACCGTTGTCTTAGATCACTTGCGTACTCCGAGATCGTTTGGGATTTCTCAGGGCGTATTCCGAACTTTATATCGGCTGGCAAACGAATAGTCTTTCCAAAAATGACTTTGGCTGGGGCTTGGCCCGTCGATGCATGCTCGGCAGCTCTGTACGCCATCAAAAATAGTGGGATATGTCGGTCCCAGTCCCTTTGGTTCTCGTCAACCATCTTGGCAAGGTGTTTATTGAGCGTGTCGTTGAAACGTTCGACCATTCCATCGGATTGGGGATGCAGCGGTGTTGTCCTCGTTTTCCGTAGTCCGAGCAGCTCCCACATTTCGCCAAAAACTAGTGACTCAAAGTTTCGGCCTTGATCCGAATGTAGTTCGCCAGGTACGCCGTACCTACTGACCCAATTTAACACTAGCTGTTCAGCTACAGTAGTTGCTTCCTGGTTGGGAATGGGGTAGACCTCGGGCCACTTGCTGAAATAATCGGCTACAACCAGCGTGTATCGATTTCCCCATTCAGATTCAGGAAAGGGTCCAGCGATGTCAATAGCAATCCTTTCAAACGGTACCCCCACGTTATAGGTTTGCATTTGTCCTCTCAGTCGTCGTTTTGGACCTTTGACGGAAGCGCAAATGGTGCATCTGCGACACCAGTCCTCTACGTCTTCTCGAGCGTGGAGCCAGTAGTATCTTTTCCGCAATTTCGCTAAGGTTTTGTTAACACCAAGGTGGCCTCCCGAGGATCCTTCATGCATTTCCTTAATCACATCGTGGATTCGGCTTTTGGGTAGTATAGTTTGCATCCTATAGAAGCTGCCATCCGCCGTTTCCCATATCCGCTTGAGTACGTCACCCTCCACCTGAAGGGAGTTCCATTGTGCCCAATAGCTTTTCAGGGTTGCGCCATGCATTGAAACGTCTTTCCACTCAGGTCGCCCAGTCGTCTCCTTCCATACGAGCAATGGTCCAATGTCTTCATCGGCTAACTGGGCATTTCGAATCTCCTCCGATGACCAACTTTCATCGAATTCAGCCGTTATCACTCGCAGAGCAACGGTCGGCTCCTTTTCCTCAATCCGCCGACAATGCTTGTAGTTAGCTGGACATGGATGACGAGATAGGGCGTCAGCATTTCCATGAACTTTGACCTTGTGAAGTAGTTGGGGACTCACCAGGTCGGGCCGGATCGTCGATTGGGTTGAACTAGTGTCGTTTGTTATGGTGCAATGTTCACCATTAACTTGACCAGGAAGGCATCTGTCTGCTTCTCCACGATGTTGCTTTGGCACGGTGATGGTGGTGCTGGAGATGTCGATCCTCCTAGCTAACGTTTGCCCCACGAAGTTAGCCCTTGCAGTTTGATGGGCCTCCATTCTAGGCTCCTGACACGGTCTGGATCTCCACCATCCTGGGCAATAGCTCCGTTTTCTTCGCTTCTTGCAGTCTCTTTGCAGGTGCCCCTTCTCACCGCAGTCCCAGCACCTAGGCGCTCCATTTGCCGGCGGCTCTCGCTCATTTTCCACGCGCTCACACCTGCACTCATCTGCCACTACCTCACGGACCCGGGCAGTGGTGCGAGTCACATTTTGTGTTGCCTCGAAGTTAAGACTGTAAATCAATGCGTCCTTAACCGTCTGCTTTTGAGCTAACCGCACGGCTTGTTGCAATTCCTTGTCCTATAAGGCGCTGATGAATGCTTCTGTTGCTACGTCATCTCGATGTTCTGAGTCGTACGCTGGGTAAGCCAAAAGTGCCAGTCGCTCAATGTCTTGTGCTAGCTGCTGCAAGGTTTCGCCAGACTTCTGCATCCGATGCCGTAGCTGTGCCCGGTAAATCTGCTTCAGATGATCGTCTCCATAGCGCATGTCCAGCGCATTCATTATAGCAGCCGGGTTTGAATGCAACTCAACGGGGATAATCTGCAAAAGCTCGGCAGCTGGGCCTCTTAGAGCAAGAATTAATGCAGTTGCTCGTTCCTGCTCATTCCAGTGATTTATCCTAGCGGCGGCTTCAAACTGGATTTTGTAAATACTCCAAACCGTTTGCCCGTCGAATATTGGTGCTTGCACACTTCTAGATGAGCTTTGCGCTGCGGTTATAAGTGGGGCTGGTGAAGCGGTTACTACTGCCTTCGCTGCCTCCAAGTCCTTTTTCACTTTTTCCATCTCATGGTTGATTCTCTCCTCGACCTGGCTGATCTCAAGGTTGATTTTCTCCTCGACCTGGTTTACCTTTTCCTCGACGCATTTAATTTGGCTGTTGAGACTACTGAGCTCCGCTTTTATTTCGGTTGACTGTTTTTGCAAATCCGCCTTGATTTCGATCGCTTGTTGGTTCATTTTTGCTGGTTGTTCATTTAGCTTCGCAGCTAAACTGGATGTCTGTTCATTTAGCTGCGCTGATTGTTCATTTAGCTTCGCAGCTAAACTGGATGTCTGTTCATTTAGCTGCGCTGATTGTTCATTTGGCTTTGTTGTTAAATTGGACGACTGTTCATTGAGCTTCGCAGTTAAATTGGATGTCTGTTGTCGCTGCTCTTGCTGCATCAGCATCAACATTTGCATCAGCGCATTTTCTGGTTCCTTTGGTTTCGCTGTTTCGGCTTCACCACCTTCTGCGCCTTTTTCTGCATCTATAGGCTCACCTGAATCCAGATACGCAACTTCCGATTCAATCGCGTCATGCAAGCGTGTAATCAGTGTTGCCTTTGTACCTTGCGTAGCCAGGTTTCACTGTTCCAGCTCTTCCTTAAGCTCCGACATGGTCAATTCATTACTTTTTAAGTTTAGGCTTCGTGGCATTTCTAATATTTCTTTGAATTTTACTATTGCGCACTATAAAAATGTTCAAATTTTCACTTTCAAAATTTTAATCTCACTTCTCGACACCATTGTCGCGTGTTATTGGTTCGCGGCCTATAATTTTAATGATCCGGGAAAGTGAAAACGCAATGTCTTTTAATTTAAGTTAAAAGAGTTTATTTAATTACAAAAGTGCACAATGATCAATTTAACACTTTCACTAATTTTAATTTCACTATGAAAAATCTAACACTTGTCCATAAATTTCTTATCGCAATTGTCTTCTAACTCACTTCACTATTACGAAAATCACTTTTCTAATACTCGAATAATATCGCTTCCCACACACTATCGCAGTTCTTATCGCGGTCGAATGAATGAATGAATCCCCCAATTCATTCAGCTCGCCTTTATATAGGGTCTCTACCTATTCACACATTTCTCGTAAATTTTTTTTTTTTTTTTTTTCGTGGTAGGGAGGTGAAGGCATTTATGCCCACCAAGTCTGGGAGTGTGGGACCCCCATGGAGGATACCTTTGGACTACCCACTAAAAACCTCCCCTGTCAATCTGAGAACCTAGCCTGGAACCGTTTGACACATTACTTCGGGCCAGGTCTCGTTTTGTTACGCCGTGGGGCGCCTTCAAGCTGGGGAGTCCCTTTCCTAGCGGGAGGGGAGGGGGAAAGAGGAATTGCCAGAAGAGCGATCCCCCAGCCCCAGTGCCTCCGGCTGCTGTGAGTCCCTTTTATATTTTAGGACTGCCCGAGCATAATGTGCCACCTGGTTCCATTTGTCAACTGATTCGAGCATCACCGCAACTATATTATCCGGGGTGAGCTCTCCCGTCTCCTTGTAGAGTTCCCTTCATAGCCTGGCCCATTTGGTACACGCAAGAAATGTGTGACAGGCATTGTCCTCCTCTCCTGGGCAAAACCGACAATCGGGAGACCGTGACTTGCCGATCTTGTGCAGGTAAGACTGAAAACACCCGTGCCCGCTCAAAAGCTGGGTCAGATAGAAGTCAGTCTCACCATGCCTTCGATTCAGCCACGGTCTCACATCCGGGATGAGGCGCGCAGTCCACCTTCCCTTCGTGCAATTCCTCCAAGACTGCCGCCAATCGTTGAGCGCGCGCTGTCTCTCCTCGCGGACAACCATCTCCCTCGCATCCCCGTTTCGGCGCAGGTAAATAGCGCGGCGCTCTCTAGCAAGGAGGGTGACAGGTATTACGCCTGCAACCTCACCGCCGAGTCGGAGACTGTTGGATACGAAGATGCAATTCTCAGTGCTCCTCTTCTCTGTACCTGTGCCAATCGTTTTCGGTTTACCTCATTGCTGAGAGCGTCACCCCATACCTCTGCTCCGTACAGTAGCACTGACCCTACAGCACTCATCAAGAGGCGTCTTCTTGATGGGCTGGGTCCCCCTACGTAGTCCATAAGTCGACTCAGGGCCGATATTCCCGAAGCAGCCTTCTCAGCCGTTGCCCTGATTTGCTCAGAGAAACTCATCTTCGAGTCGATCAGTAGCCCCAGGTACTTCACCGCTGGCTTCAATTCGATCTGTATATCTCCAATACTGATCATCCTTACTCTAGGGATTCTCTTTTTTTGTCAAGATGACCACTTCGGTTTTCTCCAGTGCTAGACTGAGCCCGCGAGTAGTCATCCAGTCCCTCACTCGGCGCATTAGCATACCTAGCCTAAGTTGCGCTTGTTCAACGGTGCGTCCGGCGACCAGAGCCGCAACATCATCCGCATAGCCGACCAAGCGCGACTCATCTGGCATCTCAAGTCTCAGTAGCCCGTCATAAGGCACGTTCCACAGGTCCGGACCAAGGATAGATCCCTGGGCAACACCCGAGGTAATTTCCATCCTTCGTTGGCCCTGTGTCGTGTTGTAGAGCAGGCTTCGGTCCTTTAGGTAGTTCCTCAAAAGCCGCATTAGATATTCTGGAACTTGAAAGTTTTCCAGCGTATCCAGAATATCCACCCATCTAGCGGAGTTGAAGGCATTCCTGACGTCGAGTGTCACCAACAGGACGATCCGTCGCTTGGTGCGACTATATGCCTCTGCCTTTTGGACCGCGTTCACCACCTCTGCAATCGCATCAATGGTAGAACGTCCTGCTCTAAAGCCGTACTGCCGAGGAGATAGGTCCTCAGCAGCACGAGTCGCGTCAGTGAGTCTTCCCTTGATGAGTTTCTCTAGCACCTTCCCAGCCGTGTCTAGCATGCATGACGGGCGGTATGCAGACGGCGATTCGGGATTTCCCTTCCCCTTGCTGACCAGCACGAGCCTCGCCACCTTCCATCGTACCGGGAAAACCCCGTCCCGTAGGCAAGCGTTGAATGTGCTGAGCAGCAAGTCAGGACAATGGTGATAGACGAGCTGCAAAACCTCAGCTGGAACACCATCTGGACCTGGAGCCTTCCTCGCTTTCAGGGAGAGGACTGCCTCCTCCAGTTCCAGCTGTGTGAAGAGTGGGCACTCGACTGCTGTTTCACCAGGGACAGCGTCAACACGGACGGGATGAGCGGGGAAGAGTCCCCGCACTATCGCGTCCATCTTTTCCGCGTCATGTATACAAGGCTTCCGTAGGGCACCAAGTTTTCCTATGACCAGCTTGTAGCCAAGGCCCCACGGATCCCTATTTACATCGTCCACGAGGTCTTGCCAGCATCGGGCCTTGCTCTTGTTAATAAGCCTGCGAAGATATTTCCTGCCGGACCTGTATGCTGCTAGCCTAGTGTCTGCCTCCTCCCGTGTTCGCGCCCGCTGGGCCTCTCGCCGAAGTTTGTGACACTCGCTTCTTTGTTCGGCGATCTCGTTTGACCACCAGTATACTGGAGGCTTACCATGTCGGGGTCTCCGACGGGGCATGGAAGACTCGCAAGCAGCTATGATGGTACTCATAGTTGAGTTCACCAAGTCCTTGGCTTTAGGCCCTCCACTCCCTGGCGGAGCTCCCAGCAACGGTGCGCCTGCCGTAAGCGCGTCAGCGAACCTCTTGACGTCCATCCTCCCAGTCCTCCATCCGAGGATTGAAGTTTGGGCATATGCACGCAGAGTGGCACCGTCGTGAATCTCAACAGCTATATACTGGTGATCACTAGCCGAGTAGTCCTCTAGTACTCGCCAGTTGTGTACTCTAGGTACCAGGGACTCCGAAGCGAGTGTCACATCGGGTATGGTTCCTACGCAACCCCAGCGGCGGAAAGTAGGGGTGTTACCAGTATTTAGGACAAAAAGCGCTGTTCTGGCCACCATGTCCAAGATTTGCTTTCCCCTTGAGTCGGATTGTGGCATACCCCATTCGATGGCTCTAGCGTTGAAGTCTCCCCCGACCAGCATGTGGCCCTCTGTGTTCTAGACAGCGTCCTCCAGGGCATCGAGTTTGGTTCAAAAGGATCGCATTGCCTCGTTAGGCGTCAGATAAACACTGAAATATGTTATCCCTGAACACCGCACCCACACAAAACCATCCCCGCGTCCATGGCCCTGCACCTGAAGGCGGGCGCTGTCTCGAACTCAGATGGCCGAGGTACCAGTTTTGTCAGGGTACCACGCTTGCGAGTCCTTGTTATGATGTTGCTCGCTCAGCAACAGGAGGTCAGCTTTCTTATCCCTCGCAAACTGCTCAAGTAGGTCCTGGGCGTTTGTGCTTCGGTGCAAATTGACCTGCACGATACGGATCATTTGAGTATCGATTTGGCTTTAGTTAGGGCCTCCTTGAAAACCCAGCATCTCCCTGTCCCCGGCTCATGTTTGAGGTCGCCGGGTGCTAGCTTAGCATCCTTGCAAAGAATGCATTTTGCCTCGTTCGTGCACTCCTTCCTTTTGTGCCCGGTTTCACCACATTTGTAGCACAGAGATCTCCTGTCGGGTCCCCTACAGCCATACGCGGTGTGTCCGTATTCGAGGCATCTGAAGCAGCGGATAGGGATCGCTCTTCTCCGTATCCTGCAGATCACCCAACCTATCTTAATTTTGCCCTTCGCCAGGATTTGCTGGGCGTCTTTATCAGCTAGTTCGACAATAGCCATGCGCTGCCCCCTTGTGTTTTCACGTGTCAATCTTGTCTTGACTTCACTTAAGCTGGGGAACTCCCTCCCAATGGCATCCTCTACTTCAGCTTTGTCCGTGACGCAGTTGAGGTCCCTGATTTGCAGGGTGGCCATTGGTTCGAGCGAGGCAACCACTGCCGCATCTCCAAGAACCTTTTGAACCGCGTCACGGAATGCATCTTTGTTTGTGGCCTCTGGCCCGAATTCCACCAGCAGGCCACCGGTCCGGGTTGGTCGAACTGCTTTGATGGCAGTATTGGTGTCGTCTGGCTTGACCGCTCCTTTAATTTCACGGAGGACATCTGCGTAGGTTCGGCCCTTAGTGGGTTTAATAAGCAGTGCCTCTCGCAAGGGTTTGCGCCGCGGTTTGCTTTTTGTTTCCTGCGGTATATTGGGGGGTTCTTTGTTCTTTTCGTGGTTGAGCTCTTCGTCTGTTTTTTCTAGGAGTAGCTTTTTGGCCGCTTTTTTCGCTGCCTTGTTTCGCACCACATGAAACTCCTCGCCTGGAGTGTCAACTTCGTTTATGGTCTCGTCCTTCCTCCTTTTCTCACAGTCGCCTTCAATTGGGCTACCGGCCATTCTTTTGCTGCTGCTAGGACCCACTGATGCCTCGAGGGAGAGCGTGTCTTTTTGGTGCTTTTCGGTTGCAAGCCACCTCCGCCTGTAGTGCATTATGCGGCCAAAAAGCTCCTCCAGTTCAAGAATGCCATTCTTGACACTCTTGCCTATGTTTTTCTGCACTTTGCAGGCAGCCCTCAGTTGTTTGAAGATATTCCCCGCTTTCCGAGTAAGCCGCTCCTCTTCGGCGCGGTCAAGGGCGATTGTGTTATTTGGCGCCACCTCTTGGGAGAGGCCCCCGTTTCCTAGCCCTTTTGCTTCAATCGCTTGGGTCGCGTTTGAAGTGGCGTCGGCCAACGGCAAAACTTCTCCCTCCCCCAGTCTTACACTGGCCTCTGTTGGTGTCGCAGCTTGATCCGGATTGTGTACGTCTTGCACTGGGCGCTCCGGGGTGCGATAGTCCTTCTACTGCGCCCAAAGGCCGCAATGATGCCAGGTCGCACAACGCACTCTGCCTTCTTGCGTTCGTTAGTCCGTCTATGGTCTGTCTCCGATGATTTAACCTGTGATGTTGACTTTGACAGTGTTTCTGGGGTTTGCTGCCTCCCCCGCAATCGGTGACTTGTTTAATCGGTGTTCTTGCCAACAGCGGTTTTTACCTGAAAGGGTTCTCCATGCTAGCGTCCTGTTTGCTTTTGGTTTTCTCGTACATTGGCGAATGTTCTACCGAGAGGTACCTGGTAGATTCGAGCAAATTAATGAATGAAGTGACGTCACTTGCAGATGTTGATCATGCTTTTTGGATTCTCGTGGGTTCGAGTAAATTCATTTGTTGACGTGAAAACAATTGCGACAGTAGCTCGCAGAATTATTTGTACATGTAACAATATTATAAATAAATAATTAATTAGGGTAACTTATCTTTAGTGTAGTTTTTTCACAGTCTGGATACACAACGCAACAAAAACTGTTTTTGCTCTTCTTCAGCCGTGATAAGTCCATTAAAATCTTGCATTAATTTAACAGCTCTTTCAGCAGTGTCATTTACGACCTTCAAACGATTTATTTGTCTTCTAGCTTCCAAAAAAGCAGGATTGTCACCCCAAGAAGAAACATCTTCCCGAAGAAAACTTTCGTTGATCTGCAGTCGAGATAGAAATTGTTTGCTTCTTTGAGTCACAAAATCATCCAGCGTCATTTCTGTAAGAAAGAAAAACAGTTTAAATATGCAAAAACTAAGCCACGAAACTTTGAAAACAGAAACAAGAAAATATTAAGCTTACCAAACAAATTTTGCGTAATTTCTTCCTTCGATGGGAGATAGCGTTTAGTGGAATCTGATCTTTCGTCTTTGTTTAAATTATTAATCATTTTTGTCTGGGTTTTGGAATCAACTTCTTCATCAAAGAGTGATAACATGACTGTTTCTTCACACAAATACCATAAATGACGAACAAACTTGCTTGTCGCGTCCACTTTCTCATATTTTTTTAGAGCTTTCAAAAAGCACAAGTCCTGGTTAGGTGCTTTAATTGCCACTGTACATTCGAGCCAAGGTTTAGTATACAAGGTGGCGATAAATAAGCAAACATCTTGTAGAGCATTTTTGTCCTTTGCAGTAATTTTAAGTTGCGATTGAAGCAAACATGTATTTATAGAATAGATTGCTCTCGCCATCCATCGCGCTTGATGCAAAGCTCCGGGGGCCTGAGTTTTAGTTTATTCTCTGTATCTCCTCTTAAGAATACAGCGCATAGCTCAACCAATTCGCGGTAATCGTCTCTAATAAAAGGTTTTTCCAGTTCAGTCTTATAAAAAGTTAACAAACGTTACATGTTTGTCTCAGCAATATGCGCTTTAACAAAATCGAGAGGTGGCTCAATGTTATCGGTGTTATATGTTTCCAATTATCTCTTAACTTTTTGAAAATTGGAATATCTGGGCTACTTGTAATTTGCTTTACCTTGGTTTCAAAAACAGCTTTAAGCACCTGTTGGGTACTCACCGTTCTGCATATTCTTGTCCAACTTGTCCTCATCATATTGGTTGCTGGCTCCGCTCCACGCGATGTGAGGTAAATGGCCTGGAAATAATAAAACCCCACAAAGCATCGGACTTATTATATAATAAGATATACTTATCTGATGTTGTTAAGTTGTTTCGATCTGCTGCACGATGCGAACTTCTGTCAACACCATTAAATGTCAACTTGACATGCTACAAAATATCACAGGGTGCCCGTAAACTATTAATATCGCAGAATCACGTAATTGTTTAGAATATTATAAATTTAGTATAAGATTAATTTTACGCGGGAAAAAATGTACCGAAATTTTCATCAAACGGGAAACTCTTTGAAAGAGATTTTTCCGTTGTTCAGTTTTGCATTGTCCGTTCCCAAGGTAACTCGATCGCGATAAAGTGTGTAATTAGTTTGCAAGTTTTCCAAGTCGGGAATTAAAATAGTGTTATATGGAAATACAAAATTGGAAATATATAAGTTTAAAATTAAACTATAGTTTTATCGTGAAACATTTTTTGGTCCGTCGAGCCGGATATAGTTCCGGATAATTTGAACTGTGTGTTAGTTACGATTTAATTTTGTACAATTTTGTTGATTTAAGTGCAGTGAAAAAGCAATTAAAGATCGGTTCGCGCGGGTTAATGAAAGTGAGCAATTGAGCAAGGCAAGGTCTGGTAAGTTCCATATTTTAGTCCTTTTCCTCAATATTTAATTTCATAATCGACATCATCTTGAATTCTTTATTTGCTAAAATTTGGTGCACAATTGCAAGTTTAATTTATTTTGGAAAGAGCGAACCGTATCTCAAATCCGCATTACATTGGATGAGTATTGCGGTTGAATTTATTGGTCAGACATTGGATCGGTTTCGAATTGGTGTCAAATTTAGATTCTTATGCACAATTGCTATTGTTAGTGCATTTAAGAGTGCGAACCACACATCAAGTTTGCACTGCATCGGATCATTGTTGCAGATAAATTTAGTTGTTTGCTGTTGATTTGGAAGAAAGTTGAATAATTCGAAACTTGGATTAGATTTGGATCCTTGTTGCGGTGCTTAGGTAACGGTACTTACTGGGCATTGGGCGGAATTTGTGAACCGCCATTCAAACTTGAGTAAGTTCGAATCCTGTGCCGTGTCGCTTACTTAACAGTAACAAATAGACTTTCGTGCGAAAGACATTGGACTGTTTATTACATTATTTGATACAATTCGATTTAATTACATTTAATAGTTTTGAATTTCGTATTGGAATCACGTCCTGCGACCTCACGAACGATGGATGGTTTAGTGGCACAACAAAGTGTACTAAGTGAGCAGCTAAGCAAAATGGTCACGAATTTCCGAAAGGACCCTAAGGCATGGAAAACAACCGCGTATGCTACAAAACTACTGGAACGAGTGCAACAAATTCGTCGGTCCTTCACGGAGAATCATCATCAGATTCTTGAATTAGTAGATGGAAAGAAGATCCTTGAAGCAGATTATTTTAAATAGAACGTATATCTGAGGAGGCAGAATTGAATTTTGAGGTAGAATTGGAAGAGTTGCGAGTGGAGCAAGTGGCACATGGAGCGCAAAGTTGTAAAGAAGGAGCGAGTCCGTCATCGAAGGCAATGGATGATACAGACGTTCGGCTCCCACGGATCAACCTGCAAAAGTTCAATGGAAAATATGACGAATGGGCATCGTTTAAAGATCTGTTCACGTCTCTGATCCATAAAAAAGCCCATTTAACGAAAGTGGAGAAGCTTCATTACCTGAAATGCAGTCTGTCAGGAGAAGCAGAACAATTATTGAAGCACTATTCGATTACCGAAGCAAACTATGAATCAGCGTGGAAAATGCTCGTGGAACGGTACGACGATAAGAATGTATTGTTGAAAACGCAGTTCAACCATTTACTCCATATAAGCAACGCAAACGAAACCGCATCATCGATCAAAATGCTGTTAGACAAAACAGTTGATTGCGTGCAGGCCATAGACAATCTAAAGGTAGGAAGCATATGGGATGCAATATTAGTGCATTTGACGGCACAGCGATTACCATCCGAAACACGATAGATGTGGGGGCAACAGCTAAGGTTTCGGAGATACCATCGTTTCAACAATTGAAGGAGTTCCTACAATGCAGGTTCAGAGCGTTAGAAGCTGCTGGGGTAGAAAGGCATAAACCCATTCGCACATCACACAACGTATTTGTGACAAAGGAGGCGCAACAAATCGTGTGTATTCTATGCAAAGGACCACATTATTTGAGACAATGCTCGAGCTTCCTGAAGTTAGAATATCCTAAGAGATTCGAAATGGCAAAGAAAAATGGTTTGTGCCTCAATTGTCTAAACAAAGGACATTTTGTCGGGAAAGCCCTAGTAAATCGAGGTGTTTTCACTGTAAGAAGGCCCACCATACGCTCCTGCATAGACCAAATTCCTCAATTATCGGAAAGGAGTCCCATCAATTGCTGCCCCTGTTTATCCCTAATAGTCAGTCACCGCAACTAACAGCGCAGAATAATCAACATTGGACACCTGCGCTAAGACAACAATCGCTGACATTTGGGTCACACAATGGACAACCGTCTACTTCGTCTTCAGCTGATCATCGATTTCCAACGGTAGGCTCAACAGTCTCCAAAGTTAACTCATCGACCATTAGTGCTCCAAAAGCGGTATTGCTAGCGACAGCACTGGTGACAGTTGAATCTCCAATCGGGTTCGTTACGCTTCGCGCCTTAATGGATCAAGGATCACAGGCGTCCATCATTACGGAGAGCGCAGCTCAAGGACTCGGGATCAAAAGAGGTTGCACAAACATATCTGTAACTGGAATTGGGAAGACGAGAGGAATTCAAACCAATGGGACTTTGAAACTTAGACTGCGTACCAAGACAAATGAATGCTTGGTAGTGGACGTACTCATTTTGAACAAGCTAACTAGCTTTCTTCCATCGCAATTGGTTTCCACGTCGATTAGGGATCAGATAGGAAACATTGATTTGGCTGACCCGTACTTCGATCATCCGAGCACAATTGACGTCATTCTGGGAGCGGATGTATACGCTCAAGTAATTTTCAGCTAGGCTGGATAGTATCCGGGAGTGTGAACATTGGTCAGCAGCAAGTCCTTCATTCATTCCAAGTTGAAACGAACGAAAATATGGAAATAAGCGAACAGTCAAAACGATTTTGGGAAATTGAGGAAGTCGACGGGGATAGAACTAGAACGCAAGATGAGGATGCCTGTGAACATCATTATGTTACCCATGTAAAGCGAGAATCAGATGGTCGGTATCAAGTAAGACTACCTATTAAAAACTCGGAAAGTCGAAATTCCTTAGGGCTTTCGAGATCAAGTGCAATTGCAAGCTTATTGCACACAGAGAAACGTTTTGCCAGAACTGAAGGTCTCCGAGAGGAATATGCAGCTGTACTACAAGAATATTTAGACTTAGGACATATGTATGAAGTGCCTCATTGCAACGAATGGGCAATGGAAAACGGTCGACAGGTGATTACATCTAACTTCCTTCCACACCATGCAGTATACAAGGAAAGCACATCGACGAAAGTACGAGTGGTGTTCGACCCTTCCCGGAAAACAAGTTCTGGTGTATCCCTGAATGATACCTTGTTGACCGGACCAACTCTTCAGTGCAGCATGACAGCAGTTGTAATGAAGTGGAGGCTAAAGTAGTACGCTATGATGGCTGACATAGCCAAGATGTATTGACAAGTAAACATGTATCGAGAAGATTCCAATTACCAAAAGATCGTTTGGCGGCCCGAACCAAATGGCCCAATTAAAGATTACGCCCTCAATACTGTGAGGTTTGGAACTAGCTCAGCACCATTTCTGGCTATTAGAACTTTGCACCAGCTTTCATATGACGAAAAGAAAACGTACCCTGAGGCAAGAAAATCGCTCTTGGAGGAATTTTATGTGGATGACCTATTATCTGGAGGTGATAGCGTGCAAGAAAGCGTCATTAAAAGAGATCAGCTGATTAAGATCTTGAAGTCTGGCGGATTCCAATTGAGGAAATAGTTAGCCAATGACAATCAAATTTTGGTAGGACTTCCACCGGAAGATGTGGAAATGAATAACTGCGTTAAGTTTGAAATGGACCATGGATACAAATCATTAGGAATACTGTGGTACCCAATCAGTGGTTATTTTACATTTCGACTCAAAAGCCATGAAAGATTAGAAACTTATACAAAACGATCAGTATTATCGACAATAGCACGTTTGTACGACCCATTAGGATGGTTAGCACCCTTCACGATAAGGGCTGAAATATTGTTGCAAGGTTTATGGTTGTCAGGTCAAGATTGGGACGAACCGATACCCAATGTTATGAATGGAGAATGGAGTGCTTGGTTAAAACAGTTACCTGAAATCGAAAATATACAAATGCCACGATGGGTAGCATACCAGAAGGATTCGGAGGTATCACTTCACGGGTTTTGCGATGCATCCCAACGAGGATATGCGGCAGTTATTTATTTGACGGTGCGATCAGGTTCCACAGTTGCAAGTCATTTGTTAGTGGCCAAAACTAAGGTGGCGCCGGTGAAGCCAATTACGATTCCGCGTTTGGAACTTTGCGGAGCTGTTTTGTTGGCCTGATTGCTAAAAGAAGTAAAGGCAGCATTAAAGTTTGATCAAATACCTACGTGGTTGTGGACCGATTCCGAGGTCGTTTTGGCTTGGTTGAAAGGATTGCCAACACGATGGACTGTCTTTGTCAGTAACCGAACAGCTCACATCTTAGACGTCACCGGTAACATAGCGTGGAGATATGTACCTTCGAAGGATAATCCAGTGGATGCAGCGTCTAGAGGAATAAAGCCCTGTGATTTAATCGATAGTCAGCTGTGGTGGTACGGGCCAAGCTGGTTAACGAAAGGTTTCAATGATTGGCCTAAAAATAAAACCATTCAGTTAACTGACATAGAAAAACGAAAATCCATGATGGTCAATGTGGGATTAAAGACAGAGTATCTCTTAGATGAATTGTTGAAAAAATATTCTAGCTTAATGAAATTAATTAGAGTCACGGCATATTGTTTCCGTTTTCTTAGAAAGAAGTCCACACAACCCAATTTGCCAAAGTATCTCACTAGCGACGAATTACGGTACGCTTCGGAGTTTTGGATCAGGCATGTTCAACAAGATGCATTTCCGGAAGAAATATGTGAGCTTCAAAAGGGTACGTCCGTCGGAAAGAAAAGCCGGTTGGTCAATTTGAACCCGTTTATTGACAACAAGGGAATATTGCGGGTCGGTGGACGGCTCGAGCACGCGCCTTTAACATTTGATGCAAGACACCCGATGATTTTACCGCGAAATGGTGTATTCACCGATTTATTATTATAAGAAGTACTTTACACGGACATACGCAACTGATGTTGAATACCTTAGGAAGGAAATTTTGGGTGATTGATGGGCGTAACCGGGCTAAACAATCTATCCATAAATGCATTCGTTGTTTTCGCGCAAAGGCAAAGGAAGCCAGCCAGTTGATGGGCAATTTTCCAGAAGCTCGGGTAACTATGTCGCGTCCATTCACACACACCGGCGTAGATTTTTGTGGCCCGTTTGAAATTAAAGATAGACGAGGAAGAGGCAGCAGGACGACAAAGGGCTATGTGGCTATTTTCATTTGTTTAGCTGTAAAAGCCATACACGTTGAAATCGTTAGTGACTTGTCCACACCTGCATTCCTAGCAGCATTACGGCGGTTCATGGGAAGACGAGGATTCAGCAGTCATATATATTCGGACTGTGGTACCAATTTTGTTGGCGCAGCTGCTGAGTTGCAGCGGATCACAAAAATTAGTAATGAAGCGGCGGAGATTGTTGCAAATGAAGGAGTAACTTGGCACTTCAATCCACCAGCATCACCTCACTTTGGTGGACTTTGGGAGGCTGGTGTGAAATCTATTAAGGCACATTTACGTCGGGTTGTCGGACACGTGTCTCTAACATATGAGGGACTATCCACAGTGTTGATTAGAATCGAAGCCTGTCTCAACTCCCGTCCTCTCTGCCCTCTCAACGATGACCCGATGGATACCGCTGCACTCACGCCAGCTCATTTCCTGATTGGCGACGTAATGATAGCACTACCTGAAGCTGAATTGGAAAATGTCAACGTTAACTACCTTGATAGATGGCAGATGACTCAGAAGATTGCAAAAGATTTTTGGAGACGTTGGAAGACAGAATACTTGAGTCATTTGCAACGTAGACCAAAATGGCTTAAGTACGAAACCAACATAAAGGTGGGAGATTTGTGTATCCTCAAGGATGAAAAACTTTCTTCCTACCGGTGGCCATTAGCGAGGATCATTCAAGTACACCCCGGAAGGGATAATTTAGTTCGTGTCGTGACTGTGTGGACAAATGGCAAAAGCTATACAAGACCAATAACGAAAATTGCGCTGCTGTCAACGCAGGAATCTACACATTAATGTATATATATATATATATATATATATATATATATATATATATATATATATATATATATATATATATATATTTGTCGCACCATCCTTACTTTCCCCTATCCTATCCTTCACTCAGACCTTGCGCCGAGCAAACATTAATATTATACTGCGATTGAAGTCAATTTTGCTTTAACCTAACAATTTGGAGGTGGTTTGCAGTACAGGTGGAGGTGGACGCCCAGCATAGGTGGGACAACTTCATCACGCCAGGTCAAGGCAAGATTAATCCAACCGAAGTGAACTGAAGATAAAGCGTAGCGCAGCAAAGAATCGATTGGAAATGAAACGACACCAAAGGTATTCCAAATTGCAAAACAAAATAATTACTAGTTAACTTACAGGGCATTGTTGCGACTGAGGCGTTGCACCCCTCAGCCGGGGGAGTATGTTGGGTACTCACCGTTCTGCATATTCTTGTCCAACTTGTCCTCATCATATTGGTTGCTGGCTCCGCTCCACGCGATGCGAGGTAAATGGCCTGGAAATAATAAAACCCCACAAAGCATCGGACTTATTATATAATAAGATATACTTATCTGATGTTGTTAAGTTGTTTTGATCTGCTGCACGACGCGAACTTCTGTCAATACCATCAACTGTCAACTTGACATGCTACAAAATATCACAGGGTGCCCGTAAACTATTAATATCGCAGAATCACGTAATTGTTTAGAATATTATAAATTTAGTATAAGATTAATTTTACGCGGGAAAAAATGTACCGAAATTTTCATCAAACGGGAAACTCTTTGAAAGAGATTTTTCCATTGTTCAGTTCTGCATTGTCCGTTCCCAAGATAACTCGATCGCGATAAAGTGTGTAATTAGTTTGCAAGTTTTCCAAGTCGGGAATTAAAATAGTGTTATATGGAAATACAAAATTGGAAATATATGTTTAAAATTAAACTATACTTTTATCGTGAAACAGCACCAATTCATAAATATGATGACGACAAGCAAAAAGCAGCAATTCCCTTTCTAAAGTCTGCTCCAAAATAGCACAAGCTCCACTGGCCAAACGGCCAGTATTTGAAGCTGTTGTATCGCAGCACATTATCTGTACTTTATCATGGAGGTTCCAGTCAAAGAGTGCTGTTGAAATGGCTTTAGCTTGATGTTTTCCAGAATAACTCTCTAATTTTGGTACTGCAAGAAGCTGTTGTCTATCGTGAAATGAAGCAATAATTGGCAAGCGTTCTTCTTTTGAACTTTGTACATCCAATCCAGGTAATAGTTTTCCATCCCAATGGACCGTGACTGCGTCAGGCAAGTTATTCTGGAAGTCAGTTTTTATTGCTTCTGCCCTGGATTTTCTCGCCTGAGTACGAATTCGCTTAATCGAGGATTTGTTAATAGGGAAATCATCGCTGTTCAGACCAAGTGCTTCTACAACCGCATGGAGAATGTAAACTGAGTCCCTTACGCTTAATTGGCATCGATCTAAAGCTGCTACCAGTTTAGGAGTTATGAAACTTTTCGTGCCTCTTTTAGAACTTTTTTCGGGGTAAGGAATCTGAGAACTAAGTTCAGAGTTCGAAATCTGTTCCTCATACGAATTCTCAAGATATTCCAAGCTATCTATCGAAGAAGTAGATGCAACAGCCAATAACCATCTTTGTTTTTACTTTCTTTCATCTTCTTCCAATCGTCTTTGCCTAATTCGTTCTTCTTTCTCCGCCAATTTTCTGTCAATTCCACCTAAGCATCCCGGTCGACCAGGCTCTCTCTGTTTCCTTAAAAATTCTTTATCTTCCTCTAACTTCATTTTGTCGAAGGCATCAGCATGTGCAATATCAAATAAGTTATCAAGGTCTTTTACAAAATTATTTTCACGGTTCTTGAATGTCACCTGAGTTTTCTTACAGTTTTTTTGCAGATCGTTCCAAACATGATATAAGTCAACAAGTTTCTTCACGCAGTTAGGAAACGCCTTTGTAGGAGTTCTGGCTTTTTCCCAAAATATAATGCACTCTCTTATAACAAGATTCGCACTTCACGAATATTTTAAAATAAAACGGTGAGAACTTGTCGATTAGATGGTAATTTTGCACCATTTATCTGGTGGCTTGGAGGTCCGATAAGGTAAATACTTTGTTAATCACTTCGTAATTCCACAGACAACTTCACACAATAAACAACAACGCACTAATAATGTTAGAAATCACGCATAGAATGACAATTGAAACTCGCAGTAACAGGTCGCAGCGCTGCACCCGCGCGACTTGTATGGACAAGTTAAAAAACTCAAGTCGACACGGGTTATCGTTTATAAATCGGGCTAATATTTATTTCTATACTGTATTGGGTGAATACGAAAGTTTTTAGAAGGTATGCGTAAAAATATATTGAAATTGGAATTTAAGGGACACCCTAATATATATATATATATATATATATATATATATATATATATATATATATATATATATATATATATATATATATATATATATATATATATATATATATATATATATATATATATATATATATATATTGTTACATGTACAAATAATTACATGTACAAACAATTACATGTACAAATAATTCTGCGAGCTGCTGTCGCAATTGTTTTCATAATCAACGTCAACAAATGAATTTACTCGAACCCACGAGAACCCAACAAGCATGATCAACATCTGCAAGTGACGTCACTCCATTCATTAATTTGCTCGAATCTACCAGGTACCTCTCGGTAGAACATTCGATAATGTACGAGAAATGGGTGAATAGGTAGAGACCCTATATAAAGGCGAGCTGTATGAATGGGGGGATTCATTCATTACAACCGCGATAGAAAACTGCGATATAGTGGAACGCGAAGTAAAGACGATTGATTGTTTGAGTGCGAAGTGATTTAGAAGACAATTGCGATAAGAAATTTATGGACAAGTGTTAGATTTTTTTCATAGTGAAAATTAAAATTAGTGAAAGTGTTAAATTGTTTATTGTGCATTTTTGTAATTAAATAAATTCTTTTAACTTGAATTAAAAGACATTGCGTTTTCACTTTCCCGGAACATTAAAATTATTGGCCGCGAACCAATAACACGCGACAGTGGTGTCAAGAAGTGCGAAAGAAAAATTTTGGAAGTGAAAACTTTTGAACATTTTTGTGCACAATAGTGAAAATTAACGTGGAAACTGGTAGAAAAACAGCCGAAACAATAAAAATGACAGGAAACTTACATCTAAAAATTGATCAATTGACCATATCGTAGCTCAAGGAGGAGTTGGAACAGCGAAACCTGGCCACACAAGGTACAAAAGCCATACTGATTGCACGCTTGCGTGATGCGATCGAGTCCGAAGGCGTGAATCTGGATGCGGGTGAGCCCTCAGATGCGGAACAAGGCGCAGAAGGTGGAGAAGAAGAAACACCCAAATCAAAGGAGCCAGAAAATGCGATATTGCAAATGTTAATGCTGATGCAGCAAGAGCAGCGACAACAGTCATCTAATTTAACTGTGAAGCTTAATGAACAATCAGCGAAGCTTAATGAACAATCAGCGAAGCTTAATGAACAATCAGTGAAGCTGGATCAACAAGCGATCGAAAACAAGGCAGATTTTCAAAAACAGTCCACCGAAATAAAAGCGGAGCTCAGTAGTCTTAACAAGCAAATTAAAGGCGTCGAGGAAAAGGTTGACCAGGTCCAAGAAAAGGTTTACCAGGTCGAGGAAAAGGTCAGCCAGGTCGAAGAAAGAATGAACCATGAGATGGAAAAAGTGAAAAAAGAGTTGGAAGCTGCGAAGGCAGTAGCAACCACTTCACCAGCCCCGCTTATAACCGCAGCGCAAAGCACATCCAGAAATGTGCAAGCACCAATATTCGATGGGCAAACGGTCTGGAGTATTTACAAGACCCAGTTTGAAGCTGCCGCAAGGGCAAATCACTGGAATGAACAGGACCGAGCAACTGCGCTGATTCTTGCTCTAAGAGGACCAGCTGCCGAGCTTTTGCAGACGATCCTAGTTGAATCGCAATCAAACTCGAATGCTATAATGAATGCGCTCGACATGCGTTATGAAGACGATCATCTAAAGCAGATTTATCGGTCACAGCTAAGGCATCGGGTGCAGAAGTCTGGTGAAACCCTACAGCAGCTAGCCCAAGACATTGAGCGACTAGCACTTTTGGCTTACCCAGCCTACGACCCAGAACATCGAGATGATGCAGCGACAGAAGCATTCATCAGCGCACTAAAGGACCCGGAATTGCAACAAGCCGTGCGTTTAGCTCAAAAGCAAACGGTTAAGGACGCATTGGCTTACAGTCTGAACTTTGAGGCAGCGAAAAATGTGACTCGTACCACTGCCCGGGTTCATGAGGTAGTGACAGACGATTGCAGGTGTGAGCGCGTGGAAATTGAGCGAGACCCGCATGTAAATGGTGCGCCTAGATGCTGGAATTGCGGAGAGAAGGGGCACCTACAAAGAGACTGCAAGAAGCGAAGAAAACCGAGCTATTGTCCAGGGTGTGCAGCTAGAAGGAGATCCAGACCGAGTCAGGAGCCCAGAATGGAAGCCCTTCAAACAGAGGGGTCAGGAAACATGTAAGAGCCAACTTCGTGGGGCAGAGGTTGGCTAGGAGGATCGACGTCCCCAGCACCACCATCACCGTGTCAAGACTACATCGTGGAGAAGCGGACTTATGCCTTCCGGGTCAAGTTAAGAGCAAACTGCACCATAACAATCGACACTGGTGCAACCCGATCGATTATCCGACCAGACCTAGTTAGACAGCAACAACTTCACAAGGGCAGAATTTTCTCACTACGGACAGCTACGGGAGAAACTGCACCTGTTCATGGAGAGGTCAACCTCCAGATACAATTGGGAGACCTTGCGTTCCGACACAATTTTCTGGTCGCGAACATTATGGATGACTGCATTCTCGGAATGGATTTTCTGCGACCACATGGAATCACGTTGGATTTGGGCAAACGTGTATTGAAATGGCAGAATGTAGAAGTACTGATGGAGGATCCCAGCGTCCAAATTCCCAAGATGAATGTAGTGGTATGTACTGACACTGATGTACCGAATTCTTCCGAAAGCATTGTATGGGCCAAGCTTGATGGTGATTCTGGAGACCACCGATCTTATCTGATAGAGCCAACGAAGACGTCCGCATTGCGCAGTTTGATTGTAGGACGATGCCTTGTAAGATCTTTAAGGAACGGATATGTGCCAGTTAGAGTCCTTAACACCGCAGACTCAACTACGAGCATCAAAGCGGGAGAAGTCATCGGCAGCTGCCAGCCTGTTTCCACCGTCACCTCTTTGGAAGCTACTCACGACCATCATTGGAAAAGGAGGCAAGACACAGACAAAGCCCGGAAATCCACGTCTGCAATATTGAAGCAGGTCAAATTGCCAGTGCAGCTATTCAAACGAGCCTCTGATCTGGTCATCAAGTACAGTGACATCTTCTCAACAAGCCCGGATGACCAAGGACGAACGAGTATGGTAACTCACGTCATAGATACACAGGGAGCCAAGCCGATTCGACAAGCACCGAGACGTCTCCCTATAGCCAAACAAGGAGAAGTGAGCGCGCTGATCTCGGACATGGAAAAACAAGGCGTTATTGAACCTTCTGTCAGTCCATGGGCCGCGCCTGTAGTTCTAGTGAAGAAAAAGGATGGTAGCACTCGCTTTTGTGTCGACTATAGGCAGCTTAACGATGTCACTAAGAAAGATAGTTACCCACTCCCACGCATCGATGACATCATGGACACTTTAGCCGACGCAAAATGGTTTTCTACACTCGATCTCAAGAGTGGCTACTGGCAGGTAGAAATTGACAAGAAGGACCGAGAGAAGACCGCATTTTCAGTTGGGACCAGATTGTGGCAATTTGTGGTGATGCCGTTTGGGCTTTGCAATGCTCCAGCCACTTTCGAACGCTTGATGGAATATGTGCTACGTGGTCTAACCTGGAAAACCTGCTTGGTATACCTAGATGACATCATCGTCATCGGTAGAACGTTCGAAGAGCATGTGCGGAACTTAGAAGAGGTTTTCTCCCGATTACGACTGGCAAATTTGAAAATTAGTCCCGAGAAGTGTACTCTTTTCGCAGATGAAGTAAAATACCTGGGACACGTCGTATCAGCAGAAGGGGTCAAAACAGACCCTGAGAAAATTGAAGCCGTGAAAAGTTGGCCAACACCAAACAACAAGCGGCAACTACGAAGTTTTCTGGGTCTGGCGACCAACTATCGAAGATTCGTCAAAGACTTTGCCAAAATAGCTAAGTGTCTCCATCAGCTAACCGAGAAAAATCGTTCGTCTGTCTGGAATGAACAATGCCAGATAGCCTTTGAGACCCTGAAGGAAAAGCTGTGTGAATCACCCGTGCTGGCGTATCCGAAACCCGGAAAAATGTTTGTAGTTGACACCGATGCAAGCAACGGCGGTATTGGAGCTGTACTCTCCCAGCAGATCAATGGCGAAGAAAGAGTCCTCTCTTATTACAGTCGGGTTCTCTCAAAAAGTGAGAGGAACTACTGCGTGACCAGGAAGGAGCTATTGGCTATAATAGAGGCCACCAAGCAGTTCCACAAGTATCTATATGGCCAGAAATTTGTTCTTCGAACGGACCATGCATCGCTGAGATGGCTACTTAACTTCAAAAACCCCGAGGGACAAGTTGCGAGATGGATCGAAAGATTGCAGTCATACGACTATGAAATTGTTCATCGAAAGGGCGGAGTTCATGGAAATGCTGACGCGCTATCTCGTCGCCCATGTCCAGCTAACTGCAAGCATTACCGACGGATTGAGGAAAAGGAACCGCCCGTTGATCTGGGACTGATAACGGCCGAATTCGATAAAGGTTGGTCATCGGAGGAGATTCGAAATGCCCAGCTAGCCGATGAAGACATCGGACCATTGCTCGTATGGAAGGAGACGACTGGGCGACCTGAGTGGAAAGACGTTTCAATGCATGGCGCAACCCTGAAAAGCTATTGGGCACAATGGAACTACCTTCAGGTTGAGGGTGGCATACTCAAGCGGAAATGGGAAACGGTGGATGGCAGCTCCTATAGGATGCAAACTATACTACCCAAAAGCCGAATTCACGATGTGGTTAAGGAAATGCATGAAGGATCCTCGGGAGGCCACCTTGGTGTTAACAAAACCTTAGCGAAATGCCGGGAAAGGTAATACTGGCTCCACGCTCGAGAAGACGTAGAGGACTGGTGTCGTAGATGCACAATTTGCGCTTCCGTCAAAGGGCTAAAGCGACGACTGAGAGGACAAATGCAAACCTATAACGTGGGGGTACCGTTTGAAAGGATTGCTGTTGACATCGCAGGACCCTTTCCTGAATCTGAATGGGAAAATCGATACACGCTGGTTGTAGCCGATTATTTCAGCAAGTGGCCCGAGGTCTACCCCATTCCCAACCAGGAAGCAACTACTGTAGCTGAACAGCTAGTGTTAAATTGGGTCAGTAGGTACGGCGTACCTGGCGAACTACATTCGGACCAAGGCCGAAACTTTGAGTCACTAGTTTTTGGCGAAATGTGCGAGCTGCTCGGACTACGGAAAACGAGGACAACACCGCTGCATCCCCAATCCGATGGAATGGTCGAACGTTTCAACGGCACGCTCAATAAACACCTGGCCAAGATGGTTGACGAGAACCAAAGGGACTGGGACCGACATATCCCACTATTTTTGATGGCGTATAGAGCCGCTGAACATGCATCGACGGGCCAAGCCCCAGCCAAAGTCATTTTTGGAAAGACTATTCGTTTGCCAGCCGATATAAAGTTCGGAACACCCCCTGAGAAACCCCAAACGGTCTCGGAGTACGCAAGTGATCTAAGACAACGGTTGAACCAGATACATCGGACAGTGCGAAAACACCTCGAATCGGCTACTGACCGCATGAAGACCAGGTATGATCTAAAGGCTAATTCTACTGGCTTCCAGCAAGATGACTTGGTGTGGCTATATAACCCGCAACGGCGAAAGGGTAGGTCTCCAAAGTTGCAACATAATTGGGAGGGACCATACCGAGTTACAAAGCGAATCAACGACGTCGTATACCGAATACAGGAACATCGTAAGCCGAGAGCTAAAATGAAAATCGTGCATCTGGACCATCTTGCCCCATATTACACCCAGGGAGAATTGACTACAAATAGCGACACATCTTTTCGGGGCGAAAAGAACTGAGGTGGGGGCAGTGTTACATGTACAAATAATTACATGTACAAATAATTCTGCGAGCTGCTGTTGCAATTGTTTTCATAATCAACGTCAACAAATGAATTTACTCGAACCCACGAGAACCCAACAAGCATGATCAACATCTGCAAGTGACGTCACTCCATTCATTAATTTGCTCGAATCTACCAGGTACCTCTCGGTAGAACATTCGATAATGTACGAGAAATGGGTGAATAGGTAGAGACCCTATATAAAGGCGAGCTGAATGAATGGGGGGATTCATTCATTACAACCGCGATAGAAAACTGCGATATAGTGGAACGCGAAGTAAAGACGATTGATTGTTTGAGTGCGAAGTGATTTCGAAGACAATTGCGATAAGAAATTTATGGACAAGTGTTAGATTTTTTTCATAGTGAAAATTAAAATTAGTGAAAGTGTTAAACTGTTTATTGTGCATTTTTGTAATTAAATAAATTCTTTTAACTTAAATTAAAAGACATTGCGTTTTCACTTTCCCGGAACATTAAGATTATTGGCCGCGAACCAATAACACGTGACAATATATACATATGTACATATATATATATATAAATATATATATATATATATATATATATATATATATATATATATATATATATATACATATATATATATTTATATATACACATATATATATATATATATATATATATATATATATATATATATATATATATATATATATATATATATATATATATATATATATATATATATATAGGGTGATTAATAACAAGTGTACACATTTTTGTCGAAAAAAAAAATAGTTTTTGGGAAGATTGAGCTGTAATGTTTATTTATTATGAAAATTTGGTCCCTTAAAATTAAATATAAAACATTACTTTGGGCATATGTGCACCTCGTGCTGCTT
This sequence comes from Odontomyia ornata, assembly GCA_963969285.1. Taxonomy (NCBI): domain Eukaryota; kingdom Metazoa; phylum Arthropoda; class Insecta; order Diptera; family Stratiomyidae; genus Odontomyia; species Odontomyia ornata. Next base: position 216,451,176 of record OZ017740.1, read on the forward strand.
TGCAGACTATTGGCTTATTGAAGACTGAGTTTGGAAATCGAATAATTTCACGAAATGGACCCATTAATTTGCCCGGTGACTTCTTCCTTTGGGGATTTCTGAAGGATCATATTTACGCTGATCCTCCCCAGACTACTGAAGTATTAAAAAACAATATTCGAGCCAACATACGCCTAATAACGCCGGAAATGTGCGAAAATGTCATCGAAAATTACAATCATCGTTTGAGTCTGAAGCAGCACGAGGTGCACATATGCCCAAAGTAATGTTTCATATTTAATTGTATGGGACCAAGTTTGCATAATAAATACACATTACAGCTCAATATTTACAAAAACCATGTTTATTTCGACGAAAATGTGTACACTTGTTATGAATCACCCTTTATATATATATATATATATATATATATATATATATATATATATATATATATATATATATATATATATATATATATATATATATATATATATATGTATATACATATAGAAAAATATAAATATATATACATATATATATATATATATATATATATATATATATATATATATATATATATATATACATATATATATATATATATATATATATATATATATATATATATATGTGTATATATATATATATATATATATATATATATATATATATATATATATATATATATATATATATACTCGTATATATATATTTATATATATATATATATATATATATATATATATATATATATATACTCGTATATATATATTTATATATATATATATATATATATATATATATATATATATATATATTTATATATACATATTGTCATGTGTTATGGTTCGCAGCCAATAATAAGAATGCACAATCATTAATTTAACTATTTCACAAAAAAAATCAATTAAAATGTTGTTTTTCACTTGTCTGTAAATTTCTACTTCAACTGTCTATATTATGAAAATCACTTCACTATCAATCAATATCGCCTTTACTTCGCACTCCACTCTATTGCAGTTTTACTATCGCGGTTTTACTATTTTTCACCATTTATCCAGCTCGGCTTTATATAGGGACTCTAGTCATTCAATCCATTTCTCGTATATTGGCGAATGTTTCGACGAGAGCTACCTGGAATATTCAACCAATTCTTGACACCCCGCAGTGATGTCACTTTCAGATATTGATCTGGCGGGGTCGATTCTTGTACTTTCGAGTAGATTCGTTTATTGATCACGATGTTATAATAGTTTCGACAGTAGCTCGCAGAATTCTTTGTACATGTAACACTGCCCCCACCTCAGTTCTTTTCGGCCTGAAAAGATGTGTTGCCAGTTTTAGTTAAGTCTCCCTGGATGTAATATTGGGCAAGACGGTCCAGGTGCACGATTTTCATTTTGGCTCTCGGCTTATGGTGTTCCTGTGTGTGATATAGGACGTCATTGATCCGCTTTGTAGCTCGGTATGGTCCCTCCCAATTATGCTGCAACTTGAGAGACCTACCCTTCCACCGTTATGAGTTCTATAACCACACCAAGTCATCTTGCTGGAAGCCGGTAGAATTTGCCTTTAGATCATACCTGGTCTTCATGCGATCAGCAGCCGATTCGAGGTGTTTTTACACTGTCCGATGTATCTTGTTCAATCGTTGCCTTAGCTCACTTGCGTACTCCGAGATCGTTCGGGGTTTCTCAGGGGATGTTCCAAACTTTATATCAGCCGGCAGACAAAAAGTCTTTCAAAAATGACTTGGCTGGGGCTTCGCCCATCGATGCATGGCTCTATACGCCATCAAAAATAATTGGATGTGCCGGTCCCAGTCCCTTTGGTTCCCGTCAACCATCTTGGCCAGGTGTTTATTGAGAGTGCCGTTGAAACGTTCGACCATTCCATCGGATCGGGGATGCAGTGGTGTTGTCCTAGTTTTCCGTGTTCCCAGCAGCTCGTACATTTTGCCGCAAACTAGTGACTCAAAGTTTCGGCCTTGATCCGAATGTTGTTCACCCAATTTAACACTAGCTGTTTGGCTACAGTAGTTGCTTCCTGGTTGGGAACGGGGTAGACCTCGGGCCACTTGCTAAAATAATCGGCCACAACCAGCGTGTATCGATTTCCCCATTAGGATTCAGGAAAAGTTCCTGCAATGTCAACAGCAATCCTTTCAACTGATACCCCCACGTTATAGGTTTGAGTTTGTCCTCTCAGTCGTTGCTTTGGTCCTTTGAGGGAAGCGCAAATTGTGCATCTACGACACCAGTTCTCTACGTCTTCTCGAGCGTGGAGCCAGTTTTACCTTTCCCGCAATTTTGCTACAGTCTTGTAAACTCCAAGGTGGGCTCCCGAGGATTCCTCATGCTTTTCCTTAACAACATCGTGAATTCGGCTTTTGGGAAGTATAGTTTGCATCCTACAGGAGCTGCCACCCGCCGTTTCCCATTTCCGCTTGAGTACCCCACACTCCACCTGAAGGTAGCTCTGTTACGCCCTGAAAGACATGCTGAACAGAAGGAACTATTCCAGCTACCATGTAGTTAAATGCCAAAGCATTTACTAAAGGTTCCTCTGTAAGTGTCTTCCGCTAAATATCACCCCAAGTCTGATTGAGATGAGTACGCCATAAAAATAAATATCGATAACATTTTAAAAAGCCTTCATTTGTCCATTGAAGCATTTTGAGCGACCACTAAATTATCCAAACATTCATTCACCACATACGTCACCACGAAGGGGATTCCCAGCTCAAATAACACTCGGCGGAACTAAAAGCAAAAGCATTGGCTCGTGCCACTATGGACACATGTCCACATTTGTTATTGTTTTGGTTAAATTTCATCATGAACCAAGCGTCTAGAGACTCTTTCCGTACGACGAGTGATGGAATACCCGAGACGTATAGTCGTTTTGTTCGTAATGTATTTTGCTCTGTAAGAAACTTGCGCCACGATTTTAATAAAGAATCACGGTGAAGAAGATGTTCACCGTCAATGAAAATGTTATGAAAAGTATCGGGTTAAACTTGGACTTGCATACGGATTTTAATAAAGAATCACGGTAAAGAAGATGTTCACCGTCAATGAAATTGTTATGAAAAGTGTCAAGTTGAGCTTGAACTTGCATTTGAATTTTCTTGAAGAATTACGGAAAGGAAAATCCTTCACATGTTTATTATGAATAGGTTTTAGGGAAGACATATTTTGAGTGGATTTAGATAGTAAGTAAGAAATGAAACTATGCAAACGCAAGCAGGAAATCAGTATAAATAGTACAGGTAGTTTTAAGAAAAGGGGCAGTTCTTTGTTGGTTACTCTGGCGTTAACGCTACTAACATTGACTGTCGATTCCGGCGTTAATCGCCTTCTCCACATGCGGACCTAGCCGCTTTATAATAACTAGGAAATTAACACTTAGAAATATTTCGGCGTTAATCGCCTTAAATATATGCGGACATAGCCACTTTGGAAAAACTTTGATACCAAACACTTAGAAATATCCCGGCGTTAATCGCCTTAACAACATGCAGTAATAACACTTCAAATTTATTCCGGCGTTAACCGCCTAATCCATATGTGGGTCTAGCCACTTTATAATTAAACTAGACAACAATTAACCCATTCTCTACTTTCAAAAGTGGCAGCTGATTATCCCCACGAGGAAATCTAAGGAGAAGTCAAGCCCAGGACTACACGCGCAGCCATCTATGTGTCCAGCGTCATTCCCGTCAATGTCCTAAGTTACGGCTCCACTAAACTATCGCTGACCAGAAAAAGCATCTCAAGGAAGGCAGCAAGATAATCCCCACCGTCCGGAAGCAATGAAGCATATATGAAATGTCATCTTTTTAATATATAAATAAATTATAAATGATTTAAACTAACCCTTCAAGTTCTTTTTACTGGAGTAAAGGAAAAAGTAGAGGCACAGGATATAGGTAAGTGTAAGGACGACAGATGATGTTGCATACAACCCATGCATAGCATCGCAAGGTCGTTACAATTGGCGCAGCCGGTAGGATTTCGGTTTGCGTGGACTGCAATATTTTTACTGCATCGCAATAAAACTGGGTGCCATAATCTCATGGTGCCTCCGGAATCCGTTCCTACTTATTCTTGCAATATCGTCTCCTTACACTCCTGTACTCACGGCCCATACTTAGACTTCAACTCCAGATAGAAGAACCAAGCTATAACAAAAAGCACTAATAATAGTATAATCATTAACCAATAATATTCCCTGATTACAGTGAGAAGAAAAGTTTGATTCAAAATTTGAAAAAAAAAAAACACTACACTAAACTGTGCTGAAAATACCCGATAAAACATTTCATACGCGAGCTACAAGACAAATACACCCTTATCAATTAATAGTTATACGACGGTGTTTATATGCTGACTAACGAAAGAACTTTCAACGACAACGATATCCACCATCAATCTACTCCAACCGGTAAAACGACTGGTGTTACCCTAAGAAGTGGAAAAATACTGCCTACTCCAAGAGTAAGTCAGAATCTTCTTCAGAAACCGAGGGTAAGGTACTGCGAGATCTTGCAACTCAAGAACGCGTGAACCCATTTCGCATTGACACGGAAAGATCTAAGAAATACATACAGCAGTTCCGCGAAATCTCGCACCGACCCTCCACTAGCTTACTAAACCTATCGCAATCGCTGGACGATTTCATCAAGTTTCAAGACTTTAGATTACCTTTCAAATCGGGCAACGTTACGCAAACCTGCACCTAAGGCCCGTAAAATGGCAGACTATACAAGTAAAGATAAAATTCAAACTGTTAAAAAACAAGTTGAAAACAGATAATATAAAGTGAACCATATGTCTGGTATGCCCTTTAATAAAAACGACGAGTTTCACCAATCAACTCCCAGCAAAAGTACTGGTTTAACATTAAGAAGTGGTCGAACTCTACAACCAATTAGAAGTAAGTCAGAATCATCTTTATTAGGAACCCAATTTGGAGTCACACGAGAACTTGCGACCCAGGAATTAGCATCTATTATCAAATTAACAGATACTATAAGCCAAATACACAACAAACGACTCGAGAGAGTCATAAACTTTCGCGAAAATACAGAACGGTTTAAAGAAGAAATCCAACGATTTCGTGAAATCTCGTTAGGTCAAGAAATCAGTCCTCGAGACCTATCGCAATCGTTTAAACTAGCCCTTACGTCCCAAGACTTTAAGTTTTCCTTCGAATCATATAACGTTCTGCAAACACCCCCTTCCTTGCGGCACAGCCTCATGACAAACGATAAAACCTCTGAAAAATCTGTATTAAAAACCAGCAATATGGCAGACTATACAAAAGTGGCCAAATTAATGGGGCAAATGATACCCGTTTTCTCAGGAGCCCCAACCCCTACATTGATTCTTGAGCTACAAACATTCATAGGCTGTAGCAAAAGAGTCTGGCAATGCCTGAGTTCCCCGGAACAGTCGGCCTTTATGCAAATTTTCCCCACGCGTCTCCGCGGTGAAGCATACCAACTCATTGCCTCAAACTTCCCCACGACCATCGAAGCTGCCGAAAAACTCCTAAACCAAGTCTATCTACCAAGAGAGACTTACCAGGATTTGATAAATGGATTGATTACGGCTAAACAGGGTTCTTCCGAGACTCTCGCGGCTTTTACATCACGCCTGCGACAGCTACTAAAGCGGTGCTAGGAAGCTGCGTTAATCAAATATGGCGAACAAGTTACTAAGGTAATCAGTCTACATTTGGAGGATTTTGCAAAAGGAAGGCTTAGAAGTGGAGTAACTGATCCTCATCTGTGTCAGTATCTGCTCAATAACGAGGAAGCTACTTTCGAGGAACTAGTCTCCAAGGCGTTAGATAGGGAAAAACTTCAACAGGGAGCTGTCCCCTTCCAACCAAACTGCGGTCAACCATATTCAAATTTTCTATACACCCCAGCCCCCATTTCCTTTAACCCCACAACATTTCAACTTAACCCCTACGTTGCACCCTTTCAACAACAAGCTCCAGTCACTTCAAATACGAATGTAGGGAAGCCTAATAAATATTCAAACATTACTTGCAATTTTTGCAAGAGAAAGGGGCACACCTACAGAGACTGTTACCACAGGGAAAATACCCCTTTTTGCCCAAACTGTAAAGAATATGGACACGATCTGAGGGACTGTAATGCAAACCCACCCAGCACCCAACTCAACATCAGCGATACAAAAAAAGTTTACAGTGGACAAGCACCATGTGATTTTTGCGGTCGTACAAGTCACACCGTAAGCACATGTCGTCAAAAGGAAAAATGGGAAGCAAAAACCCAGGGAAACGGACAACAGTCGAGCCGGAAACCCCCGACTTGACTTTAAAATTAAGAACAGAAAAAGTGGTCATTACTAAACCTACTCAAGTAATGGAGCAAAATTCCTCAAAAGAAAACGAGCAAAAAATAATTAAAAAGAGAGAATATGAACCGTGATTCTAAACTAGTTACAGTAAAGCTACCCTTAGATATAGGAATTCAAGATTATACAACCCTAACAATAGACACTGGCGCAGAAGTCAGTATAATCAAAAGAACCGCGTTAAACGATTCCTGTTTAATAATCCCCGAGCAAAAAATAACACTGCTAAGCCCCTTTGGAAAAGGTAAAACCCTGGGAGTAACGCAAGGCAACTTTACCCTCTCTTCCACGCTACCTTGCACTTTCCAAGTGGTAGACACAATACCAGGAATACCCAATGACGGCTTGCTAGGAAAAGATTTCTTAGCGAAAAATTGTGATATCGAAGGACCAAACCAGACACTCAAGTTTCCTCGCACGGAATTTAACTGTAAGGAATTTTCAGTCCCACTGAAAATTCAAGCAGACACAGCGAATAGACATCAGGCTCAAACGGTGACGTCGAATGGCGCTATAGTAATACCCAAAAAGGTTTCAGCAGGCGTGACACAACGAAGAGGGCTACAGAGTGATGAAAACTGTGACTGCGAAATAGTAAAGGCACCCACTAGAGGTAATTTAGAAGGGATACATAAGGTTACATTAGAGAAGGCCATTATTATGTACCTCCGAACCCAAAATATAGTAGAGGTACCGATACATTTAGCACAAGAAATGCTCTGTCTCTCGCAAGAGATGGAACCCGGAGTATTTTTGGCAAACTGTCTGGTTGGCCCATCAAAAACAGTGGTCAGTATCCTTAACTCCAATGAGTCCCCTGTTACAATTACTCAGCTGCAATTGGTGCTCCAGGCATTGAATGAATACCATATCGAAACACTAAATAAAATAAGCGGAATTTATGAGCCAGAAAGGGAATACAATCCTAACCCAAGCATTACGGGTAATAAACAAATAAACCAACTTACGTTGGCATTTAATAAAGCTAGCTTTCACCCAGAAGTAATAATGCGGAACGCAAAGCTGAAGCAACAACTCTCACTATATGAACATTTAAATCCCGAAGAAAAAGCGGCAATAACAAAACTTTGTCAAGATTTTAACGAAATTTTCCATTTACCAGGGGACAAACTCACCTATACAAAAGCAATGACTCATGAAATCCCGCTAATAGCCAACCAAGCCCCAATTAACGAAAAGATGTACGGGCTAAGTCAACCTCAGAAGGAAATAATAAATGAACAACTGAAAGAAAAGTTGGACAGTGACATCGTCCAACAAAGCAAAAGCCCCTGGAATTCCCCTCTCTTGGTAGTGCCCAAGAAAGCAGGCGCCGACGGGGAAAAGAAATGGCGAGTTGTAGTCGATTTCAGAAAATTGCACGACAAAACAATAGGAGATGCCTTTCCACTACCACGAATTGAGGACATCTTAGACCAACTTGGCCACTCACGTTACTTCAGCGCCCTCGATTTAGCTAGCGGGTACCACCAAGTGCTCGTGCAACCTAAAGATCGACCTAAAACAGCTTTCAGTACAAACTATGGCCACTATGAATTTAAGCGAATGCCATTTGGATTAAAAGGGGCACCCGCCACATTCCAAAGACTGATGAATTATTTGCTAACCGGTCTACAAGGATTTGATTGTTTTGTCTACCTGGATGATATAGTAGTTTATGGAAAAAATTTAGAAGACCATATCAGCAAACTGCGAAAAATTTTAACCAGACTTAAAGAGAATAACCTGAAACTTCAACCTGAGAAGTGTCAATTCTTACGACCTGAGGTCGTCTATTTAGGTCACATTTGTTCCCAAAAAGGTGCTCGCCCAGATCCCAGTAAAACTCAATGCGTTCAAGATTTCCCGGTTCCCAATACAGTTAGACGACTGCAATCCTTCTTAGGCCTAGCTAATTACTATCGTAAATTTATTTCGGACTTCTCTAAAATAGCCAAGCCTCTAACGAACTTACTCCGGAAGGGTGTCAAATATACTTGGACTAACAAATGCATGGAAGCATTCCAACTTTTAAAAAATTCTTTAATTAAACCCCCTCTTTTAGCCTACCCTGAATTCACTCAGCCATTCAATCTTACCACTGACGCCAGCAATGAAGCGTTAGGAGCAGTCCTGTCACAGGGAGAAATTGGAAAAGATAAACCAGTAGCATATGCAAGTCGCACACTAAATAAAGCGGAACGTAACTATTCGACCATTGAAAAGGAACTCCTGGCAATTGTGTGGGCAGCAAAAAATTTTCGATGCTACTTACAAGGCCGGCGTTTCACGGTTTATACTGACCACAAACCTCTTAAAGGAATATTCAATGTAAAAGACCCTACCACACGATTGGTAAGGTTCCATCACAAACTTTCAGAATTCGACTACCAAATAGAGTATAAACTGGGCAAATATAATACTAATGCCGATGCATTGAGCAGAATTCCCATGAGGCACTAGAAGAGTCTGAACAAAATAATCAGTGCAACATTGTTACACGAGCACAAGCGCAAAAACAAGTGCAGCTACAAGACAAACCACCACCTGCAGCGATAAACAATGAAGAATTGTTAGACTCACAGATTAATATACCAGCTACCAAACAAGTAACAGATACAGTTCCAGAAACAACAAATCCTAATAATATTGGCAATGATTCGGCACTATCAGACCCTACCCAAAATATATTACAAGGCCCACCCAAAGTAACTATCCTAACCTCCCCCGAAGTAATTAGCGCGGTGCTATACGAATTCCACGACTCCACCTTTGGAGGACACCAAGGAGTCTCAAAAACTTACAAAAAAATTAAGAAACAGTATAGATGGAAAAAAATGCTGAAAGATATCAAAAACTATTTCAAGAAATGCAAGAAGTGTCAAACAATGAAAAACTCCCAAAAACATCGCATGCCCATGGTAATCACTGACATAGCCGAAAAACCCTTCGATAAGATTTACATAGATATAGTAGGACCCTTAGTAGAAACATCCTCAGGAAATAAATACATATTAACATTCCAGGACAACCTCACCAAATTCGTAGATTGGTACGCCATACCCAATATGGAATCGGAAACAATAGCAAAAATTTTTTTCGATGAAATAATAACAAGGTACAGAATACCCAAACAAGTAGTGACAGATCAAGGGGCTAATTTTATAAGTGAGCTATCTAAAAGGGTATGTAAACTCTTACATATAAAAAAGCTGCAAACATCAGCTTGCCATCCCCAGTCAAATGGAGCTTTAGAAAGAGCTCATAGACCGCTGATAGAATATCTACGTTCTACGGTAGATAGCAACCCACAATCATGGGACCAATTTTTAAGAACCGCAGCCTTTGTATATAACAATAGTGAACACGACAGCACCAAGCTCACACCAATGGACTGCCTTCTCGGTTTTACAGCAGAAATACCCTCAAACCTTTAAAAAGAACCAACCCCAATCTACAACCACGAAAATTATTATTTCCTTTTAAAACATAAGCTTCAGAAAATGTATTCGAAAGCGCGAAAAAATATATTAAAAAGCAAAGTAAAATCAAAAACATACTATGACCAAAACACGAAGCCAATATCTTTCCACATAGGAGACAAAGTTTTATTGAAAAATGAAAACAGGAAGCATAAATTAGTGCAAGTATGGGTAGGCCCGTATATTGTTAAATCAATCACCTCCCCTGTCAACACAACAATTGCGATAGGGAAGAAGCTAGTAAATGTCCATAATAACAGATTAAAACCATTCTACGAATAACTTTTCCTTTTCCCCCTTTCAGTCATGGCAAATGCAATGATTTTACTACTAATCTCCGTTGTAATCACGGTTCAAGCCAAAACCAATCCATATACAACAACTCCTATTGAAAACACAGGGATATTGTTGGAAGACTTAGGAACCATACTGAGCTACCACAGCACATGGAATATTGTAACGGAACTCAACTTAGGAGATATTCAATCGCAATTAAACCTCGCTGAACGCACTGAACAACTTGTATATTTACTGTGCTCAGTGAACAACACGGGATGCAAAGAACAGCAACGTCACATACACGTCCTTGTGGAAAATCTAAAATTCCGCTCAGAAACCCTTCGCGAATCATTGATTTCTAGAAGAAACAAAAGATCACTCTTTGATGGAATAGGTCAAGCAATGCACACACTGTTTGGCCCAATGGATAATAAAAACGAACAAGAATTATATAGCAGATTAAATCTATTGGAGCATGATGGAGAAGAACTAGTAAAACTAGAAAAGCAACGAATCAGCGTCGTTAAAAGTTTCAAGTTTCAAGACTTTAGATTACCTTTCAAATCGGGCAACGTTACGCAAACCTGCACCTAAGGCCCGTAAAATGGCAGACTATACAAGTAAAGATAAAATTCAAACTGTTAAAAAACAAGTTGAAAACAGATAATATAAAGTGAACCATATGTCTGGTATGCCCTTTAATAAAAACGACGAGTTTCACCAATCAACTCCCAGCAAAAGTACTGGTTTAACATTAAGAAGTGGTCGAACTCTACAACCAATTAGAAGTAAGTCAGAATCATCTTTATTAGAAACCCAATTTGGAGTCACACGAGAACTTGCGACCCAGGAATTAGCATCTATTATCAAATTAACAGATACTATAAGCCAAATACACAACAAACGACTCGAGAGAGTCATAAACTTTCGCGAAAATACAGAACGGTTTAAAGAAGAAATCCAACGATTTCGTGAAATCTCGTTAGGTCAAGAAATCAGTCCTCGAGACCTATCGCAATCGTTTAAACTAGCCCTTACGTCCCAAGACTTTAAGTTTTCCTTCGAATCATATAACGTTCTGCAAACACCCCCTTCCTTGCGGCACAGCCTCATGACAAACGATAAAACCTCTGAAAAATCTGTATTAAAAACCAGCAATATGGCAGACTATACAAAAGTGGCCAAATTAATGGGGCAAATGATACCCGTTTTCTCAGGAGCCCCAACCCCTACATTGATTCTTGAGCTACAAACATTCATAGGCTGTAGCAAAAGAGTCTGGCAATGCCTGAGTTCCCCGGAACAGTCGGCCTTTATGCAAATTTTCCCCACGCGTCTCCGCGGTGAAGCATACCAACTCATTGCCTCAAACTTCCCCACGACCATCGAAGCTGCCGAAAAACTCCTAAACCAAGTCTATCTACCAAGAGAGACTTACCAGGATTTGATAAATGGATTGATTACGGCTAAACAGGGTTCTTCCGAGACTCTCGCGGCTTTTACATCACGCCTGCGACAGCTACTAAAGCGGTGCTAGGAAGCTGCGTTAATCAAATATGGCGAACAAGTTACTAAGGTAATCAGTCTACATTTGGAGGATTTTGCAAAAGGAAGGCTTAGAAGTGGAGTAACTGATCCTCATCTGTGTCAGTATCTGCTCAATAACGAGGAAGCTACTTTCGAGGAACTAGTCTCCAAGGCGTTAGATAGGGAAAAACTTCAACAGGGAGCTGTCCCCTTCCAACCAAACTGCGGTCAACCATATTCAAATTTTCTATACACCCCAGCCCCCATTTCCTTTAACCCCACAACATTTCAACTTAACCCCTACGTTGCACCCTTTCAACAACAAGCTCCAGTCACTTCAAATACGAATGTAGGGAAGCCTAATAAATATTCAAACATTACTTGCAATTTTTGCAAGAGAAAGGGGCACACCTACAGAGACTGTTACCACAGGGAAAATACCCCTTTTTGCCCAAACTGTAAAGAATATGGACACGATCTGAGGGACTGTAATGCAAACCCACCCAGCACCCAACTCAACATCAGCGATACAAAAAAAGTTTACAGTGGACAAGCACCATGTGATTTTTGCGGTCGTACAAGTCACACCGTAAGCACATGTCGTCAAAAGGAAAAATGGGAAGAAAAAACCCAGGGAAACGGACAACAGTCGAGCCGGAAACCCCCGACTTGACTTTAAAATTAAGAACAGAAAAAGTGGTCATTACTAAACCTACTCAAGTAATGGAGCAAAATTCCTCAAAAGAAAACGAGCAAAAAATAATTAAAAAGAGAGAATATGAACCGTGATTCTAAACTAGTTACAGTAAAGCTACCCTTAGATATAGGAATTCAAGATTATACAACCCTAACAATAGACACTGGCGCAGAAGTCAGTATAATCAAAAGAACCGCGTTAAACGATTCCTGTTTAATAATCCCCGAGCAAAAAATAACACTGCTAAGCCCCTTTGGAAAAGGTAAAACCCTGGGAGTAACGCAAGGCAACTTTACCCTCTCTTCCACGCTACCTTGCACTTTCCAAGTGGTAGACACAATACCAGGAATACCCAATGACGGCTTGCTAGGAAAAGATTTCTTAGCGAAAAATTGTGATATCGAAGGACCAAACCAGACACTCAAGTTTCCTCGCACGGAATTTAACTGTAAGGAATTTTCAGTCCCACTGAAAATTCAAGCAGACACAGCGAATAGACATCAGGCTCAAACGGTGACGTCGAATGGCGCTATAGTAATACCCAAAAAGGTTTCAGCAGGCGTGACACAACGAAGAGGGCTACAGAGTGATGAAAACTGTGACTGCAAAATAGTAAAGGCACCCACTAGAGGTAATTTAGAAGGGATACATAAGGTTACTTTAGAGAAGGCGATTATTATGTACCTCCGAACCCAAAATATAGTAGAGGTACCGATACATTTAGCACAAGAAATGCTCTGTCTCTCGCAAGAGATGGAACCCGGAGTATTTTTGGCAAACTGTCTGGTTGGCCCATCAAAAACAGTGGTCAGTATCCTTAACTCCAATGAGTCCCCTGTTACAATTACTCAGCTGCAATTGGTGCTCCAGGCATTGAATGAATACCATATCGAAACACTAAATAAAATAAGCGGAATTTATGAGCCAGAAAGGGAATACAATCCTAACCCAAGCATTACGGGTAATAAACAAATAAACCAACTTACGTTGGCATTTAATAAAGCTAGCTTTCACCCAGAAGTAATAATGCGGAACGCAAAGCTGAAGCAACAACTCTCACTATATGAACATTTAAATCCCGAAGAAAAAGCGGCAATAACAAAACTTTGTCAAGACTTTAACGAAATTTTCCATTTACCAGGTGACAAACTCACCTATACAAAAGCAATGACTCATGAAATCCCGCTAATAGCCAACCAAGCCCCAATTAACGAAAAGATGTACGGGCTAAGTCAACCTCAGAAGGAAATAATAAATGAACAACTGAAAGAAAAGTTGGACAGTGACATCGTCCAACAAAGCAAAAGCCCCTGGAATTCCCCTCTCTTGGTAGTGCCCAAGAAAGCAGGCGCCGACGGGGAAAAGAAATGGCGAGTTGTAGCCGATTTCAGAAAATTGAACGACAAAACAATAGGAGATGCCTTTCCACTACCACGAATTGAGGACATCTTAGACCAACTTGGCCACTCACGTTACTTCAGCGCCCTCGATTTAGCTAGCGGGTACCACCAAGTGCTCGTGCAACCTAAAGATCGACCTAAAACAGCTTTCAGTACAAACTATGGCCACTATGAATTTAAGCGAATGCCATTTGGATTAAAAGGGGCACCCGCCACATTCCAAAGACTGATGAATTATTTGCTAACCGGTCTACAAGGATTTGATTGTTTTGTCTACCTGGATGATATAGTAGTTTATGGAAAAAATTTAGAAGACCATATCAGCAAACTGCGAAAAATTTTAACCAGACTTAAAGAGAATAACCTGAAACTTCAACCTGAGAAGTGTCAATTCTTACGACCTGAGGTCGTCTATTTAGGTCACATTTGTTCCCAAAAAGGTGCTCGCCCAGATCCCAGTAAAACTCAATGCGTTCAAGATTTCCCGGTTCCCAATACAGTTAGACGACTGCAATCCTTCTTAGGCCTAGCTAATTACTATCGTAAATTTATTTCGGACTTCTCTAAAATAGCCAAGCCTCTAACGAACTTACTCCGGAAGGGTGTCAAATATACTTGGACTAACAAATGCATGGAAGCATTCCAACTTTTAAAAAATTCTTTAATTAAACCCCCTCTTTTAGCCTACCCTGAATTCACTCAGCCATTCAATCTTACCACTGACGCCAGCAATGAAGCGTTAGGAGCAGTCCTGTCACAGGGAGAAATTGGAAAAGATAAACCAGTAGCATATGCAAGTCGCACACTAAATAAAGCGGAACGTAACTATTCGACCATTGAAAAGGAACTCCTGGCAATTGTGTGGGCAGCAAAAAATTTTCGATGCTACTTACAAGGCCGGCGTTTCACGGTTTATACTGACCACAAACCTCTTAAAGGAATATTCAATGTAAAAGACCCTACCACACGATTGGTAAGGTTCCATCACAAACTTTCAGAATTCGACTACCAAATAGAGTATAAACTGGGCAAATATAATACTAATGCCGATGCATTGAGCAGAATTCCCATGAGGCACTAGAAGAGTCTGAACAAAATAATCAGTGCAACATTGTTACACGAGCACAAGCGCAAAAACAAGTGCAGCTACAAGACAAACCACCACCTGCAGCGATAAACAATGAAGAATTGTTAGACTCACAGATTAATATACCAGCTACCAAACAAGTAACAGATACAGTTCCAGAAACAACAAATCCTAATAATATTGGCAATGATTCGGCACTATCAGACCCTACCCAAAATATATTACAAGGCCCACCCAAAGTAACTATCCTAACCTCCCCCGAAGTAATTAGCGCGGTGCTATACGAATTCCACGACTCCACCTTTGGAGGACACCAAGGAGTCTCAAAAACTTACAAAAAAATTAAGAAACAGTATAGATGGAAAAAAATGCTGAAAGATATCAAAAACTATTTCAAGAAATGCAAGAAGTGTCAAACAATGAAAAACTCCCAAAAACATCGCATGCCCATGGTAATCACTGACATAGCCGAAAAACCCTTCGATAAGATTTACATAGATATAGTAGGGCCCTTAGTAGAAACATCCTCAGGAAATAAATACATATTAACATTCCAGGACAACCTCACCAAATTCGTAGATTGGTACGCCATACCCAATATGGAATCGGAAACAATAGCAAAAATTTTTTTCGATGAAATAATAACAAGGTACAGAATACCCAAACAAGTAGTGACAGATCAAGGGGCTAATTTTATAAGTGAGCTATCTAAAAGGGTATGTAAACTCTTACATATAAAAAAGCTGCAAACATCAGCTTGCCATCCCCAGTCAAATGGAGCTTTAGAAAGAGCTCATAGACCGCTGATAGAATATCTACGTTCTACGGTAGATAGCAACCCACAATCATGGGACCAATTTTTAAGAACCGCAGCCTTTGTATATAACAATAGTGAACACGACAGCACCAAGCTCACACCAATGGACTGCCTTCTCGGTTTTACAGCAGAAATACCCTCAAACCTTAAAAAAGAACCAACCCCAATCTACAACCACGAAAATTATTATTTCCTTTTAAAACATAAGCTTCAGAAAATGTATTCGATAGCGCGAAAAAATATATTAAAAAGCAAAGTAAAATCAAAAACATACTATGACCAAAACACGAAGCCAATATCTTTCCACATAGGAGACAAAGTTTTATTAAAAAATGAAAACAGGAAGCATAAATTAGTGCAAGTATGGGTAGGCCCGTATATTGTTAAATCAATCACCTCCCCTGTCAACACAACAATTGCGATAGGGAAGAAGCTAGTAAATGTCCATAATAACAGATTAAAACCATTCTACGAATAACTTTTCCTTTTCCCCCTTTCAGTCATGGCAAATGCAATGATTTTACTACTAATCTCCGTTGTAATCACGGTTCAAGCCAAAACCAATCCATATACAACAACTCCTATTGAAAACACAGGGATATTGTTGGAAGACTTAGGAACCATACTGAGCTACCACAGCACATGGAATATTGTAACGGAACTCAACTTAGGAGATATTCAATCGCAATTAAACCTCGCTGAACGCACTGAACAACTTGTATATTTACTGTGCTCAGTGAACAACACGGGATGCAAAGAACAGCAACGTCACATACACGTCCTTGTGGAAAATCTAAAATTCCGCTCAGAAACCCTTCGCGAATTATTGATTTCTAGAAGAAACAAAAGATCACTCTTTGATGGAATAGGTCAAGCAATGCACACACTGTTTGGCCCAATGGATAATAAAAACGAACAAGAATTATATAGCAGATTAAATCTATTGGAGCATGATGGAGAAGAACTAGTAAAACTAGAAAAGCAACGAATCAGCGTCGTTAAAACGTCACTGGAGGAACTCCACAAACCATTAACCAACGTGATCACCAGACAACAACAAATCGCCGAACAAATTCGAGATATTTCTAACATTACAGATGCATTAATAGCAAACGAACGCAAACAACTATTATTAACAACACTATTGGCGCAATTATTAGAAATAGAATTTAGACAACGTACTCTAATAGACATTGTAGTATCTACTCAACTGAATCAAATCCACCCCCTTCTTATTTCTAAACAAAAGTTGAAAAATGTATATACAAAGCCCGGTAATAAATGTCCAGAATACTGTGACCAAATATTGGCGCAAACAGCAGATATACAGCACTACAGGCTGCAAGATAAATTCCTAATAGTAATCAAACTACCCATATTTCAATTACCACTTATGCAATTGCAACAAATCCACACCTTCCCGATCGCCACCAATAAATCATTTCTAATGATCCCATATGTCGAGTATTCACATATAGCAAGTAACATACCCATTCAGCAATTTCTTTTACTACAAGGAGACAATTTATCAAACTCTAAAAAAATTAAACATCCCGAACCTGGTGATCTATATGTAATGCCACTTACGACTCCTGTAATCAGAGCTCCACCGTCAACGAACAAAATACTAGCATTACTGCACAACCCCTTCAATAGAAATGTTACTCTACCCCTTCAGATCAGCACTACAATTGGAAATACTTTCATTAAATTAAACAAACCCAATAGCTGGATATATTTTCTTCAATCAGAAACTCCCATTCACGTCAAATGTAACGAAAATGTTACCACACACACCCTCATGGGCCAAGGAATTTTATACATCCATTTCCCTTGCAGTATACAACTACATGATTTAATGATACCATACGAAGCAGAAAGTACTCACAAGTTCGTGATAAAACAACCAAACTTTTTCCCCGAGATTGACCCAAATGTAATAAATCTCAACATAACCAGCCTAACTCGTATTCCTATTAATAGCTCGCTGCAACTTTTCTTAGAAAAAGATGTGAACAAACAATTTCACACCAACTCCCACTCCCTTAACGAGATTTATGACCAATTGAATGAAATTACATTCAAAGAAACGAACAAGCAGCATATGCATTTATCCACAGCATCCCTCAGCTTAACAACAATTGGCATCATAACAATAGGGATATACCTGTCTATTCGACACATAAAATGCTGCAGGAAACAAAATCGTCTAACAATCACCAATCGGGAATCAAACCCAACATTTACCCTTAACCTCAATAAGCAAGAAACTAAACCTCCGATGGTGGCCCAATCTCAAGACGAGGAAGCAATAATACCCCAACCCCCGCCACGATCTCTACAGTTAGTTTAAACAAAAAAAAAATAGAGAAGCCCTATTTCCTATTCATCAACTATTAACGATTAACCTCTAACGAAATACTAATATTAATTTGTAAAAATCGAGCTCTGCTTATCAACTCGATAATAGTAAGCAAAAATCTCGATCATAGTAAATAAAAATCGAGCTCTGCTTATCAACTCGATCATAGTAAATAAAAATCGAGCTCTGCTTACCAACTCGATCATATTAAATAAAAATCGAGCTCTGCTTATCAACTCGATCATAGTAAATAAAAATCGAGCTCTGCTTATCAACTCGATCATAGTAAATAAAAATCGAGCTCTGCTTATCAACTCGATCATAGTAAATAAAAATCGAGCTCTGCTTATCAACTCGATAGTAATAAATAAAAATCGAGCTCTGCTTATCAACTCGATCATAGTAAATAAAAATCGAGCTCTGCTCATAACCTCGATCAAATATAATAATTTGTAAAAATCTAGCTCTGAATAAGCAAATATTTTAAAAAATTGTAAATCACCGCAAAAAGTACAAAAACAAAAAAAAATTAACTGAGCTCTGCTACACACCTCAAACAAAAAAAAATGTTTTGCTTCTATTTGTTTACAATAACAATAATAATTATCTGTAAACACCGAGTTCTGCAAGTCAACTCGATTAAAATTTAAATATAAGTTACAAGAAAATGTACATAATTCCAAAAAAAAACTATTCTATAACAATTTTATTTTTAAGCATCAAGATCTGCTAGTAGCATTATAAAAAAAAATCCAGATGCAGAAATATTTTTAATCATAAGAACACATACATAATATTATTAAGTACATCAATACTTTAAATACAAAAAATGTAATTGTTATCACCAAAAAAAAAAAAAAAAACAAATATATATATTTAAACACTAAATACATCTATTGTTAAAAACAAGAAAAACATTAAGCTCCACAAAGAATTGAAATTAATTACATAGCAAAATATAGATATATATTAATAGATAAATCCATTATATACCACTCAAAATAATGCACCCAAAGTCAATAAAGTAAGTGATCACCAGTATATAGCTGTTGAGATTCACGACGGTGCCACTCTGCGTGCATATGCCCAAACTTCAATCCTCGGATGGAGGACTGGGAGGATGGACGTTGAGAGGTTTGCTGACGTGCTTACGGCAGGCGCGCCGTTGCTGGGAGCTCCGCCAGGGAGTGGAGGGCCTACAGCCAAGGACTTGGTGAACTCAACTATGAGTACCATCATAGCTGCTTGCGAGTCTTCCATGCCCCGTCGGAGACCCCGACACGGTAAGCCTCCAGTATACTGGTGGTCAAACGAGATCGCCGAACAAAGAAGCGAGTGTCACAAACTTCGGTGAGAGGCCCAGCGGGCGCGAACACGGTAGGAGGCAGACACTAGGCTAGCAGCATACAGGTCCGGCAGGAAATATCTTCGCAGGCTTATTAACAAGAGCAAGGCCCGATGCTGGCAAGACCTCGTGGACGATGTAAATAGGGATCCGTGGGGCCTTGGCTACAAGCTGGTCATGGGGAAACTTGGCGCCCTACGGAAGCCTTGTATACATGACGCGGAAAAGATGGACGCGATAGTGCGGGGACTCTTCCCCGCCCATCCCGTCCGTGTTGACGCTGTCCATGGTAAAACAGCAGTCGAGTGCCCACTCTTCACACAGCTGGAACTGGAGGAGGCAGTCCTCTCCCTGAAAGCGAGGAAGGCTCCAGGTCCAGATGGTGTTCCAGCTGAGGTTTTGCAGCTCGTCTATCACCATTGTCCTGACTTGCTGCTCAGCACATTCAACGCTTGCCTACGGGACGGGGTTTTCCCGGTACGATGGAAGGTGGCGAGGCTCGTGCTGGTCAGCAAGGGGAAGGGAAATCCTGAATCGCCGTCTGCATACCGCCCGTTATGCATGCTAGACACGGCTGGGAAAGTGCTAGAGAAACTCATCAAGGGAAGACTCACTGACGCGATTCGTGCTGCTGGGGACCTATCTCCTCGGCAGTACGGCTTTAGAGCAGGACGTTCTACCATTGATGCGATTGCAGAGGTGGTGAACGCGGTCCAAAAGGCAGAGGCATATAGTCGCACCAAGCGACGGATCGTCCTGTTGGTGACACTCGACGTCAGGAATGCCTTCAACTCCGCTAGATGGGTGGATATTCTGGACACGCTGGAAAACTATTTTCAAGTTCCAGAATATCTAATGCGGCTTTTGAGGAACTACCTAAAGGACCGAAGCCTGCTCTACGACACGACACAGGGCCAACGAAGGATGGCAATTACATCGGGTGTTGCCCAGGGATCTATCCTTGGTCCGGACCTGTGGAACATGTCTTACGACGGGCTACTGAGACTTGAGATGCCAGATGAGTCGCGCTTGGTCGGCTATGCGGATGATGTTGCGGCTCTGGTCGCCGGACGCACCGTTGAACAAGCGCAACTTAGGCTAGATATGCTAATGCGCCGAGTGAGGGACTGGATGACTGCTCGCGGGCTCAGTTTAGCACTGGAGAAAACCGAAGTGGTCATCTTGACAAAAACGAGAATCTCTAGAGTAAGGATGATCAGTATTGGAGATATACACATCGAATTGAAGCCAGCGGTGAAGTACCTGGGGCTACTGATCGACTCGAAGATGAGTTTCTCTGAGCAAATCAGGGCAACGGCTGAGAAGGCTGCTTCGGGAATATCGGCCCTGAGTCGACTTATGGCCAACGTAGGGGGACCCAGCCCATCAAGAAGACGCCTCTTGATGAGTGCTGTAGGGTCAGTGCTACTGTACGGAGCAGAGGTATGGGGCGACGCTCTCAGCAAGGAGGTAAACCGAAAACGATTGGCACAGGTACAGAGAAGAGGAGCACTGAGAATTGCATCTTCGTATCCAACAGTCTCCGACTCGGCGGTGAGGTTGCAGGCGTGATACCTGTCGCCCTCCTTGCTAGAGAGCGCCGCGCTATTTACCTGCGCCGAAACGAGGATGCGAGGGAGATGGTTGTCCGCGAGGAGAGACAACGCTCGCTCAACGATTGGCAGCAGTCTTGGAGGAATTGCACGAAGGGAAGGTGGACTGCGCGCCTCATCCCGGATGTGAGACCGTGGCTAAATCGAGGGCATAGTGAGACTGACTTCTATCTGACCCAGCTTTTGAGCGGGCACGGGTGTTTTCAGTCTTACCTGCACAGGATCGGCAAGTCACGGTCTCCCGATTGTCGGTTTTGCCCAGGAGAGGAGGACAATGCCTTCACACATTTTTTGCGTGTACCAAATGGGCCAGGCTGCGAAGGGAACTCTACTGGGAGACGGGAGAGCTCACCCCGGATAATATAGTTGCGGTGATGCCCGAATCGGTTGACATATGGAACCAGGTGGCACATTATGCTCGGGCAGTCCTAAAATATAAAAGGGACTCACAGCAGCCGGAGGCACTGTGGCTGGGGGATCGCTCTTCCGGCAATTCCTCTTCCCCTCTCCCCTCCCGCTAGGAAAGGGACTCCCCAGCTTGAAGGCGCCCCACGGCGTAACAAAACGAGACCTGGCCCGAAGTAATGTGTCAAACGGTTCCAGGCTAGGTTCTCAGATTGACAGGGGAGGTGTTTAGTGGGTAGTCCAAAGGTATCCTCCAAGGGAGTCCCACACTGCCAGACTCGGCGGGCATAAATGCCTTCACCTCCCTACCACAAAAAAAAAGTCAATAAAGTAAAGCAAACCATGAAATTTTTTTAAATAGAATAAAAATACCACAGCGTAATCTTTAACAAACTAACAGTCGCCATAAATGGTTAATGCAACTAATGACAATCAACGTATA
This sequence comes from Odontomyia ornata, assembly GCA_963969285.1. Taxonomy (NCBI): domain Eukaryota; kingdom Metazoa; phylum Arthropoda; class Insecta; order Diptera; family Stratiomyidae; genus Odontomyia; species Odontomyia ornata. The sequence goes on from OZ017740.1 coordinate 216,473,006, forward strand.
GAGCCAAAAAATAAATCAATTAATTAAAAAAAAAAAAAACAACCTACTAGTTTCAACTCTTAAAATAACATAACAATCGACGTGCGGCTCATCTCTCCAAGACTCGCCACAGACATTTAAAATGGGGGAAGATATTGTTACGCCCTAAAAGATACGCTGAACAGAAGGAACTATTCCAGCTACCATGTAGTTAAATGCCAAAGCATTTACTAAAGGGTCCTCTGTAAGTGTCTTCCGCTAAATATCACCCCAAGTCTGATTGAGATGAGTACGCCATAAAAATAAATATCGATAACATTTTAAAAAGCCTTCATTTGTCCATTGAAGCATTTTGAGCGACCACTAAATTATCCAAACATTCATTCACCACATACGTCACCACGAAGGGGATTCCCAGCTCAAATAACACTCGGCGGAACTAAAAGCAAAAGCATTGGCTCGTGCCACTATGGACACATGTCCACATTTGTTATTGTTTTGGTTAAATTTCATCATGAACCAAGCGTCTAGAGACTCTTTCCGTACGACGAGTGATGGAGTACCCGAGACGTATAGTCGTTTTGTTCGTAATGTATTTTGCTCTGTAATAAACTTGCGCCATGATTTTAATAAAGAATCACGGTGAAGAAGATGTTCACCGTCAATGAAAATGTTATGAAAAGTATCGGGTTAAACTTGGACTTGCATACGGATTTTAATAAAGAATCACGGTAAAGAAGATGTTCACCGTCAATGAAATTGTTATGAAAAGTGTCAAGTTGAGCTTGAACTTGCATATGAATTTTCTTGAAGAATTACAGAAAGGAAAATTCTTCACACGTTTTTTATGAATAGGTTTTAGGGAAGACATATTTTGAGTGGATTTAGATAGTAAGTAAGAAATGAAACTATGCAAACGCAAGCAGGAAATCAGTATAAATAGTACAGGTAGTTTTAAGAAAAGGGGCAGTTCTTTGTTGGTTACTCTGGCGTTAACGCTACTAACATTGACTGTCGATTCCGGCGTTAATCGCCTTCTCCACATGCGGACCTAGCCGCTTTATAATAACTAGGAAATTAACACTTAGAAATATTTCGGCGTTAATCGCCTTAAATATATGCGGACATAGCCACTTTGGAAAAACTTTGATACCAAACACTTAGAAATATCCCGGCGTTAATCGCCTTAACAACATGCAGTAATAACACTTCAAATTTATTCCGGCGTTAACCGCCTAATCCATATGCGGGTCTAGCCACTTTATAATTAAACTAGACAACAATTAACCCATTCTCTACTTTCAAAACTGGCAGCTGATCATCCCCACGAGGAAATCTAAGGAGAAGTCAAGCCCAGGACTACACGCGCAGCCATCTATGTGTCCAGCGTCATTCCCGTCAATGTCCTAAGTTAAGGCTTCACTGAGCTATCGCTGACCAGAAAAAGCATCTCAAGGAAGACAGCAAGATAATCCCCACCGTCCGGAAGCAATGAAGCATATATGAAATGTCATATTTTTAATATATAAATAAATTATAAATGATTTAAACTAATCCTTCAAGTTCTTTTTACTGGAGTAAAGGAAAAAGTAGAGGCACAGGATATAGGTAAGTGTAAGGACGACAGATGATGTTGCATACAACCCATGCATAGCATCGCAGGGTCGTAACAGCTCCATTGTGCTCAATAACTTTTCAGAGTTTCACCATGCATCGAAGCGTCCTTCCACTCAGGTTGCCCGGTTGTCTCCATACATACGAGCAATAGTCCGATGCCTTCATCGGCTAACTGGGCATTTCGAATCTCCTCCGTTGACCAATCTTCATCGAATTCGTCCGTTATCACTTGCAGATCAGCGGGCGGCTCCTTTTCCTCAATCCGTCGGCAATGCTTGCACATGGACGGCGAGATAGGGTGTCAGCATTTCTATGAACTCCGCCCTTCCGATGAACAATTCGGTGGCCGTATGACTGAAATCTTTCGATCCATCTCGCAACTTGTCCCTCGGGGTTTTTGAAGTTAAGCAGCCATCTCAGCGATGCATGGTCTGTTCGAAGAAAAAATTCCCGGCCATATAAGATATTCTGGAACTGCTTGGTGGCCTCTATTATAGCCAATAGCTCCTTCCTGCTCACGCAGTAGTTCCTCTCACTTTTTGAGAGAACTCGACTGTATTACGAGAGGACTGTTGCTTCCCCGTCGATCTACTGGGAGAGTATCCAATCGTGCCGTTGCTCGCATCGATGTCAACTACAAATATTTTTCCGGGTTTCTGATACGCCAGCACGGGTGATTCGCACAGCTTCCCTTCACGGTCTCAAAGGCTGCCCGGCATTCTTCATTCCAGACATACGGACGATGTTTCTCGGTTAGCTGATGGAGACATTTAGCTATTTTGGCAAAGTCTTTGACGAAGCTTCAAGAGTAGGTCACCAGACCCAGAAAACTTCGTAGTTGGCACTTGTTCTTTGGTGTTGGCCAGGTTTTCACGGCTACGATTCATCAGGGTCTGTTGAGACCCTTTCTGCTGATACAACATATCTCGGGTACTTTACTTCAGCTGCGAAAAGGGTACACTTGTTGGGACTAAGTTTCAGATTCGCCAGTCGCAATCGGAGGAAAACCTATTCTGAATTCCGCACATGCTCTTCGAATGCCCTCCCGATAACAATGATGTCATCTAGGTACACCAAGCTGGTCTTTCAGTTTAGGCCACGTAGTACGTATTCCATCAGGCGCTCGAAAGTGGTTGGAGCATTGCAAAGCCCAAATGGCATCACCACGAATTGCCACATTCCGGTTCCAACTGAAAATGCGGTCTTCTCTCGGTCCTTCTTGTCGATTTCTACTTGCCAGTAGCCACTCTTGAGATCGAGTGTAGAAAACCATTTTGCGTCGGCTAAAGTGTCCATGATGTCGTCGATGCGTGGAAGCAGGTAACTATCTTTCTTAGTGACGTCGTTAAGCCGCCTTCAGTCGACACAAAAACGAGTGCTACCATTCTTTTTCTTTGCTAGATCTACTGGCGTAGCCCATTGACTGACAGAAGGTTCGATAACGCCTTGTTTTTCCATGTCCAAGACCAGTGCGCTCACTTCTTATTTGGCTATGGGAAGACGTCTCCATACTTGTCGAATTGGATTGGCTCCCTGTGTATCTATGACGTGAGTTACTATACTCATTCGGCTTTGGTCATGCGGGCTTGTTGAGAAAGTGTCACTGTTCTTGGCGACCAGATCAGCGGCTCGCTCGAATAGCTGCACTGGCAATTTGACCTACCTCAATATTGCAGACGTGAATTCCTGTCGGTCTTTCATTTTTTTTATGGTGGGGAGGTGAATGCCATTTATGTACAGAGTGTGGAACTCCCATGCATGCAAGCGACTGGACCACCCACTAATCACCTCCCCTGTCAACCTCAAAACCCAGCCTGGAACCCTTTGACACATTACTTCGGGCCAGGTCTCGTTTTGTCACGCTGTGAGGTGCCTTCAAGCTGGGGGATCCCTTTTCTAGCGGGAGGGAAGAGTGGAAGAGGAAGTGCCAGACAAGCGATCCCCCAGCCCCAGCGCCCCCACCTGCTGTGAGTCCCTTTTATATTTGAGGACTGCCCGAGCATAATGTGCCACCTGGTTCCATTTGTCAACCGATTCGAGCATCACCGCTACTATAATATCCGGGGTGAGCTCTCCCGTCTCCCTTCCTTCGCAGCCTGACCCATTTTGTACACGCAAAAAATGTGTGACAGGCATTGTCCTCCTCTCCTGGGCAAAACGTGACTTACCGATCTTGTGCAGGTAAGACTGAAAACACCCATGTTCGCTCAAAATCTGGGTCAGCTGGAAGTCAGTCTCACCATGCCTTCGATTTGGCCACGGTGTGACATCTTCCCTTCGTGCAATTGACTCAAGACTGCTGCCAATCGTTGAGCGAGTGCTGTCTCTCCTCGCAGACAACCATCTCCCTTGCATCCTCGTTTCGGTGCAGGTAAATAGCTCGGCACTCTCTAGCAAGGGGGGCAACGGGCATCACGCCTGCAATAACTCTCACCACCGGATCAGAGACTGTCAGATACGAAGATGCGATCCTCGGTGCTCCTCTTCTCTGTACCTGTGCCAAACGTTTTCGGTATACCTCCTTGCTGAGAGCGTCGCCCCATACCTCTGCTCCGTACAGTAGTGCTGACCCTACAGCACTCATCAAGAGGCATCTTCTTGATGGGCTGGTTCCCCCCTACGTTGGCCATAAGTCGACTCAGAGCCGATATTCCCGATCAAACCTTCTCAGCCGTTGCCCTGATTTGCTCAGAGAAACTCATCTTCGAGTCGATCAGTAGCCCCAGGTACTTCACCGCTGGCCTCGATTCGATTTGTATATCTCCAATACTGATCATCCTTACTCTAGGGATTCTCGTTTTCGTCAAGATGACCACTTCGGTTTCCTCCGGTGCTAAACTGAGCCCGCGAGCAGTCATCCAGTCCCTTACTTGGCGTATTAGCATAACTAGCGTAAGTTGCGCTTGTTCAATGGTGCGTCCGGCGACCAGAGCCGCAACGTCATCCGCATAGCTGACCAAGCGCGACTCATCTGGCATCTCAAGTCTCAGTAGCCTGTCGTAAGACACGTTCCACAGGTCCGGACCAAGGATAGATCCCTGGGCAACACCCGATGTAATTGCCATCCTTCGTTGGCCCTGTGTCGTGTCGTAGAGCAGGCTTGGGTCCTTTAGGTAGTTCCTCAAAAGCTGCCTTATATATTCTGGAACTTGAAAAGAGTTTTCCAGCGTGTCCAGAATATCCACCCATCCATCGGCGCTGAAGGTGTTCCTGACGTCGAGTGTCACCAACAGGACGATCCGTCGCTTGGTGCGGCTATACGCCTCTGCCTTTTGGACCGCGTTCACTACCTCTACAATCACATCAATGGTAGAACGTCCTTCTCTAAAGCCATACTGCCGAGGAGATAGGTCCCCAGCAGCACGAATCGCGTCAGTGAGTCTTCCCTTGATGAGTTTCTCTACCACTTTCCCAGCCATGTGTAGCGTGCATAACGGGAGGTATGCAGACAGCGATTCGAGATTTCCCTTCCCCTTGCTGATCAGCACGAGCATCGCCACCTTCCATCGTACCGGGAAAACCCCATCCCGTAGGCAAGCGATGAATGTGCTGGGCAGCAAGTCAGGACAATGGTGATAGACGAGCCGCAACACCATCTGGACCTGGAGCCTTCTTCGCTTTCAATGAGAGGACTGCCTCCTCCAGTTCCGGCTGTGTGACGAGTGGGCACTCGACTGCTGTTTCACCATGGACATCGTCAACTCGGACGGGATGGGCAGTGAAGTGTCCCCGCACTATCGCATCCACCTTTTCCGCGTCATGCATACAAGGCTTCCGTAGGGCACCAAGCTTCCGCATAACTAGCTTGTAGCCAAGGGACCATGGATCCTTGTTCACATTGTCCACTAGATCTTGCCAGCAGCGAGCCTTGCTATTGTTGATCAGTTTGCGAACGCATTTCCTTTCCCTTTCCCGACGGGGCATAGAAGCGCAGCAAGCAGTCGTAATAATGCTCATGGTAGAGTTCACCATGTCTTGAGCTGCCAGTTCTTCCGTCCCCTCCGAAGCACCCTGCAGCGGCTCACCTGCTGTGAGAACCTCGACGAACCTCTCGACGTCCATCCTTCCAATGTTCCATCCAGTTGTAGAAAGCCGAGAGCATGGACGTCGGGAGACAGCATTACTTATCTCAAGCAGAATGCACTGATGATCACTGGCTGAGTAGTCCTCTAGTACTTTCCAATTGTGTTTCCTCCGTACTAAGGACTCCGAGGCAAATGTCACGTCCAGTATGGTTCCCTCATAGCCAATACGGCGGGAAGTCAGCGTACTTCCGGAGTTAAGGACGACGAGCGTCATCCTGGCCGCCATTTCGAGGATTCATTTTCCCCGCGGATCCGTCTGAGACATGTCCCATTCGATTGCTTTCGCGTTGAAGTCGCCCCAAACGAGCACTTTGCCCTCTGCGTTCGAGACAGAGCCCTCTGGAGCATTAAGCTTGGCTTGGAAGGATGATATCGATCCGTTAGGCGTTAGGTACACACTAAAAAAGGTGGTCCCTGGGAACTGAACCCACACGAAACCATCCCCCCGTCCATAACTCTTCGCTTGAAAGTCACTGTTCCAAAATCAGATGGCGGCAGTACCAGTTTCATCAGAATACCACAATGCAGGACTTTTATTATGGTGTTGCTCACTCAGCAGCAAGAAGTCGGCTTTCATGTCCCTCGCAAACTGCTCAAGCAGATTTTGGGCGGTTGAACTGTGGCGTATGTTTAGCTGCAAGATGCGGATCATCGGAGCTCTGATTTGGTCTTGGCTTTCCTGGAACACCCGGCATTTTCCTGATCCAAAGACGTGTCCAAAATCAGCATCCTTGCAAAGAATACAGTGTGCCTCCTTCGTACACTCTTTTCTTTTATGTCCCATTTCACCGCATTTGTAGCATAGGGAACTCCTATCGGGTCCTTTGCATACTTGTGTGGTGTGACTATAACCAAGGCATTTGAAACATTGAAGAGGCGTTGCTCTTCACCGCATCCTACAGGCAACTCACCATATTCTTACTTTGCCCTTTTTCAGGAATCGTTCAGCGTCCTTTTTGGTCAAGTCAACTGTGGCCATGCGTTGTCCCCTGGATTTTTCTGGGAGTAAGTCTCGCTTTGATCCTTCCCACACTAGGAAACTCCCTTTTGATGGCCTCTTCTACTTCAGCTAGATCCGTTACGCAGTCAATGCCTCGTATTTCGATCGTTGCCATCGTTTCAAGCGAGGCTATGGTTGCGCTTTTGCGGAGGACTTTCTTTACTGCGTCGCAGAATGCTTCCTTGTTGCCGGCCTCTGCTCCGAATTCGACTAGTATGTGACCCCACCGCGTTGTCGTACTACTTTAATGGTAGTATTGGTGTCTTTGGGCCTTACGTTTCCCCTGATGTCCCGCAGTACCTGCGCGTAAGATCGGCCACCTCTTCTGTTTTTTGTTAGATCATTTTTCTGATTGGGCATCCGGGCGAACTTTACTTTCTGGTACTTTTTGAAGGAGTTTCTTTGCGGCTTTCTTCACTCCTGTTGTAATCGTTATCTAGAACCCGTGATCTGGTGCTCCACGCCCATCAAGTGCCTTTTCCTTCCTTCTTTTATCCCGATCTCCTTTGATCGGGCGAGATGCCATTCTTTTATTGATTTTTAATTCTAGAGCTATCTGCATGTCGCCTTTAGATTTCGCCCCAAGCGCCTCTTTAGCCTTCTGTTCATCTTTGGCCCTTAACCAGCTCCTCCGACAGTGCCCTATGCGATCTAGGAGCTCCTCTAGTTCAAGGAGCCAAACCTTTACTGCTTTGCTGATTTTTGGGGAGTCGCTTGCAGGTTGTATTCTTTTCAGAACATCTCCCGCTTTTCGGAATAGCCTTTCTTCTTCATATCGCTGGGCGGCAATTGTACTTTGCAACCATCCCTGGGAGAGGTTATCACGTTCCTTTCCGAATCCAGTACTTCCGCTATATTTTTGACGTTGGCAGCGCAATCGCACAACGTCGCTTTATTTGTCTGGTGACTCGTTACTTTTCGTGTCGTATCTCTTCGTTAGCTTCAGGATGATTCCTTACTATATCGGGATTTGCGTCGCTTCCGTAACGATCGCAGCTGTGACTACGAATTTTCGATGCTCTTTATATTATCTTCCACCTCTCAAACACCTGAAGCGTCCTGCAGAGTTTCCCGCTTTTCCTTCAAAGGACGCTCTGGGGTTCACATCATATTGTTGCTGCGCCCGAATGCCGCAGGAATGTCAGTCTGGGCCAGGCTATCTGCTAGTCCCCGTTTTTCGTCCGTCTTCGCTGTCATTGTATTATTCGTCATATTTATCATGGTTAGTACTGCTCTTAATGTACTGTTAACATCGTAACTGCAACCGCTGGTTGCGTCGTCGTTGTTGTTATTTTTCGTTTCTTTTTTTTTGGAATATTTTGATCTTTTTGTATGGTTTTGGTTGCTCCGGTTTTATTGGGTCCCCCCTCGGAGCCGCTATCTCCGTTCGTGTGTGTAGTCGCCTTTTTGGTCCCATGGTTATTTTTGCAGAGTAGGGAGGCCATGCGAGGGTTGGCACAAGCCCTTATGGGGACAAGTGCTCAGAGCCAGATCAGCGCTAATCGGGAGTCCGTCTCAACCGAACTTACACCACCAACCCAATGGTGCGAACTTCGAACGTACTCTGAGGCCTGCCAAGGTTTTACCGGGACGGAGACGGTATGATAGTTGAATTGGAGCGAACACACGAGTGTCACCTTGGCGCTACTGTGCAAAGCAAGTACGTCCAAACCATCGCATCCGCCAGCCCAAAGCATCAATTCCAGTTCGTTGTCCAAAGCGTAGTCCAGATCCAATCAGAGTCGTTACCTGTCATCCCAGGAGGGAACCTCACGGCACCCCCCATATCCTCGGGTTCGTGGGGGTGGCGCTCCCCAAAGAATGCTAGCCTCCAAGAGTGCTCTTGTTGACCGGCACTCTCCCTGCAGGAATTTCCTCGGTTACGTGGGGGCGGAACTCCCCAAAGAATGCTAGCCTCGAAGAGTGCTCTTATCGACCGGCATTCCCCCTCTTGTTGACCGGCATTCCCCCTGCCTGTATGTGTCCTGCCTCCTTTTACAATGATGGTTTTGAGTGGCTTCTAGAGAGGTGATGCTGGAAACAGGCTGGCACTTACCGATGACTCCTCCCGCTTTGATGCTCGTGGTTGAGTCTGCAGTGTTAAGGAGTTTTGCGAATTCTGGCGTACCAGCTTTCTCATATTCGCAACATTAAATTGCCGCCGTAACATCTCCACCCTCCTTTGGGTACATATACCCTTTTCCTTAGTAAATTTATTTATTTTTATTAACCTTTGACAACTTCGCTATAAATTTTATTTCCCCGCCATCTCAGTCCTACCCTTTCCCTTATTTTCAATTACAAGAGAATAGGAATATAAAGATAATTTTAATTTTCCCGCTAACAACACTCCATTCCATGATTTCCATTTACAAAATTTCATTCGTTACATTTTCCCTAAGAAAACATAATTGCTGCAAGTTTGGGAGTGACGAAAGGAGTGGAAATTATTAAATTATGTAAAAAAACCAAAACAAATGCTAAGAAATGCTATGAAAAACCTGAAGTAAAGATTGATTGTTTATTAAAACTGCATTGTTGGTTTATGGAGCTAAATTTTGGACATGGAATTTTCTTCAATTTCTTATGAACAGTGAAAGACTGAGACGGCGTATCGTAGTGATAAAAGTGGCCGGTTCCGTTTGCGTTTTAAGTGGTATTAATATTTTTAAATTGGAGTTTATTTTCAGTGCCCCCTTTAGTTGCCGAACGTTCTGCAGCATCAATAGGGATGAGTAAATTGTACATTTTTCGTGGTATTTTCTTTTAATTATATTTTTTTGTCATATTTGAAACTCGTTTTTTTGTATCTTATCACAATTATGTCATTAATATATTTTTTCCCTTTAATTAAAAATATTTGCTGGTTTTATAGCAGTGGTTCATTTATTTGTTTGATCAGTTCATTGAATTAATTAAAGGATAAGGATTTAGCTTGCCTTATAATACTATTTTTTTCATGAATTATAATGTCTGCAACTGCGGTGACTTCCGCGGGTGCAAAAGATGGCGCCCAAACGGTTGTTGCTGATTTTCATTGTGTTATATTTTATTTTTCTCAATTTAATGTTTTAATTTGTTAGATTTGTGGGGCTGAGTGCCTGGAGTGCCTGACTTGAATAGTGGGCTGAGCATTACAGGGAAATTATTTATTTTTATTTTGTTAGAAATTTCTGATGAGTTGTATATCATTTTTACATGATGATTTTGGTTGTTTATAGTTTTCATCATGATTTTATTGACGATTTTGTGTTTAATCTTGAGTTGATATACTACATAATTTCTTTGATCACGCCGCAGTTGCAGTGTTTGATGGTCTTCACCAGCTCTGATAGCAGTCATGCTGTGGCAGTGTGGATGTTGGTTGGGGCTTAACGAATTTTGAGCCGTTGGCTATATCTCTGTGCACGGGATTGTTGGAATTGGATCCAACACTTGGAATCAGCCAACGTTTTCGGCCCTTCCATCATCTTTCTGGTTTTAGCTTTGAGATTTGTGCGGCTCTTATCCAAGCCATTAAGAAGTCCGTCGATTTTCATAATGGTTCCGCAGTCGGCTCTTTGTGGTGACAATTTCCATAAATATACCAGGCACTGTTGTGGTTTGTCTGCTCTTGTTATATGCAAACTTTAACCTTCATCCCATTTAATTATGCTTTCTTTTCCTTTTCCTCCTAGGGAGATCATTTTGAAAAATGAATTGTATGACATCTTTCAATTTTATTAATTTACACTTTTTTTCACTTCTTTGCTTTCCTTTTAGATTAGTTATTTGGTTATTTTAGAACTTTGGTAATGTTTTCTATTTAAAGTTTCGTATTAAGGTTTGGTTTAATTATATTATATGTTATTGGGTTTTAATTTATAATAGTTTTATTTGATTAGGGTTTTGATAAATTATTGGGTATTTAGGATAGTTCATTTTACAATTGATTTTAGTTTTGATTAAAATTTTAGTAAGTTTGAATTCTGTTGATTGAGTTTAGTTTAGGCTATTTAATTTGGATTTTGGTTTAGTAGAGTTAAGTAGAATTTTTCGTAGGATAGTTTTATTGAGAGAGACTTAGATTAGGGAATGCGAAATATTTTTTTTAGCTTCGGTTAGACGTTAAATTTTATGTATTTACTCGTCGGTTTGTCTGTCTGCTGTTCAATTTATAATTTATTTTTATTGAAACGTCTGCTTGTCTGTCTGTGATTTATTAAATTATTTATTTCATTCAAATTGTCTGTGCTGTTCGTCCGATTCTTATTAATGTCGTTGATTTCGTCGGTGTGTCCGCCCGTAAATTTTTAATTAATTATTCATTTTTCAGTTTGGTTATTCAGTATTTATTACATTTATTTTGTATCATGGCATCACATAACACCTCTTATTCCACCTACTCCAGCTCTGACGACGAATTTTATTTCTTCCCACCAATGCATAAGTGGAGGGTCAATTTTGATAGTTCTTCTGCTGATCTAGATGTTCAGCAGTTCCTTTTTCGAGTCACTACCTTAGCAAGAAACTACAATATTCACTTGGATGAACTAGCATCTAGCCTACATATTCTTCTGAAGGGACCAGTAGAAGAGTGGTATTGGTTATTCCAATACCACTCTTCTGCTTTTTGCAACTTTACGGATTTGGAAACTGCGTTGAATGAGCATTATGGATCTCGTTGGGCCGGGGTAGATGTGCGGCGAGCAATCGATGCGCGTTTCCAGGGGCCAGAAGAACCTTTCCGTGAGTTTCTTGGCTCCATAATGGAGATGACTTTGCGTCTTAAAAATCGGTTATCTGGTTTTGACATGCAGGCCATCCTATTGCGGAACATGGATGAACGAATGAGGAATCATTTGGCAGGCTTGGAATTCGCATCGGTAACAGAGTTAGCTTGTCACTTTACTAGAGTTGAAGCTGTGTGGTATTCCTCTGATAGACCTGTGGTTCACCACCGCAGTAGGCAGCCTCCCAACATTGACGCTGTTGATATGTTGGAAAATGCCTGGTGTGATCCTCAAGCGAGATCTGCTGCAGGATATCATGCACGCTTTCAGAGTCAGCTCCAAGTGAGATCCCTTTTTCTTTCCAGGACCTCATCACCCAATGAATAATCGGATACCAGAACAGTGCCCACCTACAAGTTGTTTCGTCTCGCCTCATATGTCTGTCTTTCCACAATTTTCTAGGGATGTGATTGCTCCGGATCTCTCCAAAAGTAATGGAACGGCGGACGATGATCGTGAATCACCCGCTAGTTTTAGAGCACGACCTTTTCGGGATCGCTTTCGGAGATCCTGGAGATATTTCTTCGCCAGACGTCTCTTGAAGCATGCCTGTGTGGAGTTGATTGTTGCAACTCCTGGCGACAATAGGCCCTACGCAGAGATTTCCGTCAATGGTCACAAATTGACGGGCTTGCTTGCTAGTGGAGCCAGTGTCAGTATGCGTGAATCTGGAGCCTTGTACCTGCTGTCAGACTTGGGTTTGCATATGCATTCCATGCATGCTCATATCCAGACTGCATCGGGGCACAAGGAACCAGTTCTGGGATACGTCACCACATTGGTGCAATTTAACAACAACACCAAATTGATGAGATTCTTGGTTGTTCCTTCCTTGACACACGCAGTGTATCTTGAGATTGACTTCTGGCATCTTTTCAAAATAGCACCAATCCAGGTCAACGCTATCAAAGCAGCTGCAGAGCCTCCGAGTCCTGAATTCCATCTGTTGTCTCCAACAGATCAACAACGACTGGACTTCGCCCAACAACAGTTTCCGTCGTATAACGCGAAAGGCTTGGGTAGAACCAGTGTCGTACCTCATCACATTGACACTGGTTCTGCTCGACCCATTAAGCAGCGGCATTATGCTGTCTCGAATGTTATACAGAAACTGTTGTATGATGAACTCGATCGTATTTGTCTTTGGGGGTAATAGAGGAAAGTCAGAGTTCGTGGAGTTCCCTTGTGACCCTTGTCAGAAAATCCGGCAAGGTACGTTTACGTCTTGATGCTAGACGCCTCAACGAGGTGACTGTTAAGGACGCCTATCTATTGCCACTGATTGAAGGGCTTTTGGCACGGTTGCAGAGTACCAGGTTCATTACAGCTTGGACGTGAAGGATGCCTTTTGGCAACTACCATTGGATGAGGCAAGTAAGGAGAAAATGGCCTTTACTGTCCCTGGCAGGCCCTTGTACCATTTCAAGGTCATGTCGTTCGGTTTGTGTAATGCTCCCGAAACGATGTGTCGGTTGATGCATAAAGTAATACCGCATGAGCTGCAGGACAAGGTATTTGTTTATTTAGATGACCTGCTTGTTCAACATTTGATGAGCACTTGGAGCTTTTGAGTACTGTTGCGAAACTGCTCAGGGACGCCAATTGACCACCAATGTTGAAAAAAGCAAGTTCGTCAAGAAGGAGATCAAATATCTTGGCTTTGTAGTGAGTGATGGTATCCTGCGCACCGACCCGGAGAAGGTTTCAGGTAAAGTCTCCTACCCTGAACTCCGGACGGCCAAAGACGTGAGACGGTTTATGGGCATGGCAGAATGGTAGAAGCGTTTCATTCCAAATTTTGCCTCAGTTACGGCCCCTCTAACGGATTTGCTAAACGGCAAATGTGTCTTCAAGTGGCCTGCTTCTGCCAAAAGTGCCTTCAATGAAGTGAAGCAATTGTTGATTTCTGCTCCAGTGCTGGTTGACCCCGACTTAACGAAGCACTTCTATATCCAGTGTGATGCAAGTACAGCGGGTGTTTTGTTCCAGAAGGACGACGAGGGTAGGGACCATTCAATCGCATATATGTCTATGAAGCTCAACGCTGCGCAACGTAACTATAGCATTACTGGATTGGAATGCTTAGCTGGGATTCAGAGCGTAAAGAGATTCAGGGCATATATCGAAGGGTTGCCCCTCACGATCGCGCTAATGTCAGTCTTGAATGGCTGATGCAACAGTCGGACTTTTCTGGTCGATTGGCTCGCTGGAGTCGGAAATTGCAAGGGTTCAATTTCCGAATTGAACACCGGAAAGGTGCCCTTATCGTTGTTCCCGATGCATTGTCAAGAACCTGCTCGAAGGACGAAAGGGTGAACTCGTTCAACTCCTGTATCCTGTAGCACGAGCACATTGATGGTTCAATCCCGGAGTCTGCGTTTCAGGAGCCCGAGTATGAGCATCTCAAGGAGCAAATTTTGAAGCAATCCGATCAGTTTCAGTATTTGCACATTGCAGATGGTCGAATTTATATTAGAACGGGTTCTCCTGCAACGTCGACTACTGATATTCCTAGAACAAAACGATGGGTTCCTGAGGGTCACCAGTAGGCTCTCATAGTACGAGCTCATGATGACCCCCAGGGCTCTCCTTGTGGAATTGCAAAACAACTGAAGTTTTGCAAAGATATTGTTATTGGCCTCGTTTACGTCAAGATGTGATTCAGCACAGCAAGAATTGCTTGATATGCAAACAGGTCAAGCCGTCAAATTGCACAATGAGGCCCCCTATGGGGGCATCACAAGACTCTGTACGACCTATGCAGCCCCTGTTTGTGGACTTCATGGGCCCGTACCCTCGTTCAAGATCAGGGGATACCCACTAACTCGTGGTCCTGGATCATTACACAAAGTTCGTATAGCTCAAGCCCATGGTGAAAGTGTTACACCCACTTTTTACCTCGCGAGAGCCACTATGGCCCTCAGGGAGACTGGGGTGCTCCGGCGGGGCTTATGGACCCGGTTAGCTCGTCCAAAGACGGGCGTGGGGCGCCACTCGCTTTTCCCTCAAAGCCCCAAATAGCCGCCAAGCGAGAATGCAACTAACCGGATTAAACGCGACGTTATTCGGCCGAGACCCTAGCTACTAACCACCCTATGATCTTCACTACAATACTTCACCTACACCACTTTACACCTCTACTTCTTAATCACACTAATCTTCGCGTAGGCCACAATACCACCCCCGAACACTCTGACTCCCGATATCACGGGTTTCATTTAATTCCACGACACTTCCACTTCGACTTGTCCTTCCAAGCCGCACTCGTCACAACCCGTAATCTGAAACAAAGATTTCTTTAATCTTGTCCTAAAGACAAAAATTTCTTCCTCCAAGCATTAATTTATCACAAAGAAACTTCGATTATTTAAAATTTTACAACACTTGTCCTAAAGACAAAAATTTCTTCCTCCACGCATTAATTTATCACAAAGAAACTTCAATTATTTAAAATTTCCCAACACTTGTACTCCAAATCGAAATAATTTATAATTTTAACATATGATACACTATATCATAAAAAAAACTTACTTCTATTATATACCTACAAAGGGGCCCCTTCGACGATCGTATTCGCGGATGTATTCTGTAGCCTTTCCTCCAATGTCGGAGCTTGCTCGTCGCTTTGATACGAATTTTTCCTTCGCTTGAATTTCACTTTGCTGATTCCGCTGTCCTCCACTTGAAGATTGCCGCTGCGCTTCGAATTATGTTCTCGCTGGTTGTTCTTGTTCCGCTGCTTCGTCGCCCACGATAAAAAAAGATCAAAGAGGAGGCGCGTCATTCTTCGCGTGCTTTTATAGCCTCCTCCTAACGGCTATGGTTCCGCTCGTCGGTCATCCACCTCTTCAGCGGGGTAATTCTTTTCTGCCGCCACTTGGTCTCCGCTCCCCTCTAGTGGTGAGCACTCCAAATGCGGCTGAATCAGCTGAACATAATTCACTGACAGTTTGGCCTGTCAGTGATGTTTGTTTACTTTCCAAGTCATTTATGTCCATTTGAATCTTTTGATAGAACAGCTTTTTGACACTTTTGCATTTATGATGCGCTAGCAATTTTTTTAAATGTCCATCATATGAGCAACTTAATGGATTTCCAGGCAAATCTTTGTAACTTTGGCATTTGGAAAACTGTATCTTATTTGGATCCGAGTCAATTTTCTTTGCGACAGCTGAAACCATTTGCTTATAAGTGTGCCTTTGCGGAAGGACCAAGGAAAATCCTGTGTCGTTCGGGCGACTCTTGTCTATGAATGTCACTTCCATTTTGAAGAGAAGACTGGTAAAATATTCATCACATGTCGGTAAGTTCAGTTTTTCATCCAAAAATTATCTCAAAAATCAATATGTAACCTTGGTTTTCAACCCCAGAAATACATAAGCTGTATTCAAGGGAATCATTGGTCTTTGTAAATTTATTGAGACTGTTCGGTCCCAGCTCCTCGTAAATATTCTATTCAACATTTTCAGCCAGGCCCAACATGTTTTTAACTACATTTGCAACGTCGCTAAGTCTGGTGTCTAAAGTAAATTGGCTACAGCCCAAATAATTCAAGATATTCCGTACGGGATCAAAGTACTTCAGAAATATTAAAATGTGTTGGCTGGGATTGAAGTGGTTAATCGTTTGATCATTATCAGCGTACAAAGTTTCTAAATAAATTGTCCATGTTGGGGCTGTATCCACTATATACGCTAAAGTCGTCTCCATCTCGCTATTGATATCAAAATACACCATTCGAGTTGTTAAGCGGCGATAAAGCAATGGCCAAATTCGCATTCTTGTGATAGGGATACGAAAGTAGTTACACATTGCACCCACCACGGATCCGATCGTTTCCGATTTCTTTGCTCGAAATAATGTGTATTGGACAGTGTTCGGATCGAAGTACCCAGCAGCGTCATGTGTTTCAAAACAATCCTCCATGACTATTTGTATTGTAAAAAATATTGCCTGATCAGTTTTTCAGCTTTATGGATCATCTCGATCCTGGTCTCCTCTTCCAATCGTTCTATTAATTCTGACGGTATATCTGCTTCAACTATTGTCTGAAGTACCCTAGGGATTTCCGACAATCTGATATACACGAGCATGTAGGCATTGCTATTCTGCTTATCATTTAAGGTTATTTCATTATCTGAACCACCTTTATTATGCTCAATGGCTTCAAATTTCGTACAGCATGAAACGACGTCATCATCAAACTTACACCAATTTCCCTCCAACAGCGGATTTATGTAAGCAGCGTAGTGTCCGTTTTGATTGTCTCCTGAATGGACTAACACCGCATGAAGGTGATAAACAGCATCAGTTCTTTTTTCTCTGCTAAGAATGGATCCAAAACAATTCGTCATCAAACTCAAATCGATCGTTAAATTTCACGGAACAGTCAGTTACAGGATCGTATTGAAATCTCATTAAATGCAGCTGCAAAACTGGCGGGAACGAAAAAAAAATCACTCCTTTTTCAGCTTCCTGAAGACTGTACTCTTCACCAGCATCGTATTTGTTGTCACCATCCAGCATTTCTGTAGCAATGTAACTCTTGAACGATTCGTAAACCGGACAATTATTCTAAATTTAGAGATGCGTTTCCATCGACAATATCATGTGAACCGATGTTTTCTAAATGTACTCGTTGCTCCCGGAGAAACTGTAGCGTTTTATCGACATTTTCAAGACAGTGAATTCTCATCATCTGAATCATCCTTGGCAACATCTGGCTCGATTTTGTTAGGTTTTGATTTTACCGAAATATCTGGGGAACATTCCAACTTCAAACATGCGGTGATTCTGACCTTCGCTCGATGACAATTATGTTTGCTTAAAACTACCAATAATCGTATTTAAACTACTAATATGATTACAATTTGCACTGGCAAACAAACCCTAGTCGAGTGCGGCTTAGCTTTCTGACTATACATAGTCACGCGAATGTTACGATAGTGTTCGGGGTGAGGTAATCCTGGTGCCCTTCGGTTTTATCCGTAACATTTCCCTCCCTACTTTTAGTGGATTTCCCTGAAATACACTCCTATGATACTAACCACTCGACGTCCCTGAGGTTAAGAGTCTCCTGATCCACCAATTGAGCTCGCACGGCCCACCAGTCTCACCTAATAATAGTACTAACAAAAACAACAAAAAAAAAGAGGAAAAAGAAAAAAAAACTAATACTACTACGTCTATTAACCTAATCGACTACGAATACTACGTAAGGAAACAGAAAACTAATATTATGACCTCCACCAACCTAAAAAAAACTATGAGTGCTGAGCAAAAAGAAAGAGGACTAATACTAAGACTTCCGCCAACCTACCAGACTACGAGTATTGAATAAAGAAAATAAAACTAACACTAACACGTCTGCCAACCTACCAGACTACGAGTACTAAGTAGGAAAAAGTTAGCTAAAGAGAACTAATACTATGACCTCCACCAACCAAAAAAATATAACTATGAGTACTGAGCAAAAAGAAAGAGATCTAATACTAAGACTTCTGGGCCCCTCAACCCCACCTGTTATTAGTACCAACCAATATGAACTCAACTAACACCAAACTTGAAAACCTCAACTTCCCTTAAAACTACCGATAGTTCAACAACAACCACTTCAATAAGTTAGGTTAGCTATATACTTATTTTAAACTTCGACTCACGATCGCGCTAATTCTATACAGTTATCCCTTGGTTTCTGATTCGCGGTTTTCCTACATATTGAAGCTCAGGTAAGCGGGTTCTCCTTCCATGCCTTACCCTTGGGAAACTAGCTTCTATTACGATCCACCTTGTGTTAGAATGCGTATCTCACTCGTGTTTTTGTTACCGTGACCTTCCCTGGGTTGACCCGCTTCTACCTTTACGAGACGTACACTTTAAGGTCCTTCGCATGCCAGGTGCCTGCAGCTCTCCCATCCATTTGTCTGAGGTTGTAGGCGCTCGCTGGTACTTGTTTCTCTACCACAAAAGGCCCTATATATTCTGGAGCTAGTTTCGCGGAGAAATATTTGGCGGCGTCCGACTGCACGAAATTTCGCCTCCAAACCTTGTCACTTTCCTTAAAAGATGCTGGGCGTTTTCGGAGATTGTACCGGGCCGTGACCTTTCCTGCCATCTGCTTCATCCGCTGAGCAATTTCTGCGCGTATAGTCTGCAGGGCCCTAGCTTTTTCTTGGATGCACGGAATTGGATTCTCCGCTCCACCTGCCTCGTACTGTCGTGGGTGGGTTATCATCTCCCTTCCAAAATTGACGAAATATGGAGTTGCTTTCATAACCTCATGAGTGTATGTCCGTAATGCGCATGCAATTTTTGCCAAGTTAATATCCCACTTCCGGTGGTTCTCTGTACTGTACGCCCTCAGCATTTTCTTGACTTCTTGATTCACTTGCTCGGCGGGATTAGCTTGAGGATGGTAGAATGCGGTAAATTTCGCGTGAACCCCATAAGCCCCCAGCATTTGCCAAAAAATCCTCGAGTGAAATTGTACACCGTTATCGCATATAAGGGAGCGTGGTACGCCGAACAGCATGAAAACTTGGTCCTCCAAGATCCGTGTGACCTCATTGGCTGTGGTTGATCGTACTGGATATAGCAACACGAATTTGGAAAAGTAATCAACAACCGTCAGAATGTGTGTGTTCCCTTTTGTCGAACGAGGAAGAGGTCCGATTAGGTCGACACAACGAGTTTCCCATGGTTGTTTAGCCTCGTTCACCCTACTGACCATATGACCCGCAGATCCTTGACGATCCACTTTTACTGACTGGCAAATTTTGTACCGTCGCACGTAGGTATTGATGTCCGCAGCCATCTTCGGCCAGTAGAAGTGCTGTGCAATACGATCGAGCGTTCTCGCCACTCCCATGTGTCCTGCTGTTGGGTCATCATGGAATTTTAACAAAAGCTCTCTTCCTTCTGGTTTCGGAACTACCTTCTTCCACGAGTCTTCCCCCCGGGACCCGGCAGTCGACTTTGCATCCGCTTGTATAATTCCCCTGACCTCGCTTGCCAGGCGGCATATTTCTCAGGCTCGGCTTCTATTCTCTGTCTCATCTTTCGATACCATGCGTCGTCCTCTCCGTTCACCATTGAGTCTATCGTTGGTACTGAGCGTGATAGAGCGTCCGGTACAAGGTGTTCCTTTCCTTTTCGATGGATAATTTCAAAGTTTAACTGCTGCAGTCTGACCGCCCAGCGAGCCAATCGACCGGTAGGGTCTCGCAGATTATTTAACCACACTAACGAATAGTGATCCGTTATCACTTGGAAGTGGTAGCCTTCCACATATGGCCGCAGCTTCTCCACCGCCCATAGCACCGCGAGACATTCTTTCTCCGTTGTGGAATATTTTCTCTCCACCCTACTAAGGGAACGACTCAAATAGCACACGACCTTCTCCCCTGAGGCATGCTTCTGGCTAAGAACTGCTCCTAAGCCGACATCGGACGCATCCGTTTGGATACAAAAAGGAAGGTTGAAGTCTAGGCAACTCAAGATTGGTGCGGATGACAATTTCGCTTTATAGACTTCAAACGCTTCTTGACACTGTGGAGTCCACACGAATTTCTTATTCTTCCGTAGAAGGTCAGTCAGTGGTGCAGTAATGGTGGCATGGTTCGGGATAACTCGCCGGTACCAGGATACCATCCCTAGAAATTGCCGAACCTTCTTCACGGAGTTTGGGGACGGAATCCGCAGCATCGATTCCACCTTATCTGGGTCGACGTTTAACCCTTGTTCAACGACGACGTAACCCAGGTACTTTAATTGCGGCCGGCAGAACTGGCACTTTCCCTCGATACCCGTAGTCCTGCTTTTCGTAGCCGTTGAAATACTTCCCTAAGTATTGCCACATGCTTTGTGAAGTCCTGAGTCACGATCACTATGTCATCCAGATACGTAAATACGTACGGTTCTAGCTCTGGTCCCAACACGCGATCAATCAATCGTTGCCAAGTCGCTGGGGCATTTTGCAATCCGAATGGCATTCTTCTGAACTGGAAAAGTCCCCTCCCAGGCACGGTAAATGCCGTGTAGGCTTTTGAGTCCGCTGCCATTGGGACTTGCCAATACGCGGATTTTATGTCGAGTGACGATAGGTACCGAGCATCCCGTAATTTATCGAGGGTTGAGGAAACGTATGGGATTGGGTACGCATCCTTCTCCGATACTGCATTGAGTTTCCGATAGTCCACGCAAAATCGATAGGTACCCTCCTTTTTCTTCACTAGCAAGAGTGGTGATGACCAGGCACTGTTCGAAGGTTCCACTACTCCCCGGGCTAGCATATCATCCAGCTCGGTATAGATATGCTTCAATATAGCTGGCGACATCGGGTAATATCTTTGCTTGATGGGCGCTGCAGTTGTCTTGATCACATGCTCGGCTATCGATGTTTCCCCCAACCCTACACCCATAGCCTTAAATTCCTCCTCCAGCAGCTTAGTTAATTCCAACTCTTGCTCTAAAGAAAGACTACTCAGTGATCGTAAGTGGTTGGGGAGTTTCTCATCTAGTAGTGAGACGAAGTCCCACTGCTGACTGCTAAGGTCCAAGACAATCCTGAATTTCTTTATAAAATCCACCCCCAGGATTAGTGTTTGTGGAACCGAGGTAACCACCAATGCTTCCAAGTATTGTGTATGTCCTTTTAACCTAAAAGGCAAACATACGGAGCCCTCCACCTTACAACTCTCACCGCTCGCGGTTCGTACTACCTGGGTCGCACACTTATCCAAGGCAGCAACGATCTTCCTCACTTGCTCGCAACCTTCTGAACCAATGATTGTTCTGCTTGCCCCCGAGTCCAATAGACCTGGCATCCTCCTTCCTGCAACTTCCACCAGAACATGTGGGCGAGCATCTCCCTCTTTCTCCTCCAAGACAAATTCCACTTTTGAGACACTCCGTTGTGACCTTTTATCCGTGCCACCGCGGTCGCCTATGGGGCACGTTGCTCGTTTCCCGATAGTCGGTTAGTTGCTCCCCCTGCCCTCGTCGTGTTCTGTTGGCGACAATTTGGGCAGTTAGCTCGAGTCGTGTCCCTTCTTCCACACCCGTAACACGTTTTCGGCTGTCTGCACTCTCTTGCCCAGTGTCCAGCTTGCTGGCAATTCCAGCACCGTCTCACATTCCCGCGTTGGCCCCTTCCTCCCACAGATGGTGTGGTCTCCACATAAGCCAGGTCCTGTTCCAAACGTCGCTTTCCTCGATGTTGCGCTTTTGGTACAAAGGCTTCAACCGCTTGCCGAGTCTCCTCTAACCTCCTTCCTAACTCAACCAACTCTTTCAAACTCTCGATGGTCCTTAAACTCAACTGAGTTTGATAGAAAGGGGATATGTTTTTCCGAATGATCTTGAGCTTCTGCTTCTCCGATTTCGGCTCCGATAATCGCTTGAACATCCCCTCCATCACCGCTACGTAAACTCCAATTGTCTCATCCACGCCCTGAGTCCTCTCCTTGATCTCCTCCTCAAGACGATCATCGTAGTCCGGCGGCAAGAATTCCGTTCTCAAGGCCTTGACCAAACCGTCCCAATCATCCACGAGTTGTCGATTGGCTCGAAACCAAATTAGAGCCTTCTTTTCGAAAAGTTCCACCGCTGACCTAAATAGTTGTCCTTTGGTCATTCCCCGAGCCTCCCTTAATTCGTCTACCCTTTCTAGAAAAGCATTCAAATTCCCCGATGCTTCTCCAGCAAACGTAACACCCCACTTTGCAATATTCTGATGGTTCAGACCATCATTGCCGAATCTCGGTGTTGAACAGGATGTCGGCTCTCCCGGTCTTAAGGACGGTCTGCGTTCATATTCACGCTCCTGTGCTACGGGTTCATCTTCCGTCTCCCCTTCATTTTCTGCCCGATCAATCACCATCCCCAGGGTCATGATTAGCTGTTGACGCAACCTGTCCAATTCCACCTGTGATGGCTCGGGTAGCTGAGCCGTGTTGCGAATTCTTCGCAAACCAAACTCCACCTTAGCCCGGATTTTTAGATATTCCTTGGACTTCTTGTCATTCGAGAAGCTTGCCGCCAAATCCTCAACCTCCGCTATCTTCTCGTTGATCGCTTCCAGGTCTTCCTCATACGTGAACGGGTAATTTTTCGCCACTAATGACTCGTTCAGGGCGTCCTCTGCCCGTAACGCAGCTCGAAGCGATTTCCTCATTGCTTCCACGGTGTCTGGCGGCAAATTCCGGATGGCCAACTCATAACTTAACTCGTCCTTCACCAGTCGATCCACTAAAAACTTTCCGGCTTTCGACATCCTCAACTTTTAAACTGAAAACAGCTGTAAAACGAGAACAACTTATTTCCTAATCCGACGGCCTATACAATAACACAATGACTATCACTAAAATAGGAGCCTCTTTTGTGCTTTATTTCCTTTACACTGTCGATGGGCACAATATACCCGAACTCTAATATCACCTTATCACTATACTTAAAAGTTACCCTCCACCACAATACACTTCCACCGAGTCTCACTTTCACACTTTTCCACACCCGCAATAATATTCACTGCACTTCACACACACAATTCATTCACTATTCAGCGTACACTTGACTTTCACGTAACTTCAACTCGAACGATCAATCCTTCCGAGGATTCCGATGGACTCTTGCCCAAAAAGGGGCCCCACGTTGGGCGCCAAATGTTACACCCACTTTTTACCTCGCGAGAGCCACTATGGCCCTCAGGGAGACTGGGGTGCTCCGGCGGGGCTTATGGACCCAGTTAGCTCGTCCGAAGACGGGCGTGGGGCGCCACTCGCTTTTCTCTCAAAGCCCCAAATAGCCGCCAAGCGAGAATGCAACTAACCGGATTAAACGCGACGTTATTCGGCCGAGACCCTAGCTACTAACCACCCTATGATCTTCACTACAATACTTCACCTACACCACTTTACACCTCTACTTCTTAATCACACTAATCTTCGCGTAGGCCACAATACCACCCCCGAACACTCTGACTCCCGATATCACGGGTTTCATTTAATTCCACGACACTTCCACTTCGACTTGTCCTTCCAAGCCGCACTCGTCACAACCCGTAATCTGAAACAAAGATTTCTTTAATCTTGTCCTAAAGACAAAAATTTCTTCCTCCAAGCATTAATTTATCACAAAGAAACTTCGATTATTTAAAATTTTACAACACTTGTCCTAAAGACAAAAATTTCTTCCTCCACGCATTAATTTATCACAAAGAAACTTCAATTATTTAAAATTTTCCAACACTTGTACTCCAAATCGAAATAATTTATAATTTTAACATATGATACACTATATCATAAAAAAAACTTACTTCTATTATATACCTACAAAGGGGCCCCTTCGACAATCGTATTCGCGGATGTATTCTGTAGCCTTTCCTCCAATGTCGGAGCTTGCTCGTCGCTTTGATACGAATTTTTCCTTCGCTTGGATTTCACCTTGCTGATTCCGCTGTCCTCCACTTGAAGATTGCCGCTGCGCTTCGAATTATGTTCTCGCTGGTTGCTCTTGTTCCGCTGCTTCGTCGCCCACGATAAAAAAGATCAAAGAGGAGGCGCGTCATTCTTCGCGTGCTTTTATAGCCTCCTCCTAACGGCTATGGTTCCGCTCGTCGGTCATCCACCTCTTCAGCGGGGAAATTCCTTTCTGCCGCCACTTGGTCTCCGCTCCCCTCTAGTGGCGAGCACTCCAAATGCGGCTGAATCAGCTGAACATAATTCACTGACAGTTTGGCCTGTCAGTGATGTTTGTTTACTTTCCAAGTCATTTATGTCCATTTGAATCTTTTGATAGAACAGCTTTTTGACACTTTTGCATTTATGATGCGCTAGCAATTTTTTTAAATGTCCATCATATGAGCAACTTAATGGATTTCCAGGCAAATCTTTGTAACTTTGGCATTTGGAAAACTGTATCTTATTTGGATCCGAGTCAATTTTCTTTGCGACAGCTGAAACCATTTGCTTATAAGTGTGCCTTTGCGGAAGGACCAAGGAAAATCCTGTGTCGTTCGGGCGACTCTTGTCTATGAATGTCACTTCCATTTTGAAGAGAAGACTGGTAAAATATTCATCACATGTCGGTAAGTTCAGTTTTTCATCCAAAAATTATCTCAAAAATCAATATGTAACCTTGGTTTTCAACCCCAGAAATACATAAGCTGTATTCAAGGGAATCATTGGTCTTTGTAAATTTATTGAGACTGTTCGGTCCCAGCTCCTCGTAAATGTTCTATTCAACATTTTCAGCCAGGCCCAACATGTTTTTAACTACATTTGCAACGTCGCTAAGTCTGGTGTCTAAAGTAAATTGGCTACAGCCCAAATAATTCAAGATATTCCGTACGGGATCAAAGTACTTCAGAAATATTAAAATGTGTTGGCTGGGATTGAAGTGGTTAATCGTTTGATCATTATCAGCGTACAAAGTTTCTAAATAAATTGTCCATGTTGGGGCTGTATCCACTATATACGCTAAAGTCGTCTCCATCTCGCTATTGATATCAAAATACACCATTCGAGTTGTTAAGCGGCGATAAAGCAATGGCCAAATTCGCATTCTTGTGATAGGGATACAAAAGTAGTTACACATTGCACCCACCACGGATCCGATCGTTTCCGATTTCTTTGCTCGAAATAATGTGTATTGGACAGTGTTCGGATCGAAGTACCCAGCAGCGTCATGTGTTTCAAAACAATCCTCCATGACTATTTGTATTGTAAAAAATATTGCCTGATCAGTTTTTCAGCTTTATGGATCATCTCGATCCTGGTCTCCTCTTCCAATCGTTCTATTAATTCTGACGGTATATCTGCTTCAACTATTGTCTGAAGTACCCTAGGGATTTCCGACAATCTGATATACACGAGCATGTAGGCATTGCTATTCTGCTTATCATTTAAGGTTATTTCATTATCTGAACCACCGTTATTATGCTCAATGGCTTCAAATTTCGTACAGCATGAAACGACGTCATCATCGAACTTACACCAATTTCCCTCCAACAGCGGATTTATGTAAGCAACGTAGTGTCCGTTTTGATTGTCTCCTGAATGGACTAACACCGCATGAAGGTGATAAACAGCATCAGTTCTTCTTTCTCTGCTAAGAATGGATCCAAAACAATTCGTCATCAAACTCAAATCGATCGTTAAATTTCAAGGAACAGTCAGTTACAGGATCGTATTGAAATCTCATTAAATGCAGCTGCAAAACTGGCGGGAACGAAATAAAAATCACTCCTTTTTCAGCTTCCTGAAGACTGTACTCTTCACCAGCATCGTATTTGTTGTCACCATCCAGCATTTCTGTAGCAATGTAACTCTTGAACGATTCGTAAACCGGACAATTATTCTAAATTTAGAGATGCGTTTCCATCGACAATATCATGTGAACCGATGTTTTCTAAATGTACTCGTTGCTCCCGGAGAAACTGTAGCGTTTTATCGACATTTTCAAGACAGTGAATTCTCATCATCTGAATCCTCCTTGGCAACATCTGGCTCGATTTTGTTAGGTTTTGATTTTACCGAAATATCTGGGGAACATTCCAACTTCAAACATGCGGTGATTCTGACCTTCGCTCGATGACAATTATGTTTGCTTAAAACTACCAATAATCGTATTTAAACTACTAATATGATTACAATTTGGACTGGCAAACAAACCCTAATCGAGTGCGGCTTAGCTTTCTGACTATACATAGTCACGCGAATGTTACGATAGTGTTCGGGGTGAGGTAATCCTGGTGCTCTTCGGTTTTATCCGTAACAAAAGCCACTGCGGAGTGAGTCGTGCGATACTTGGAACGCGTAATCTTTTTGACCTTTGGAGGTCTTGAATAGCAACACAATGGCAATGGTGTACAGTTCGCCTCCAAGGTATTCGGCTCAGCACATTCAACGCTTGCCTACGGGACGGGGTTTTTCCGGTACGATGGAAGGTGGCGAGGGACGTGCTGGTCAGCAAGGGTAAGGGAAATCCCGAATCGCCGTCTGCATACCGCCCGTTATGCATAGACACGGCTGGGAAAGTGCTGGAGAAACTCATCAAGGGAAGACTCACTGACGCGATTCGTGCTGCTGGGGACCTATCTCCTCGGCAGTACGGCTTTAGAGCGGGACGTTCTACCATTGATGCGATTGCAGAGGTGGTGAACGCGGTCCAAAAGGCAGAGGCATATAGTCGCACCAAGCGACGGATCGTCCTGTTGGTGACACTCGACGTCAGGAATGCCTTCAACTCCGCTAGATAGGTGGATATTCTGGACACGCTGGAAAACTCTTTTTAAGTTCCAGAATATCTAATGCGGCTTTTGAGGAACTACCTAAAGGACTGAAGCCTGCTCTACGACACGACACAGGGCCAACGAAGGATGGAAATTACCTCGGGTGTTGCCCAGGGATCTATCCTTGGTCCGGACCTGTGGAACGTGTCTTACGACGGGCTACTGAGACTTGAGATGCCAGATGAGTTGCGCTTGGTCGGCTATGCGGATGATGTTGCGGCTCTGGTCGCCGGACGCACCGTTGAACAAGCGCAACTCAGGCTAGGTTTGCTAATGCACCGAGTGTGGGACTGGATGACTGCTCGCGGGCTCAGTTTAGCACTGGAGAAAACCGAAGTGGTCATCTTGACAAAAAAGAGAATCCCTAGAGTAAGGATGATCAGTATTGGAGATATACAGATCGAATCGAAGCCAGCGGTGAAGTACCTGGGGCTACTGATCGACTCGAAGATGAGTTTCTCTGAGCAAATCAGGGCAACGGCTGAGAAGGCTGCTTCGGGAATATCGGCCCTGAGTCGACTTATGGCCAACGTAGGGGGACCCAGCCCATCAAGAAGACGCCTCTTGATGAGTGCTGTAGGGTCAGTGCTAATGTACGGAGCAGAGGTATGGGGCGACGCTCTCAGCAAGGAGGTATACCGAAAACGGTTGGCATGGGTACAGAGAAGAGGAGCACTGAGAATTGCATCTTCGTATCCAACAGTCTCCGACTCGGCGGTGAGAGTGATTGCAGGCGTGATACCTGTCGCCCTCCTTGCTAGAGAGCGCCGCGCTATTTACCTGCGCCGAAACGAGGATGCGAGGGAGATGGTTGTCCGCGAGGAGAGACAACGCTCACTCAACGATTGGCAGCAGTCTTGGAGGAATTGCACGAAGGGAAGGTGGACTGCGCGCCTCATCCCGGATGTGAGACCGTGGCTAAATCGAAGGCATGGTGAGACTGACTTCTATCTGACCCAGCTTTTGAGCGGGCACGGGTGTTTTCAGTCTTACCTGCACAAGATCGGCAAGTCACGGTCTCCCGATTGTCGGTTTTGCCCAGGAGAGGAGGACAATGCCTGTCACACATTTTTTGCGTGTACAAAATGGGCCAGGCTAAGAAGGGAACTCTACAGGGAGACGGGAGAGCTCGAATCGGTTGACAAATGGAACCAGGTGGCACATTATGCTCGGGCAGTCCTGAAATATAAAAGGGACTCACAGCAGCCGGAGGCACTGGGGCTGGGGGATCGCTCTTCTGGCAATTCCTCTTCCCCTCTCCCCTCCCACTAGGAAAGGGACTCCCCAGCTTGAAGGCGCCCCACGGCGTAACAAAACGAGACCTGGCCCGAAGTAATGTGTCAAACGGTTCCAGGCTAGGTTCTCAGATTGACAGGGGAGGTGTTTAGTGGGTAGTCCAAAGGTATCCTCCATGGGAGTCCCACACTGCCAGACTCGGCGGGCATAAATGCCTTCACCTCCCTACCACAAAAAAACAAAAAAAAAGGTATTCGGCAAGCTTATGAATGACTATGGAGTGCAGCATTGCTTCACCCCTTATCATTCGCTGCAGGCAAATGTCTCCGAGGGATCAAACCAGTCGACACTGAACGCCATCAGAGCCTACATAGGGCATGATCATGGCAAGTGGGACGAGAATCTTCCAGTTTCATGTTTTGCCTTCCGCAAGGTGATTCATGAGTCCATGGGATATTGGCCCTACTTTCTCATGTTCAGGTATCACTCTATCCAACATGGCTCTGAGTACGCTCTCCTCAGAAGTCTTAGTGCCTTTGAGGGTGGCGAGGTGTACCTAAGTGCTAACAGTGATCGACTGCAAGCTGTACAGGACCAAGTCAGATGTAAATTACAAGAAGCCTACCAAAAGGGAGCATAACGCTACAACCTTCGTGTTCGTTCTGGTGAGCTACTTCAGGGTCAGAAGGTTTTCAGTGCAGCAGATCCCTTTGCTGCCAAATTCGCTCCACGACTCACTCCTGTGGTGTTCCGTCGCCATATTGGACAAGTGGCATACGAGCTTGAAGATGAGTCCGGAAGGCTGCTTGGGACATTTCACGCTAAAGACATCCGATCTGACTCATAGTTACCCCTGCCGACATTCCTTGTTTGCCCGGCTGAATGAGACAGTCAGGGGTGCGGTCGTCCCCATGATTGTTACGAAATCTGGCATACTGGCTTTCTCCTATTCGCAATTTCAAATTGCCGCCGTAATATTTCCACCTTCCTTTGGACACAGATACCCTTTTCCTCAATAAATCTATTTTTATTAACATTTAACTATTTCCCTATAATTTTTATTTCCCCATCCTACCCTTTTCCCTTATTTTCAATTATAAAAATATATAATAATATTATAATCATTTGAATTTTCCCACTAACAACACTCCATTCATTAATTCCTATTTACAAAATTTCATTCCATACATTTTCCCTAACAAAACCTATTTCCTTCCTTCATACTAACTAATTTTATTCATTAGCTCCCACTAACAAATTTTATTTTTCATACTAACAAAACTTCATTCACGCCTCCCTACTAACAAATTTTATCTCAATGCCCACTAAGAAAGTAACAAAGTTGAGGTTGCTAATACAATGAATGGGAAATCAACAGAAGGTGGCTCCGTTGGTAGCGTCGTGGGTTCCCGACCAGGGGCCCGCTGGGTTAAAGTTCCCCGAGTGCACTACCCCCACCTCAGTTATTTTCGCCCCGGAAAGATGTGTCGCCAGTTGTAGTCAATTCTCCCTGGATGTAATATGGGGCAAGACGGTCCAGGTGCACGATTTTCATTTTGGCTCTTGGCTTACGATGTTCCTGTATTCGGTATATGACGTCGTTGGTCCGCTTTGTAGCTCGGTATGGTCCCTCCCAATTATGTTGCAACTTGAGAGACCTATCCTTTCGCCGTTGCGGGTT
Source organism: Odontomyia ornata (assembly GCA_963969285.1). Taxonomy (NCBI): domain Eukaryota; kingdom Metazoa; phylum Arthropoda; class Insecta; order Diptera; family Stratiomyidae; genus Odontomyia; species Odontomyia ornata. The sequence continues at coordinate 216,502,665 of OZ017740.1, forward strand.
ATATAGCCACACCAAGTCATCTTGCTGGAAGCTGGTAGAATTTACTTTTAGATCATACCTGGTCTTCATGCGGTCAGTAGCCAATTCGAGGTGTTTTTGCACTGTCCGATGTATCTGGTTCAACCGTTGTCTTAGCTTACTTGCATACTCCGTGATGGTTTGGGGTTTCTCGGGGGCTGTTCCGAACTTTATATCAGCTGGCAGACGAACAGTCTTTCCAAAAATGACTTTGGCTGGGGCTTGGCCCGTCGATGCATGTTGAGCAGCTCTGTACGCCATCAAAAATAGTGGGATGTGTCGGTCCCAGTCCCTTTGGTTCTCGTCAACCATCTTGGCCAGGTGTTTATTGAGAGTGCCGTTGAAACGTTCGACCATTCCATCGGATTGGGGATGCAGCGGTGTTGTCCTCGTTTTCCGTATTCCCAGCAGCTCGCACATTTTGCTAAAAACTAGTGATTCGAAGTTTCGACCTTGATCGAAATGTAGTTTGCAAGGTACGCCGTACATACTGACCCAATTTAACACTAGCTGTTCGGCTACAGTAGTCGCTTCCTGGTTGGAAATGGGGTAGACCTCGGGCCACTTGCTGAAATAATCGGCCACAACCAGCGTGTATCGATTTCCCCATTTGGATTCAGGGAAGGGTCCTGCGATGTCAACAGCAATCCTTTCAAATGGTAGCCCCACGTTATAGGTTTGCATTTGTCCTCTCAGTCGTTGCTTTGGGCCTTTGACGGAAGCGCAAATTGTGCATATGTGCCACCAGTCCTCTACGTCTTCTCGAGCGTGCAGCCAGTATTACCTTTCCTGCAATTTCACTAAGGCCTTGTTAACTCGAAGGTGGCCTCCCGAGGATCCCTCATGCATTTCCTTAACCACATCGTGGATTCGGCTTTTGGGAAGTATAGTTTGCATCCTATAGGAGCTGCTATCTGCCGTTTTCCATATCCGCTTGAGTATGCCACCCTCCACCTGAAGGGAGTTCCATTGTGCCCAATAGCTTTTCAGGGTTGCGCCATGCATTTAAACGTCTTTCCACTCAGGTCGCCCAGTCGTCTCCTTCCATACGAGCAATGGTCCGATGTCTTCATCGGCTAACTGGGCGTTTCGAATCTCCTCCGATGACCAACCTTCATTGAATTCCTTTTCCTCAATCCGCCGGCAATGCTTGCAGTGAGCTGGATATAGATGACGAGATAGGGCGTCAGCAATTCCATGAACTCTGCCTTGTGAAGTAGTTGGGGCCTCACTAGGTCTGGTCGGATCGTCGATTGGGTTGCACCAGTGTCGTCTGTTATGGTGCAATGTTCTTCATCAACTTGACCAGGAAAGCATAAGTCTGCTTCTCCACGATGTTGCCTTGGCACGGTGATGGGGTTGCTGGGGATGTCGATCCTCCTAGCCAACATCCGCCCCACGAAGTTGGCCCCTCCAGTTTGATGGGCTTCCATTCTAGGCTCCTGACACGGTCTGGATCTCCACCATCCTGGACAATAGCTCCGTTTTCTTCGCTTTTTGCAGTCTCTTTGCAGGTGCCCTTTCCCTCCGCAATCTCAGCATCTAGGCGCACCATTTGTCTGCGGCTCTCGCTCATTTTCCACGCGCTTACACCTGCACTCGTCTGCCACTGCTTAACGGACCGGGCAGTGGTACGAGTCGCATTTTTCACTGCCTCAAAGTTCAGACTATAAGCCAATGCGTCCTTAACCGTTTGCTTTTGAGCTAAACGCACGGCTTGTTGCGATTCTTGGTCCCTTAATGCACTGATGAATGCTTCTGTTGCTTTGTCATCTCGATGTTCTGGGTCGTAAGCTGGTTAAGCCAAAAGTGCCAGGCGCTCAATATCTTGGGCTAGCTGCTGTAAGGTTTCGCCAGACTTCTGCATCGGATGCCGTAGCTGTGCCCGGTAAATCTGCTTCAGATGATCGTCTCCATAACACATGTTTATTTATAGCAGCCGGGTTTGAATGCAACTCAACGGGGATAGTCTGCAAAAGCTCGGCAGCTGGGCCTCTTAGAGCCAGAATTAATGCAGTTGTTCGTTCCTGCTCATTCCAGTGATTTATCCTATCGGTGGCTTCAAACTGGATTTTGTTGATACTCCAGACCATTTGCGCGTTGAATATTGGTGCTTCCACGTTTCTGGATCTGCTCTGCGCTGCGGTTACAAGTGGGGCTGGTGAGATGGTTACTACTGCCTTCGCTGCTTACAATTCTTTTTTCATGTTTTCCATCTCATGGTTGATTCTCTCCTCGACCTGGCTGATCTCATGGTGGATTCTCTTCTCGACCTGGTATACCTTTTCCTCGACGCATTTAAGTTGGTTGTTGAGACTACTGAGCTCTGCTTTTATTTCGATAGACTGTTTTTCCAAATCTGCCTTCAAATCAGTTGACTATTTCTCCAGCTTCTGTGCGATGTCTGCCTTGATTTCGAACGCTTGTTGGTCTAGCTTCACTGATTGCTCATTATGCTTCGCTGATTGTTCATTTAACTTCGTGGATTGTTCATCTAGCTTCGTAGTTAAACTGGATGTTAAATTGAAAGACTGTTGTCGCTGCTCTTGCTGAATCAGCATCAACATTTGCATCAGCGCATTTTCTGATTCCTTTGGTTTTGGTGTTTCTGCTTTACCACCTACTGCACCTTTTTCTGCATCTGAGGTCTCACCCACCATGGTAAAATCATTAATGTTTCACTATTGTGCACTTTAAAAATGTTTAAACGTTTTCACTTCAAAATTTTCTTTCTCACTTCTTGACACCACTGTCGCGTGTTATGGTTCGCGGCCAATAATTTCAATGTTCCGGGTAAGTGAAAACGCAATGTCTTTTATATTAAATTAAAAGAGTTCATTTATTTACTGAACATCCACAATCACTCATTTGACTATTTCATAAAAATTAATTTAAATGTTATTCACTAGTCTTTAAATTTTTACTTCAACTGTCCACTAAAATCACTTCACAATTCACAATCTCCCGTCGACTCCTTTCGTGTCAGTGTCTATATGTAACGTGACTCAGCACGAGCAGAGGGTGTCCTGGAAGTTCCACGACACGGCTGAGCGTTAGCCTGCCTCAGTATGCCACCCCGGGCTACTCACCCCTCTGTTGAGACATAATGTCTGCAACTGCGGTGACTTCCGCGGGTGCAAAAGATGGCGCCCAAACGGTTGTTGCTGATTTTCATTGTGTTATATTTTATTTTTCTCAATTTATAATTTTAATTTGTTAGATTTGTGGGGCTGAGTACCTGGAGTGCCTGACTTGAATAGTGGGCTGAGCATTCCAGGGAAATTATTTATTTTTATTTTGTTAGAAATTTCTGATGAGTTGTATATCATTTTTACATGATGATTTTGGTTGTTTATAGTTTTCATCATGATTTTATTGACGGTTTTGTGTTTAATTTTGAGTTTATATGCTACATAATTTCTTTCTTTGATCACGGCGCAGTTGCAGTGGCGCCCACCGTGCTGATTTGTGTTTGATAGTCTTCACCAGCTCTGATAGCAGTCATGCTGTGGCAGTGTGGATGTTGGTTGGGGTTTAACAAATTTTGAGCCGTTGGCTATATCTCTGTGCACGGGATTGTTGGACTTGGGTCCAACACTTGGAATCAGCCAACGTTTTCGGCCCTTCCATCATCTTTCTGGTTTTAGCTTTGGGATTTGTGCGGCTCTTATCCGAGCCATTAAGAAGTCCGTCGAGTTTCATAATGGTTTCGTAGTCGGCCCTTTGTGGTGACAATTTCCATAAATATACCAGGCACTGTTGTGGTTTGTCTGCTCTTGTTATATGCAAACTTTAACCTTCATCCCATTTAATTATGCTTTCTTTTTCTTTTCCTCCTAATGAGATCATTTTGAAAAATGAATTGTATGACATCTTTCAATTTTATTAATTTACACTTTCTTTTCACTTCTTTGTTTTCCTTTTAGATTAGTTATTTGGTTATTTTCAATTTTGGTAATGTTTTCTATTTAAAGTTTCGAATTAAGGTTTGGTTTAGTTATATTTTATGTTATTGGGTTTTAATTTGGGTTTTAATTTATATTAGTAATATTTGATTAGGGTTTTGATAAATTATTGGGTATTTAGGATAGTTCATTTTACAATTGATTTTAGTTTTGATTAAAATTTTAGTAAGTTTGAATTCTGTTGATTGAGTTTAGTTTAGGCTATTTAATTTGGATTTTGGTTTAGTAGAGTTAAGTAGAATTGTTCGTAGGATAGTTTTATTGAGAGAGACTTAGATTAGGGACGTTAAAATTCTATGTATTTACTCGTCGGTTTGTCTGTCTGCTGTTCAATTTATAATTTATTTTTATTGAAACGTTTGCTTGTCTGTCTTCGATTTATTATATTATTTATTTCATTTAAATTGTCTGTGCTATTCTTCCGATTCTTATTAATGTCGTTGATTTCGTCGGTGTGTCCGTCCGTAAATTTTTAATTAATTATTCATTTTTCAGTTTGGTTATTCAGTATTTATTACATTTATTTTGTATCATGGCATCACATAACACCTCTTATTCCACCTATTCTAGCTCTGACGATGAATTTTTGAGCCACTACCTTAGCAAGAAACTACAATATTCACTTGGATGAACTAGCATCTAGCCTACATATTCTTCTGAAGGGACCAGTAGAAGAGTGGTATTGGTTATTCCAATACCACTCTTCTGCTTTTTGCAACTTTACGGATTTGGAAACTGCGTTGAATGAGCGTTATGGATCTCGTTGGGCCGGGGTAGATGTGCGGCGAGCAATCGATGCGCGTTTCCAGAGGCCAGACGAACCTTTTCGTGAGTTTCATGGCTCCATAATGGAGATGACTTTGCGTCTTAAAAATCGGTTATCTGGTTTTGACATGCAGGCCATCCTATTGCGGAACATGGATGAACGAATGAGGAATCATTTGGCAGGCTTGGAATTCGCATCGGTAACAGAGTTAGCTTGTCACTGTACTAGAGTTGAAGCTGTGTGGTATCCCTCTGATAGACCTGTGGTTCACCATCGCTGTTGATATGTTGGAGAATGCCTGGTGTGATCCTCAAGCGAGATCTGCTGCAGTATATCCTGCACGCTTTCAGAGTCAGCTCCAAGTGAGATCCCTTTTTCTTTCCAGGACCTCATCACCCAATGAATAACCAGATACCAGAACAGTGCCCACCCACAAGTTGTTTCGTCTCGCCTCATATGTCTGTCTTTCCACAATTTTCTAGGGATGTGATTGCTCCGGATCTCTCCAAAAGCAATAGAATGGCGGACGATGATCGTGAATCACCCGCTAGTTTTAGAGCATGACCTTTTCGGGATCGCTTTCGGAGATCCTGGAGATATTTCTTCGCCAGACGTCTCTTGAAGCATGCCTGTGTGGAGTTGATTGTTGCAACTCCTGGCGACAATAGGCCCTACGCAGAGATTTCCGTCAATGGTCACAAATTGACGGGCTTGCTTGCTAGTGGAGCCAGTGTCAGTATGCGTGGATCTGGAGCCTTGTACCTGCTGTCAGACTTGGGTTTGCATATGCATTCCATGCATAGTCATGTCCAGACTGCATCAGGGTACAAGGATCCAGTTCTGGAATACGTTACCACATTGGTGCAATTTAAAAACAACACCGAATTGATGAGATTCTTGGTTATTCCTTCTTTGACACACGCAGTGTATCTTGAGATTGACTTCTGGCATCTCTTCAAAATAGCACCAATCCATGTCAAGCAGCTGGAGAGCCCCCGAGTCCTGAATTCCATCTATTGTCCCCAACAGATCAACAACGACTGGACTTTGACCAACAACAGTTGCCGTCGTATAACGCGAAAGGCTTGGGTAGAACCAGTGTCGTGTCTCATCACATTGACACTGGTTCTGCTCGACCCATTAAGCAGCGGCATTATGCTGTCTCGAATGTTATACAGAAACTGTTGTATGATGAACTCGATCGTATTTGTCTTTAGGGGTAATAAAGGAAAGTCAGAGTTCGTGGAATTCTCCTGTGGCCCTTGTCAGAAAAGGCAAAGTGCGTTAATGTCTTGACGCTAGACGTCTCAACGAGGTGACTGTTAAGGACGCCTATCTATTGCCACTGATTGAAGGGCTTTTGGCACGGTTGCAGAGTACCAGGTTCATTACCAGTTTAGACCTGAAGGATGCCTCTTGGAAAATACCGTTGGATGAGGCAAGTAAGGAGAAAACGGCCTTTACTGTCCCTGGCAGACTCTTGTACCATTTCAAGGTCATGCCGTTCGGTTTGTGTCAGTTGATGCATAAAGTAAAACCGCATGAGCTGCAGGACAAGGTATTTGTTTACCTCGATGACGATATTGTTACAAGTTCAACATGTTGTGAGTACTTGGAGCTCCTGAGAACTGTTGCGAAAATGCTCAGGGACGCCAATTTGACCATCAATGTTGAAAAGAACAAGTTCGTCAAGAAGGAAATCAAAAAATTTGGCTTTGTAGTAAGTGATATTATTCTCCGCACCGACCCAGACAAGGTTAAATGTGTAGTTTCCTATCCTGAACCCCAAACGGCCAAAGAAGTAATTGGTTCATAGGCATGGCAGGATGGTGCAGGCGTTTTATTCCTAACTTCGCCTCGGTTACGGCCCCTCTAACGGATTTGCTCAAGAACTAACACGCCTTCAAGTGGTCTGCATCTGCCAATAGTGCCTTCAATGAAGTGAAGCACTTGTTGATTTCTACTCCAGTGCTTTAAGAAGCACTTCTATATCCAGTGTGACGCAAGTACAGTGGGTATTTTGTTCCAGAAGGACGATGAGGGTAGAGACCATCCAATCGCATATATACCTATGAAGCTCAACGCTGCGCAACGTAACTATAGCATTACTGGATTGGAATGCTTAGCTGGGATCCAGAGCGTAAAGAGATTCAGGGCATATATCGAAGGGTTGCCCCTCTGAGTCATAACTGACGATGCCAGTCTTGAATGGCTGATGCAACAGTCGGACTTTTCTGGTCGATTGGCTCGCTGGAGTCTGCAATCGCAAGGGTTCAATTTCCGAATTGAACACCGGAAAGGTGCCCTTATCGTTGTTCTCGATGCATTGTCAAGAACCTGCTCGCAGGACGAAAGGGTGAACTCGTTCAATCCCTGTGTCCCGTAACACGAGCACATTGATGGTTCAATCCCGGAGTCTGCGTTTCAGGAGCCCGAGTATGAGCATCTCAAGGAGCAAATTTTGAAGCAATCCGATCAGTTTCAGAATTTGCACATTGCAGATGGTCGAATTTATATTAGAACGGGTTCTCCTGCAACGTCGACTACTGATATTCCTAGAACAAAACGATGGGTTCCTGAGGGTCACCAGCAGGCTCTCATAGTACGAGCTCATGATGACCCCCAGGGCTCTCCTTGTGGAATTGCAAAACAACTGAAGTTTTGCAAAGATATCATTATTGGCCTCATTTACGTCAAGATGTGATTCAGCGCAGCAAGAATTGCTTGATATGCAAACAGGTCAAGCCGTCAAATTACACAATGAGGCCCCCTATGGGGGCATCACAAGACTCTGTACGACCTATGCAGCGCCTGTTTGTGGACTTCATGGGCCCGTACCCTCGTTCAAGATCAGGGGATACCCACTAACTCGTGGTCCTGGATCATCACGCAAAGTTCGTATAGCTCAAGCCCATGACGAAAGCCACTGCGGAGTGAGTCGTGCGATATTTGGAGCGCGAAATCTTTTTGACCTTTGGGTTCCTGAATAGCAACACCTTTGGAGTTCCTGAATAGCAACACAATGGCAATGGTGTACAGTTCGCCTCCAAGGTATTCGGCAAGCTTATGAATGACTATGGAGTGCAGCATTGCTTCACCCAATATCATTCGCTGCAGGCAAATGTTTCGGAGAGATCAAACCAGTCGACACTGAATGCCATCAGAGCCTACATAGGGTCTGATCATGGCAAGTGGGCCGAGAATCTTCCAGTTTCATGTTTTGCCTTCTGCAAGGTGATTCATGAGTCCACGGGATATTGGCCCTACTTTCTTATGTTCAGGTATCACCCTATCCAACATTGCTCTGAGTACGCTCTCCTCAGAAGTCTTAATGCCTTTGACGGTGGTGAGGTGTAGCTAAGTGCTAACAGTGATCGACTGCAAGCTGTACAGGACTAAGTCAGATGTAAATTACAAGAAGCCTTAGCTCAACGCTTCAACCTTCGTGTTCGTTCTGGTGAGCTACTTCAGGGTCAGAAGGTTTTCAGTGCAGCAGATCCCTTCGCTGCCAAATTCGCTCCACGACTCACTCCTGTAGTGTTCCGTCGCCATATTGGACAAGTGGCATACGAGCTTGAAGATGAGTCCGGAAGGCTGCTTGGGACATTTCACGCTAAAGACATCCGATCTGACTCATAGTTACCCCTGCCGACATTCCTTGTTTGCCCAGCTGAATGAGACAGTCAGGGGCGCGGTCGTCCCCACGATGGTTACGAAATCTGGCGTACTGGCTTTCTCCCATTCGCAATTTCAAATTGCCGCCGTAATATTTCCACCTACCTTTGGACACAGATACCCTTTTCCTCAATAAATCTATTTTTATTAACATTTAACTATTTCCCTATAATTTTTATTTCCCCATCATCTCCATTAGGGTGTCCCAAAAAAATTAGTTATTTTTTTAACGCATACCCTCTTAGTTTGTTTGAATGATCTTGAAACAATTGTAAACCAAATTTGGTTTGGGTAATATCACGATATCCCGTGCCGACTTGCATCGGAACTTGTCAATACTTGCTAACTACGGCCGACGCGCTCGAACGATCGATGTGCTTGTTATAATTTGTCTTTCTTTTACAGTAAACAGTTACGCCATAACATGTCTATGTGCAACCAATGTGTTGCCATCGACAAAGGGCGATGCCGACGTAGGAACATGTAAATTAGTAGCTTAAGCAATAAATGGCGATGCCGACACTGGAACATGTAAACTAGTATCTTAAGCAATAAATGTAAGACCAAGTATTTTATTGTTCACGACCTTTTTCTAGAATACATTACATGCCATAAATTTAGCACCTATTTGTTATTTATTTATTCATGAACCAAACAAGGTACAAAATATTTACATTGCATTATAGTTCCATTTTATTTTCTTAACAATTACAATTGGGGGGAAATGGGCTAAGGAATTCCAGGACAGAGGATATTTAAGGATTCAAAGTTTTAAGTAAGTTTGTTTTAAAAGTGGCCTTCGAAATGCCTGGTGTATAGCAATTCTTCACGTTGTTAAAGATTCTGCAGTATTATTAATAGGCTCACTATCTGCGTAGACAGTTCTATGATGGGTTACTTTGAGAAAAGCAGTATGCCTAGTTTGTCTCGTTGCATTATTAAAATTAAACTTCGTGGAGAGTGATTCAATCTGAATACCTTTTTCGATATTTAAAAAGGCGATGCAGCAAGATGAGATTTGTCTTCTTAATGACACTTCACACTTCACACTTTTACAATAACTTATTTTCTTGTTAGAAAATAAGTTATTGTAAAAGGACACGAGTAGAATTTAGAGCAATATGGTATTACTAATATTATGCAAATTAAAATTGTTTGTTAGCAAGTAAGGAATTAGTATAAAAGGACATGTGATCGTAGATTTTTGGCCAGTTGTTTTGACACATGGTTTTTGTTCGGTCAACATGTCAGTGAAATTACGCAGTTCCAAAAAGGATATATTTTTAATAGGTGACGAAAAACATCAAATAACGGGATCAAAACTTCCTTCTAATAGGGAAGTTTTAGCAGTGTTATTTTACAACATTCGTCAAGTGCATTTAACTGTAAATGAAAGTGCAAATCTCAGTCTTTGCGAGTGTATTATATATTGCAAAAAGGCGCGTATACCTACGAAATCTTTTGCTAATTGTGTAAAGAAACTTGTGAATTTATATCAAGTTTGGAGGGATTTGCAAAAAAAATGCACAAAAATCCCAAGACTTATTTAAACAGCGTCGACAAGAGTTTGATATTGCCCACGCCGATGCGCTTCATTTAATAAAAACAAATGAAGGTATGTCTTTTTTACAACGACAACGGGAGCCAGGTCGACCAGGTCATTTAGGTGGAGTAGACAAAAAAGGGACCGATAAAGAGGAAAGGGCGCACCTGAGAATTATTGGGGAGGAGAAACGGTGATCTAAATATTTCGCAGAGTCAACTCCATCGACATCATCATATGATCCTATACAAATAGACTCATCTGATTTGGACGAAGACATAATACCTCAGACCGAGAGTGCACAACCCAAAAAAATGAAAGTATCTATGCGGAAAGATTTTATCACTCCAAAATTAGTAGCGGTGCTAGACAGGTGCCAGTTAAGTATGAGAGATTCCGTGTATGTTCTTGAAGCTACTATTGAAGCACTTGGATACAATACTGATGAATTTCCGATAAGTAAGTCCTCAATACAAAGAATTCGCACCGAAAAACGCAAAGAGCGCGCGGAATCCATAAAAATTGATTTTCAAAACGAGATGCCAGAGGTTGAGACAGTTCACTTTGATGGAAAATTATTGCCTGGTTTAAATGCTCGGAAATCAAAAGAAGAGCGTCTTCCGGTAGTTATTTCATATGAAAATAAAGAACAATCGATTGCTGTGCCAAAATTAGAAAACTCATCAGGAAGAGAACAGGCAGAGACGGTTTGGAAAGCGCTTGTAGACTGGAATCTAGAAGATAAAGTACAAAGTCTTTGTTGTGATACTACAGCGTCAAACACAGGCCGCATCTTGAACAAAAACTTGATAGAGAATTGCTAATTTTTGCCTGCCACCATCATATGTATGAGTTAATATTAAAAAGCGTATTCGAAGCAAAAATCAGTCAAGTGACAACAAGCCCGGATATTGCGCTTTTCAAAAATTTTCGAGATAACTGGAAGAGTGTCGACCCGAATAAAATACAGTGCTATAAAGGTAAGCTAGATTTGCATCTGGCTGTTTCCAAAATAGAAAACATGACCAAATTTTACCAATCGGAATTGACCAAAGATATAGTCCGAGATGACTATCGAGAACTAATTGAGCTCTCAGTGATATTTTTAGGCGGAGATAAAGATCGAAAATTTAAAATCCGACCTCCAGGTGCCATGCACCAGGCCAGGTGGATGGCGAGGGCGATTTATGCACTGAAAATAGCACTTTTTAGCGCTCAACTGAAAATGACGAACAAAGATAAGGCGGCACTGTTTGATGTTTGTTTGTTCATCGTGACATCCTTCGTTAAGCCGTGGCTTCAATGTATTTTGGTTGTAAAAGCACCTTATCAGGATTTGTGCTTTTTGAACGTGATGAAGGCTTACGAAAAAATCGATACAAACGTCTCGAAAGCAGCTTTACAGAAATTAAGCCAGCATCTATGGTATTTAGCCGATGAAATAGCTGCCTTATCATTATTTGACGACGATGTGGACCAAGAAATTAAAATAAGAATGGTTGAAAATTTAACCAAAGAGAATCCATCAACCCATGATAAACGCTACATCCCATCCAAAGAATAACTCTGTGGTTCATTGTATGGTAAGTTTCATTAGTAAATATAGTATTGTTTCTTTTAAATTCTATTTTTTTTAAATTACAAATTCCTTTCAATTTTTATTTTCGACAAAAACATCTACGACTTTGTATCAGTCAAAAGTAAAGCGTTGTTCACCCGGCATCAAATTGATGACAGTTTGCTGAACGAAGAACCGTCTTTATGGCCAAATAATGCTTCGTTTCAAGATGTCAAGAAGAAGGTTTCAGTGCTAAGGGCAGTAAACGATACAGCTGAAAGAGCGGTCAAGATGACGCAACAATTTCATGGTTTAATTACAGTTGAAGAAAAACAAAAGCAATTTTCATTACGCTGCGTACAAGAACACCGGGAAATTTATCCAGACTGTAAAAAACAAACCTTAAAAAGGAAATTTGTAAAATAATGTTTTTTTATGTTAAATATTAAATAGTAATATGTTTTGGGTATATAAGTGTTTTATTTACTAAACAAACTCGAACTTCCAGAAATCTTCTATACTAACCCGGAACAAAAATTTATATTTTATGTTCAGTATCAAGTCGGCACGGGTTGTCATGATCCAATCGCAATAATATTTATTATTTAAGCGAATAAGGCCATCTAGAAAAAATAGAGGGTATTCGATTTTATTTTCGAGAAAAAAAATCTTCCCTCATATCTTGGGACACCCTTATCTCCATCCTACCCTTTTCCCTTATTTTCAATTATAATAAAATATAATATTATAATCATTTGAATTTGCCCACTAACAACACTCCATTCAGTAATTCCCATTTACAAAATTTCATTCGATACATTTTCCCTAACAAAAATTAATTCCTTCCTTCATACTAACTAATTTTATTCATTAGCTCCCACTAACAAATTTTATTTTACATACTAACAAAACTTCATTCACGTTTCCCTACTAACAAATTTCATCTCAATGCCCACTAAGAAACTAACAAAGTTGAAGTTGCTAATACAATGAATGGGAAATCAACAGAAGGTGGCTCCGTTGGTAGCATCATGGGTTCCCGACCAGGGGTCCGCTGGGACCCTGGGTTAAGGTTCCCCGAGTGCAGGAAAGCACCCTTTTTGGAGTATTGGCAAAACCAATTGTTTCCGTGTATACATGATAATTCAATCAAGCGCTTCCATGGTTATGCAAATCGCCATACATGCAAAATGAAAATTGTTGCGTTTGTCGATACGAAAAAGATGTGTGGGTAGCGGAATCGAAGTGTTTTGAACTTCGACTATGTTGCTCAGATGAGGCAGTGCTAATTAGGAATGAAATGATTACGGGATTGGATTTTTGGGTGTGAAATTTTGGATTGGGGAAGAGATGGTGAGATCTGGCTGGTGAATAGAGGGATTGCTTTTGGCGGGGGAGTTTTTAGCGAGTTTTTCGATGACAACGACGAAAGAATTAGAAAAGTCTTGATTTGGATTCAGTGAGGAAAGTTTGAATCGACGAAATTATCTCAAGTTAGTGACGGATGTGCATATAGTCTTGATTTGGATTCAGCGAGGAATGCTTGAATCGACGAAATTATCTCAAGTTGGTGACGGATGTGCATATTTGGGGATCATAGGAGTGGTTCATGAAGTGTTGGGAATTACTGTGCAAATTTGATTATGAATTGTGATTATTGGGACTGAAAGAAGAAAAAAACGAGAGAATTCAAGGGATGTGGTGTGGTGCAAATTTCATTAATTTGTCTGCAGCGGTCAGACGTTAAAAGTTTAGGGTGAGATCGCGATGTGTAAAGAAGTGAATTTCCCTTATCCGTGACGCCGATAATATAAGTTGCAGCAAAGCGCTGGATTTTATTAGTATTAACTACTTTGCCAAGATTAAATTGCTGCGAGTTTGAGAGTGATGAATGCAGTGGAAGTTATTGAATTTAGGAAAAAAACCAAAACATGTGGTAAGATTGATAATTTGTAAAAAACCCTGAAGAAGCGCATTGTTGGTTTATGGAGAGGGCTAAATTTTGGACATTGAATTTTCTTCAATTTCATATGTACAGTGAAAGACTGAGACGGTGCATCGTAGTGATAAAAGTGGCCGGTTTGGATTATGTTTTAAGTGGTATTAATATTTTTAAATTGGAGTTAATTTTCAGTGCCCCCTTCGGTTGCCGAGCGCTCTGCAACATCAATAGGGATGAGTAAATTGCACATTTTTCGTTATATTTTCTTTTACTTATATTTTTTTGTCGTATTTGAAAATCATTTTTTTTTTGTATCTTATCAAAATTATGTCATTGATGTCATTCCTTTAATTAAAAATATTTGCTAGTTTTTATGCAGCGGTTTTGAAATTCATTTATTCGTTTGATCAGTTCATTAAATTAATTAAAGAATAAGGATTTAGCTTCCTTTATAATATTATTTTTTCATGAATTATTGTTGTGTTTATTTTTCTTACTTCATGTAAAACAGCCACGATGCTGTAAGCAAAGTTAGTTTTTTCATTTCTTAAGATGACCTCCGCCTCCTCTCCCGTCCATTCCTTTCGTGTTAGTGTCTATGTGTAAGGTGGCCCAGCACGAGGAGAGGGTGTTCCAGAATTTTGACGGCTGAGCGCTAGCCTGCCTCAGTATGCCAGCTCGGGCTACTCACCCCTCTGTTGAGACATAATATCTGCAACTGCGGTGACTTCCGTGGTTGAGTCTAACCGGTACGTATCCGTCCTTTATAAATCTCACAAGGCTTCGCCGTACAATCAAACTGCGCATTGTGAACGTGTTTGTTGGCTCTATTAGATAAGATCGATGGTCTCCAGAATCACCATCAAGCTTGGCCCATACAACGCTTTTGAAATATTTCGGTAAATCATTGTCGGTGCATACTATCACATTCGTTTGGGAATTTGGGCGCTGGGATCCTCCATCAATACTTCGACATTCTGCCGTTTCAATCACCGTTTTCCCAAATCCAACGTGATCCATGTAGTCGCAGAAAATCTATTCAGAGAATACAGTCATCAATAATGTTCGCGACCAGAAAATTATGTCCGAACGCAAGGTCTCCCAGCTGTATCTGGAGGTTGACCTGTCCATGGACAGGTGCAGTTTCTCCCGTATCTGTCCGTAGTGAGAAAACCCTGCCCTTGTGAAGTAGTTGTTGCCTCACTAGGTCTGGTCGGATAATCGATCGGGTTGTGTCGATTGTTATGGTGCAATGTTCTCCGTCAACATGTCCCGGAAGGCATAAGTCTGCTTCTCCACGATGTAGTTTTGACACGGTGATGGTGGTGCTGGGGACGTCGATCCTTCTAGCCAACCTCTGCCCCACGAAGTTGGCTCTTACATGTTTCTCGATCCCTCAGTTTGAAGGGCTTCCATTTTAGGCTCCTGACTCGGTCTAGATCTTCTCCTGGCTGCACACCCTGGACAATAGTTCGATTTTCTTCGCTTCTTGCAGTCTCTTTGCAGGTGCTCCTTCTCTCCGCAATCCCTGCATCTAGGCACACCATTCACCTGTGGCTCGCGATCAATTTCCATGCGCTCACACCTGCATTCGTCTGCCACTATGTAGTGAAAGAAGGTAAATAAAATGTCCGTGTAGGACTGCAGCGATGGTTTGCTGCCTCGGTGGCAGAGGATATTAAGATCCGCCGTGATTGGCCTTGTCTGGGGACGCATGAATGCGCTGGCAGGCTATTGTTGCTGTGTCGTGGGGCGGGCTCTTTTCCCCTAGCACAAGGACCCACTACAAGAAAATATTTCACATTCACGAATTAAAGGGATCAAATGCCGATCGAGTGGTGTCGAGGCCGAGGTGACCTACTAAGGGTTGAAATTGCTTGTTCAGAGAACAAGTTGGGGCGACGAAAATTGGGCAGACTGGTGGAGACTTCGTCATAAACGACGATCATTAGGGCCCACAAATAAGAGTGGGGCATCCAGATGGTGGTGGTGCCCTCACCCACCCTCCCAATTGGATCAAGATCCAAATGTAGACGTGACCATATATTTCAACTTTGAGTAGAAAACTCATACAAACATAATTTGCATGAACTTTCCTATCAAAAGATAAATATAGACGTGACCGATTTATGTTATAGAACTATGTGATCGAACCACATAACCCTAAATCATAAAAGTGCACGCAACCACTCTACCCGGCAAGAGCCCCCAGTAAACAACAAGACTGTGGAGCGCGCCCGATGGCTGGCCCATATCAGTGAAAAAGCCCGGCATCGATGCGGGTCCTATACCCGGTCAGGGATTCTACGTCTAACACTCGTTGCGTGTAGAAGTATTTATAATTCGCTCCTGACAAGAATTTTTATAAATTAAATTAATTTTTTAAAAACGTCAATTATAAAGTGATTTTAGAAATAAATTTATAACATCGTCGAACTTTTCGGACAATTTATCGAGTATCAACATTTTACCTGCGAGCAAGTCTCAAAGAAGAAGAAAAGTTTTTATCACCGGAGGGATGGTGGAGCCCGATGGCTCCCCACCGCTGGAGGACCCAGGGCCAGGCATTTTTTATACAACGAATGATAAAATCACGAAGCTGAAAAACGATAGTAGCCAGAGAATGCGGGTTCTAGGCCACTTTTTTCATACAAATTTCAAATGTTGTCGAGGGTGTGTGGGTGCGTGTATTAGGGTGGTATAAGTAGGTGCCTGAGATAAGAAGGTGTGAGTCCGGAATAGGTGTGGATCTTTTGGGTGGTTGCCAGGGGAGGGTGTGTGTCTTGGATGTGTGGGTGAGTGTATTAGGGTGGTATAGGTAAGTGCCCGAGATAAGATGGTGTGAGTCGAAGATAGATGTGGATCTCTTGGATGTTTTCAGGGGAGAGCGTGTGTATCTTGGGTGCCTGGGATGAGTACGGGTGCGCCTTAGATAAATATACATCTGTATCATAGTTAAGTCGGTAAGTGCTCCGGGTCTTAGTAGCCTCTAATGGTAAATGGTGAAACTAGGCATATTGACTATAGTCTAGGATAGTCCTAAGTATTTCAATTAATAGGTGTAGATTAAAGACCTAGATTTCTCAGCGTGTGTTTACATAGCGTTAACATATACATTTGAAATTAATAGGAGCTAGCCTTTGACGCTTTTAGCGATAGATAATTATACTATTCATGGTTGTTATTCATCTGTAGTGGAAGCATTTTCATATATTCATTGCTTCTAGTCTTCCAGTAGTTTTGATATTCATCTTTGGTGGAAGTGCTTCTCGGGTCTTTAACGCATCTAGCGGTAGATAGTTTTTTACCCATGACTACTTTAATGTATATGTTAGGAGATCCATGTCTAGAGTTGATAGCTTGAAGTATGAGGGTTGCTGATCAATTAGGGAAGCTCTGTGGATAGGTGGCGCTCTGGATGATAGGTTTACTGCTTATAGGGCTTGAGAATTTCTAGCGTATCTCACTACTGAGAGGCTTCCGGGTCGAGCGGTTTACTTTATCACATTAGGCGTGCTGAACGTTTTTTATGGTGCGATTGGCTGCATGGTGACGGCGGGCGTTTGTATAGACGTATGACTGCCATATTGATGGATGATAAACGTGCCCGTCAGCGCGTATTCTAAGCCATGGGAATTTACTTCATGGGTGCTTGGATAAGGAACGCGTTGCTCAGCGATTGGCGTCTTTGGCTGCGTGTGTAAATGGCCGATTCGCTTGATCATGCTAGCCGTGCCGGAAGTTTTTATGATGCGAATAGTTGCGTGGTGATGGAGGGCGCTGCTATAGATGGGTGACTTTGCATTATGGAAGGGCGACGGACTTGCCTTTCAATGGGCGCTCTAAGGCATGAGAATTTACTTAGTGGATGCTTGCTTAAGGTACGTTTTACTCCTCGTTTGATGTCTGTGGTTAAAGATGGACGGTATCGTAGATGTGATGCGCGTCGCTTGTTGGAGGAAGTTATTTTAGGTGTACGTTTCCACCAAGACGGATGTTATGAGCCGTAGAAATTTGTCTCGTGAGCGTTTGGTTGGGTGCCTGTCTTTAAGTATGGACGGCATTGTCGGCGATTCGGAATGATTTGCGTCTCTTTTTGGAGGATCGGGGTTTGGTGTGTAGATTTGTTTGGCGGTGAATGCTGCAAGGCATGGAAATTGACCTCGGGGATGCGTGGCATGTGCAAGTGATTTCGCTTGTTAAGAGTAGTGTTTCGTACGCATAGACTTCCCTGTCAGCGGGAGTCTTAGGGCATCGGAATCTACAGTGTGGAAGAGAAGTGGCATGGCGTACATCGCATTGCAATATGGTTTTGCTTGATGGAGGCGGTTTTTTTTGTTTTGTTGGCCGTGGGCAGAATTGAGACGTGTTTTCATAAATGTCCATGCGCCTGTTCTAGTTTGCTGATTATTATTTACATTGATCGTTTGCAGTATCTTTTTGCTTGGATACGTCGTTTCTTTGTTTTGTGACTCATTGCTATTGTATATTATTGCTTTTATCGGTCTCACGTCAATAGTACTTTAAGAATCGTCTACAATGTATTTTGTTCGGTAAGACTACTATGTTGATTGCTCAAATCTATGGATGTAGTAAAGAGATCTTAATGTTTGTTGTAATGCGTTCTTGATATTTAGTATAGTATTAAATTTTAGTTTGCATGTAGCAGCATTTCGTTTGTCTTCATCATCATCACTTATTTCTTAAAGCAGTTTCTATACTTCATTCTC